>OY288259.1:31519108-31981608 GCA_958450325.1 Agrostemma githago | reverse complement strand
AAGCAGCTTTTACCCAAAAAAGGAGTATTTTTGATAATATTCTTCTTTCTCAATCTCTGGTCAAGGGTTATTGCAGGAAATTTCTTACTCCTAGATGTCTTGTTAAGGTTGACATTAGGAAAGCTTTTGACACTTTGCAATGGGATTTTATTGAGCATATGTTTGTTGGGTTAGGATTTCCAGGCCAGTTTGTTAAATGGATCATGGGATGTGTCAAGGATCCTTGGTATTCATTCAAACTTAATGGTGGTATTGAAGGTTTCTTCAAAGGTGAAAGTGGCATCAGACAAGGAGATCCACTCTCTCCTTATATTTTTGTGTTAAGTATGGAAATGTTATCTAAGCAGCTTAGGGTGATTTGTCAGGAGCCTAATGTCTCTTACCATCCAAAATGTTCAAAGCTAGGCCTTACACATCTTGTTTTTGTTGATGACTTCATGATCTTCTCAAGAGGAGATCTTCCTTCTGTCCTTGCAATTAACAAAACTCTACTGAACTTTGGTGCTGTATCTGGACTTTGTGTCAATCCTGATAAAACCAATATTTACTTTGGAGGTGTTTCTGCTGATGTTAAAAGCCTCATCTTGGATCAGACAGGTTTCAAGCCTGGACTTTTTCCCTTTAGGTACCTGGGGATGCCCCTTAGTGCGTCCAGGATCTCTGTGGCTCTTTTTAGTCCTCTTATACTGAAGATACAGAACTCTATTGCTCATTGGTCTGCAAGTCAGTTGTCTTATGCTGGCAAGACCCAATTACTCAACTCGGTAGTTTTTGGGTTGGAAAATTTGTGGTGTGCTAGTGTCCTTTTTCCTAAACTTGTTCTTAAAATGATTAATAAGATGTGTAAAGATTTTTTTGGGGGCATTCAACCTGGTGACAGGAGATTAGTCTTTAAGAAGTGGAAGGAAATTTGCACTCCTTGGAATTGTGGGGGTTTTAATCTTAAGAACTTGGAGGCATGGAATATTGCTTTGATGAGTAAATGGGTGTAGCAACTTGATAATGGTAATGACAGCATCTGGTCTCAATGGTGTAAGGCCTACATTCTCCAACATGATTCCATCTGGTCTATTACATCAAAAGAATTTTATCCATCTAGCATGAAGAATATTATTTCTGTAAGAGATTACATTGTTAACATTTGTGGGACAATACATGAAGCACAGAGTTTTCTACACTCTTGTGGTAATGGTGATAAATTCAGGGTGAAGCAAGTTTATATCAAGATTCTTAGCCAGCCAGTTGCAGTAGTTCATAAGTCCTTAGCTTCTAGTTCTCTGTTGGTCCCTAATCACAGAATTCTCCTTTCTCTTGCATTGAAGGATCAACTTCCTACTGTTGACCAGTATGGCAGGCGTGGTATCTGTATGGTGAATCGTTGTTCACTTTATATGCAGGCCAGTGAGTCTCATAGGCATCTGTTCTTTGACTGTGCTGTTTCTCAGCAAATATGGACACGGTGTCAAAGCTGGATGGCTTCTTTGGACACGTGGCTTCTCTGGATCGCTTGTTGTCGTTAGGGGTGCATAATGTGAAATCTATCCCTCCCAGATGTCGCCTTAGGTTTTCTAGGGTTTTCAGGAGGGGCACTCGATGCGGTGGCTGACTCCCCTAGTGATCTTTCTCGCTGGGTTAACTTGCTTATTTTGTCTCTCTGTATTCTTAAGTCGTTTTCCCCTAGGAGTAACCTTGAGTGTAGAGCTGTCGTGAAGCACCAGCATCAGGAGGAATGTATTACCAGTGCCATTCGTACTTGGAGTGCCCCCGGTGGTATTACTCAGCTTCTGCAGGAGACCTTAGCTGAGAAGGGCCATTCTCTTCGTTTGGAGGAGGACCTTGACTCTAGTGAGGTTAACTTGAGGCAGTGTCGGCGGAATATTTGTGATGGTCTTTACGCTGCCGCTGTCCGGGTGCTTTCTTCCTCTGGCGTTGTCCCTTATACGGCCGATACTCTGCAAGCTTTGAAAGATAAGCGCCCCACTGTTCCGCCCCCTTCCCTGCCACCTTTGCCTTCCGCTCACCCTCTGCTCATCGCGTCCACGACCGTCGTGTTGGATATGATCAGGAGTTTTCCGCGTGGCACTTCTTGTGGGCGGGACGGTTTTCGTGCCCAACATCTTCTGGATTGTTTGAGCGGGGCCGCGGTCGCTATCTCGGATGATCTGATCAGTTCTATCACTAGGGTGGTTAACCTGTTTCTTGAGGGCAGATCCCCGCAGGTTCTCAGTGAGTACATCGCTAGTGCTCCGTTCACCCCGCTTGTTAAACCAGGTGGTGGGGTCCGTCCTATTGCTGTGGGCACGGTTTGGAGACGCCTTGTCTCTAAGGTTGGGGCTGCTCTGATTGGTCTATCGCTTTGCGCTTATTTTGAGGGCCTCTAGTTTGGGGTCGGGGTTTCCAGTGGTGGAGAGGCCATTCTGCATGTCTTAAATCGGTTTATTAAGGATCGTGGTGGTGATGTGGACCTTTCCATGCTTTTGGTCGACTTCCAGAATGCTTTTAATTTGGTCGACCGGGAGATCATGTTGCGCGAGGTTCGCCGGTGTTGCCCTGTTCTTTCCCGCTGGGTCGAGTTTTGTTACTCCCGGCCTGCCAGGCTTTTTTACGGGGAGCACAACCTTTGGTCTTGTCAGGGGGTCCAGCAGGGTGACCCTTTGGGTCCTCTTCTTTTCACTTTGGTCTTACATCCTTTGATTTGTAAGATCCGAGACTCTTTTCCCTTGAGCTTGCAGGCTTGGTACATGGACGACGGTACCATTGTTGGAGATACTTTGGTCGTGGGGAAGGTTTTGGAGCTGATTATGGAGGATAGTCCTCGCTTGGGCCTTCACCATAATATCGGAAAAACCGAGGTTTTTTGGCCTAAGGAAGATCTTAGGAGTGGACTTCCTGGTGTTTCCCCCCCCCCCCGATATTTCTCGACCATTGCGTGGTGTCAAAGTTCTTGGTGGCCCAGTCAGTGTATGTCATAGTTTCAGCAGTGAGCTTGTGGCGAAGAGAGTTACTAGAACCATTGAGCTTATGGATTCTGGTGTCAGGATTGAGGATCCACAATGCGAGCTGTTGTTACTTAGTGCATGTGATGGTATTTCTAAGCTTTCTTTCTCTCTGCGCACCTGCCGCCCTATGGTCTTCGACTCGGCTAAGACCTTCGATGCGGCATTGCGGTCTAGCCTGGAAGGCATTGCCACCGCGTCTGGCCCTGGGTTCGGGGATTGGCAGTGGCGTCTTTCCACAATACCCTTTAATTTCGGAGGGTTAGGTGTGTACAGCGCTGGGGATGTCCTACACTATGCCTTTTTGGCTTCTCGCCTACAGTCCTCTAAGTTGCAGGCTAAGCTCCTTTGGCCTTCAGCTGTCTCTGCTCCCGGGCAGACCTTCGATGCGGCCTTGACCCTGTTTAATGAGACCACCGGTTCCGACCTTTCCCGTAATCCTAATGATATCGCTGCCCCGAAACTCATGAAGAAATTGGCAGATATATATTTCACAAAGGTTGCTGCTTCGGTAGAATCGGTGTTCTCCTTGACTCGGCGACAGGTGGCTTTGTGGAAGTCTCTGCAGAGTGCTCACACGTCTGACTGGTTGCGCACAGTTCTTATATCCGGGCTGGGACAGACCATGAATGGGAGGACTTATCGCTCTGTTCTCAGCTATCGATTGGGTGTCCCTTTATTCCCAGTACCTAAGCCTTGTTCTGCCTGTTCTCGTATTTTTATTGTGGACATTTTTGGGGATCATATGTGTCGTGTGCTGGTACCATTGGTATTAAGCATAGACATAACCTGGTTCGCGACACTCTTTTGGATATTTGCTTCCGATCTGGTATTTCGGCTGGTAAGAAGGTGGATGTCGGCTTGATTGATTAGCACGACAAGCCCCTACGCCCGGCGGATTTGCTTCTTTATTCCTGGGATAGGGGGCGTGATGTGTGTGTCGATCTGACAGGGTCGTCCCCATTGACTCAGTCTGCTATGGCTGATTTTCTACCTGGTCGTGCGGTCGTTGATACTGCTCAGTGTAAGTGCGCCAAGTACGAAGATTTGTGCACCAAGACGGGTTATGGGTTCCTGCCTTTCTCCTTCTCTTCTCTTCTCTTGGGGAGCTTGATGCAGAGGCAGTTATGTTGCTCAAGCGGATTCAAAAATTTTCTATCTCTCAGGACGCGGGGGCACGCGCTGCTACTTTTTTTTACTAGACTTAGCTTTTTTATTGCAAGGGGAGTGGGCGCCAAGATATTATCTCGGCTACCCACTAAATCCTATTAATTGGTTTTGTTATTAATACAAGTTCAGTTTTATAATAAAATAAATAAATAATAATAATAATAATAATAATAATAATAATAAAATTATTTTTACTCAAGCGGATTTAGAAATTCTCTATCTCTCAGGACGCGGGAGCCCGCGCAGCTGCTTTTATTTTTACTCGTCTTAGTTTTTCTATCGCTAAGGGAGTGGCTGCCCAGATAGTATCTCGGTTACCCACTAACTTCTTGTAACAATAACAATAACAATAACAATAACAATAACAATAACAATAACAATAACAATAACAATAACAATAACAATAACAATAACAATAACAATAACAATAACAATAACAATAACAATAACAATAATAATAATAATAATAATAATAATAATAATAATAATAATAACATCGCTCTTAGGTAACCCCTCTGAGATAGCTCTTAGTTCTGACTTCTTAGGTAACCCCTCTGAGATCGCTGCCCCAAAACTTATGAAGAAATTGGCAGATATATATTTCACGAGGGTTACTTCAGCGGCAGAATTTGTTTTCTCCTTGACTCCTCGACAGGTTGCCCTGTGGAAATCTCAGCAGGGGGACCATTCTTTTGATTGGTTGAGGGCTGTCCCTATTTCTGGGCTTGGGCAAACCATAAACGGTCGGACATATCGCAGCGTGCTTAGTTACCGCCTGGGAGTCTCTTTGTTTCCACTATCCGGGACTTGCTCTTCTTGCTCCAGGGCCCTCAAAGAGGAATTTTTTTGGGGATCACGCGGTTTCCTGTGCTGGTATTGTGGGGATTAAATATCGCCATAACCTTGTCCGTGACACACTATTGGATATTTGCTTCCGGACGGGGATCTCTGCAGGCAAGGAAGTGGAGATTGGCCTCTGCGATGATGATGACAAGCCCTTGCGACCTGCCGATCTTATGCTCTACTCGTGGGACAGGGGACGCGATGTTTGTGTTGATCTGACTGGGTCCTCTCCTTTGACCCAGTCCGGCTTGATTTCTTTTGAGCCCGGACGGGTCGTTGCTGATGCTGCTCGTCGTAAGAGTGCCAAGTATCAGGCACGCTGCACGGCCATTGAGTATGGTTTTCTTCCTTTCTCCTTCTCCTCCCTCGGCGAACTCGACACAGAGGCTGTTTCTCTGCTCCAGCGGATTCGTAAATTCGCTATGTCACAGGACGCTAGAGCGCGTGCCGCAGGTCATATCTTCACTAGAATTAGTTTTGTAATTGCTAAGGGAGTGGGAGCCCAGATAGTATCTAGGCTCCCCTCTAACTTCTTGTAATTTGCTTTCGTTTTTAATGCAAGCTCCGGTTTAAAAAAAAAAAAATTAATAATAATAATAAAAAATAATAATAATAATAATAATAATAATAATAAGCCTTGTTCTGCCTAAGCCTTGTTCTGCTTGTTCCCGAGTTTTTGAGGGGGACATTGTTGGAGATCATGCTGTGTCGTGTGCTGGTACCGTTGGTATTAAACATAGACATAACCTGGTTCGTGACACCCTTTTTGATATCTGCTTCCGATCCGGTATTTCGGCTGGCAAGGAGGTGGATGTCGGTTTGATTGATGGGCACGACAGGCCCCTACGCCCAGCGGATTTGCTTCTTTATTCCTGGGATAAAGGCCGTGATGTGTGTGTCGATCTGACGGGGTCGTCCCCCTTGACTCAGTCTGCGATGTCTGATTTTCTGCCTGGTCGCGCGGTCGCTGATGCTACTCAGCGTAAGTGCGCCAAGTATGGGGATTTGTGCACCAAGACTGGGTATGGGTTCCTACCTTTCTCTTTCTCTTCTCTAGGGGAGCTCGACGCGGAGGCCGCTGGTTTACTCAAGCGGATTCAGAAGTTCTCTATCTCTCAGGACGCGGGAGCTCGCGCAGTTGCTTTTATTTTTACTCGTCTTAGTTTTTCTATTGCTAAGGGAGTGGGTGTCCAGATAGTATCTCGGCTACCCACTACCTTCTTGTAATTTGTTTCGATCTTAATACAAGTTCTGGTTCTTATAATAATAATAATAATAATAATAATAATAATAATAATAATAATAATAATAATAATAATAATAATAATAATAATAATAATAATAATAATAATAATAATAATAATAATAATAAATCTCCTTTAGAGATTAAGGCTGCTATTTTCCAAATGGACTCAAATAGTAGCCCTGGGATTGATGGATTCTCAGCGGGCTTTTTCAAATCCACTTGGCATATTGTTGGTGGGGATTTTTGGAAAGCTGCTGCTAACTTCTTTAAAACTGGTAAAATGTCAAAGAATGCTAATTCTACACTTATAACTCTTATTCCTAAAAAGACTGGAGCTAGTAGTGTGCTTGATTTTAGGCCTATCTCTTGTTGCACTGTCTTTTACAAAGCTATCTCTAAAGTGCTGGCTAATAGGCTTAAAACTTTGCTTCCTTCTATCATTGGAAAGGAGCAAGGAGCTTTTGTGCAAAATAGGAACATTTTTGATAACATTCTTCTCTCTCAGGCCTTGGTGAAAGGTTATTCCAGAAAGTATTTGACTCTTAGATGTCTTGTTAAGGTGGACATTAGGAAAGCATTTGCCACTTTGCAATGGGATTTTATTGAAAAAATGTTCTTAGCTTTGGGATTCCCTTCACTTTTTGTTAAATGGGTTATGGGATGTGTTAAGGATCCTTGGTATTCTTTCAAATTAAATGGGGAGGTACAAGGATTTTTCAAAGGGGCTAGTGGAATTAGGCAAGGAGATCCCCTCTCCCCCTATATTTTTGTGCTTAGCATGGAAGTCTTATCCAAGCATCTCAGACTTTTATGTACTGGTACCAATGTGTCATACCACCCCAAGTGCACTAAGTTGGGACTCACTCACTTGGTGTTTGCTGATGATTTGATGATCTTCTCTAGAGGGGATCTCCCCTCTGTCTTAGCTATAAATGATGCTTTGTCACACTTTGGAAGGGTCTCTGGTCTCTGTGCTAATTCAGAGAAGACCAACATTTATTTTGGTGGAGTGGTTCCTGACATTCAAAAGCTCATCCTTAATGAAACAGGGTTCAAGCCTGGTACATTCCCTTTCAGGTACCTGGGTATCCCTCTAAGTAATTCCAGGATCTCTGTCAGTATGTTTGATCCACTCATATTGAAGATACAAAGGTCTATTAATCATTGGTCTGCTGGTTTGCTATCATATGCTGGCAAAGTACAATTGTTAGATTCTGTGATCTTTGGGATTGAGAATTTCGGGTGTACTAGTTTTCTTCTCCCTAAAGCTGTCATTCATAGCATTAATAAGCTTTGCAAAGATTTTTTTTGGGGGATTAAAACTGGAGAAAAAAGATTGGTTTTTAAGAAGTGGAAGGATATTTGTACTCCTTGGGTCTGTGGAGGTTTTAATCTAAAGAATTTGGAAGCTTGGAACAAAGCTTTAATTTTCAGATGGGTGTGGCAAGTTGATGAAGATAACAGCAGCATTTGGATTCAATGGTGCAAGGCCTATATTTTGCAACATGAATCTATTTGGTCTATTACATTCAAGGATTATTATCCTTCAAGCCTTAAAAATATCATTTCTGTTAGAGACTATATAGTGAACATGTGTGGGTCTGTGCAGCAGGCTCAGAGCTTCCTAAAATCATGCTGTAGTCAAGCAAAGTTTCTGGTTAAGAAGGCCTACTTGGTAATACTAAGAAGACCTTCTGTTACTGTCAATGCTATTCGATCTGCCAGTATTTTTAAGCCTAGCAACAGGATCACATTATCTCTTGCAATGCAACAACAATTGCCAACTGTGAATCAGTTTGCTAAGAGGGTATTCTGTTGGGTAAACAGGTGCTCTTTGTGTATGCAGGCATCTGAAACCCATATGCACCTCTTCTTTGGCTGCTTAGTAGCACACCAGGTCTGGAACCTTTGTATAGGGTGGATTGATGTTTGTATTCCTTCTGATTCCTTAAGGAGTATCATTAGATGGAGCCTTCATCATACGCATAGAAAACATTGGAAAATACCTTGGTTACATGTTGCTCTTGCTGCCTCGGTTGATGCTATTTGGAAGGAAAGGAATAAAAGGCTGTTTACTGGCAAAGATACACCTGTGGAGCAATTTTTTTCAAAAATCAAGTTAGTAGTTGTTTCAAGGTTTAAAGCTTTTGATTATCCTAAATACTCTAGGATATTAGCTCAATTAGATGATCCTAATTGATGTAATCTTGTGTGATATACTTTTTGCACAAATCATGTAATTTCACTTCTTTTTGATATGAAATGATAATTTTTCTACGAAATAATAATAATAATAATAATAATAATAATAATAATAATAATAATAATAATAATAATAATAATAATAATAATAATAGATTGCTTTGCTATAGCTAAGGAGGTGGGGGCCCAGATTGTATCTCGGCTGCCCACCAATTTTTTGTAAACTGCGTTTTGATTCATCTATAAAATTCATCTATTTAAAAAATAATAATAATAATAATAATAATAATAATAATAATAATCTTAAGGGAATTAACAAGATGAGTAAGGATTTCTTTTGGGGAATTGAAGAAGGTGGGCGTAGATTGGTCTTTCAGAAGTGGAACGATTTGTGCTCTCCTTGGGATGCAGGTGGGGCTAATATTAAGCATCTTCAAACTTGGAATTATGCTCTTCTAGCAAAGTGGCTGTGGTTATTCTCGAGACCGCCTAATAGCATTTGGGGCAGGTGGTGTAAGGAATATGTCGTGGGTTCTACTTCAATTTGGGATATTAGGTCTAAGGAATTCCATCCAGCTTGTGTTAAACATTGTTTAAAAGTTTGAGATTTGCTGATTAATATGTTTGGTTCTGCTGCACTTGCTCGGACATTCATACAACGATGTGTTAAGAATTCGGTCTTCAAGGTAAAGATGGCTTATGAAGAGCCGCGCCAGATGCGGAAGATGCGATTGAGTGCAGCTCTTTCTTCTAATGTTATGATGCCAAGCCACAAGATGATAATGTTGCTTGCCATACAGCAAAAGTTGAGTACGGTTGAGCAGTACTGAAAGCGAGGTATTGTTGTAGTAAACAGATGCTATTTGTGTGAGAATGCTTTGGAGAATCACTCTCATCTATTCTTCAAGTGCTCTTTCTCTATGGAGGTTTAGGTAGGAGTACTAAATTGGTTAAACTTGGGGATGTCTGAGCTTCGATTGCACAAGATTTTAAGATGGATGATGTTAGCTAAAACAAGGAAGCATTGGAAAATGAGTTGGCTTAAAGTCAGTCTTGGAGCTACAATATACACAATATGGAAGGAGCAAAACAAGAGACTTTTTGTTGAGAAGAAAGCCACGGGGGATGCAATTTTATCACAAATCAAGTTCTTGGTTACTACTAGATTCTACAATTATAGAGATAGTCCGAAATTTCATCGAGTTATAGAGGCTATTGGAGCATAAAGTGTTGTAATACTCTTGTGTGGTAGTTTTTTGCAAAGCTTGTAATTTCTTTCACATTGAATGAAATAATATCATCCTTGCAAAAAAAATAAAAAAATAAAATAATAATAATAATAATAATAATAATAATAATAATCAAGGACTTTTTTAATTTCCTGCCGCTCTAATGGGAAATAATTTAAGGTGTCTTCAGCTTATCAAAAATTCTTGGAAGTTAGGATGCAGCCCAAGGTCATTCCCTACTCAGCTTTGATAGTCCCTAGCAACGGAATTTTCCTCACTCTTGCTTTTCAACACAAGCTCCCCACAATGGATATGTATGCTCAGAGGGGTATGTATTTGGTTAGCAGATGCACCATGTGCTTAAAGGATAATGAAGACCATCATCATTTGTTCTTTAATTGCCTTGTCTCAAGGGAACTTTGGTCTATGGTCACTCAGTGGATGGAGTTTGTTATTCCTTCAGCTAACATCAGAAAAGTCATTAAGTGGAGCAGTCAAACCAGGCACAAGAAGCGTTGGAAATACCCTTGGTTCCAAGTCTGTCTAGCAACTGCTGTTTCAATTGTTTGGACGAAATAAGAGGTTGTTTATAGGGAAGAGCACATATGTAGAAGGCATGTTTGGGTAGTTAAAATTCATAGTGAGTGCCATATTTTTGTCTAACGATGTTAATCCTAAATTTAGTACTCCCTCCGTCCACTATTTATCGCCCCACTCCATTAAAATACTCCTCACATATATTCATGGAGTGGGGCGATAAATAGTGGACGGAGGGAGTAGGATACTAACTAGTTTGGGTTGAATCTTCTTAGTGTGTTAGAACTTTTACACAAAATGTAATTTCACATCAATGATTTGAAATGATAAATTTTCTGCAAATAATAATAGTAATAGTAATAGTAATAGTAATAATAATAGTAATAGTAATAATAGTAATATTAATAGTAATAGTAATAATAGTAATAATAACAGTAATAGTAGTAAAAATAATAGTGATAATAATAGTAATAGTACTAATAATAGTAATAATAATAATAATAATAGTCGTAGTAATAGTCGTAGTAGTGATAGTAATAGTAATAGTAATAGTAATAGTAATAATAATAATAATAATAATAATAATAATAATAATAATAATAGTCGTAGTAACAGTCATAGTAGTACGTAATAATAATAATTGTAGTAGTAGTAGTAATAGTCGTAGTAGTAATAATAATAATAATAATAATAATAATAATAATAATAATAATAGTCGTAGTAATAGTCGTAGTAGTAATAATAATAATAATTGTAATAGTAATAATAGTTATAATAATAATAGTCGTAGTAATAATAATAATGATAATAATAGTAATAATAGTAGTAATAATAGTAATAATATGTCATTGGTTATGGAAGATTATTCAGAATAAAGGGGGAATTTGGCTAAGTTGGGTTAAGAGATACATTTTGGGACCTAGAACTATTTGGAAGATCCATAAGGATGAGAGGTACACTGCAACAATGCAACTGATTACTCAATGGCAGGATAAGGGTAACTTCATGCCTCAGAAAAAGCTTATAACTGGTTCAGAGAGATGTAATTCTCTAGAAATTCTAACGCAATACAGTGGCGGAAACACTGTATATTTGAGATTTAAACACACTGATGTTTTATATTTTAATAAAAGAACGGTCAGTCAATACAGAGGCCACTTTTTACAAAAGTGCTAAAATAAATATTCTCCAAACAGGGTTACAAAAATCCATAAATAAACATGAATGAACAAAGAGTAGGATCCACGCTACTCGTTAGCTCACACCCAAAACTCAGCAGCAAAGTTGTAAATATTTATAAAGTACACAATTTAAAAAAAATATATATTTAGCAAATAATAAATAACTAAAATTAGAGAAGCGAAGTTAAAATATTTACTACATACTAATACTAAAAAACATACGATATAAAATCGTGTAACGTCTTAAAGTTACCTTAAGTCGATGTCCAAAACGAACACGTACTCGTCTTGATTAGCACAAGCTCCAAATCGTTAGTAATATCTTCAAGCTCTGAGTTGTAGAATCGTTAGTCTTCTAAGTAGGCTTCAGCACGAAAATCGAGTTGATAAAACATAAGAATGAGAAACGGGTTGGATACGGGTAACATAATGTGGACATGACGTAGGTCCACCCCGCCGCGGCCACGCGCGGGTTTGGGTTAGGCGAATGCACCTCCATATGAGAAGGATCGAATTGAAATTTAAGTCGAAATGGAGTCGCCACCGAATTTTATGGTTATTCGGAACCATTCGAGCCCACTCTATATCGCCATGGTCCATACACAAAGTATGGCCCATTTTGGTTTGAGAGTTTATTGGGCTCGTCCCTTTGCATATCGATATAGATGCCGACTTGAGCGGTTAATCGTATATTGAATGACTCTCGTTGCCAATGGATTCGGACATCCGGAAACCACGGTTCTGAGTAAGGGGTGAGGGTACGTGTTGGGAAGCCCACTAAGGACACCCAACCCCGCCCGCACTTAGCGGCCTCTACTAGGACATCGTTTGACTTTTTAATATGCGCGTTAGTGATTCGGTGAAATGTTATGCAAACAGCGTTTTAACTAAGCATGCGAATTAAATGTGAGCTACGTCAATTTAATGCATCTAACTTATTGTCGAAGTGATTTAGCATGCGAGGGTTCATTTATAAACGGTAAAACGCAAATAAATAAAGCAAAGCTAAATAAATCGGTTACAAGTTACACGGGCGGAATACAACCCGGAATTCACAATACGGCGGACAATAAAACATAATAGCCAAAATAAATACAATCGAAATGGCGAGCAATAATTATAAACGGACCCGTGTATAAACTAGACCGTGATTTTGTGTAGGTGGACGAACTTTAATTAGTTACACATTATATTGCGTATTAATCAAAGGACGGAGGTTCGAGACCTAGACGTGGTGCTAGCCCGATCTCGAACCTCGATGCCTTGTCCCGATTTATCACCTCGAGAAATGGAGTCTAAATTAATTATACATCGGATACGACTAAAGAGCCGTCGACATAAAATTAATAATGTGAGACCGTCGATCAAAATCGTTTAAGTGAAGTGATATGCATGAATTTTGGAAAAGCCACGTGATTGATTTTACACGTGTCGACTAGGTCGCTTAAAAAGGACGAGGCTCGAATGATAAAAAAAGGCTCTCGGTTTCTGGGCTGCAGGATCCACTCGGTCGAGTCGTGGCTGGACTCGGCCGAGTGCGTCCTGGAAGACGCTACTGCCCATAATTTAGGGTGCTACTCGATCGAGTAGCAGGTGTACTCGGTCGAGTGGCACCTGTGCGAGTTATGACTCGTTTGTTTTAATGTGTTTTAAATCG
The DNA here is from genome assembly GCA_958450325.1 of Agrostemma githago. NCBI lineage: Eukaryota > Viridiplantae > Streptophyta > Magnoliopsida > Caryophyllales > Caryophyllaceae > Agrostemma > Agrostemma githago. The sequence continues at coordinate 31,968,547 of OY288259.1, read as the reverse complement.
ATGATTGGCCGAGTCAAATAAAAATATTGACGGATTTAGATTGAACTCGGTTTGTCGGTATTATAATCATGTCTTATATGATTATAATACCGTTATCGGAATTTTGTAAAAAAGGTTATTGTTAGATAAAAAATTTGATTAGTGACGGAATTGCGTCCATCTACGTCACGACATCGATATTAATCCTTGCGGATTATGTGACGTCGGTTTTCGTGTCAACGGGTTCCGTACGAATCTTTGAAATGGATCTATACGCGTTCAACTACGAATGATCGGGATCGTGTTAATAAACGAACCTTAAAAAAATGATCATCGTAGTCAAACGAGTTCGGATTCGAGTTTTTATATTATTATATATATACACGGTACATACGATATTATAGTAAAATATAACAACGATGATTAAATGCGAAAAGTAAAATATTAGTGTTAGTAAAAATGTCGTTACTATCGACTAAATAAAATACTATAAGCGTAAATAAAAATGTGCGAATATATATATACAAAAAAGACGAGAAAAAGGAAGGAAGAAGGAGAAGTCGATGTTGAATGTTACACCCTCAACCTACATGTTCTTGCTTCTCGGGATACGGTTCGTCAAATGGCGGCAATGGCACGGGAACGTCGAGATATGTAGGAGGAGTTGACGGTGTGTGTATGAGGTTTTGTATGGAGACGGATTTTAACGAGTTTTGCTCTCGAAGTGTGTATAAGCGTGATGATGTTTGAGGGTCGGATTATGGCTGAAAATGAGAGGTTTTGGATGTGTAAAGTTGGCTGAAAATTCAGGTTGAGAAGTTGTGTTTTGTGCTTAGGATTGACGGGTATTTATAGGGAGCATGATATGGGGTTACTCGACCGAGTGGCGCAGGTGCACTCGGTCGAGTGCTCTCGCGGATGCACCTGGACCGTTTTTGTGAGGCTCCACTCGATCGAGTGGTCAATCCACTCGACCGAGTGGATCAATTAGGTCGTGCTAAATCGGGAAGGATTGGCCTTGATTTGCTCTTGATTGATTGTGATTGATTTTGAATGATTTGGAATGATTTTGGCTGATTTTCGAACCTGGTGCATGTTTCGAGAATGCACCCGGTCGTTCTTTGTGTCGGGTTTGTCTTGACCGGGTTTTGACCCGGTCGCTAAAAGACGGGAATTATTTTTGGTGTCGGTTTTGGCCCAAATTAGTCTTATTTTGCTCGGAACGACCCACTGGGCCTGAATTTGAGGTTGGTTTTGTGAGATCTGTATCCCGTTAAAAGCCCATGCCGGTCATTATTGATTTCGAGCCCGTATCCGAGCGCGTTAGAACACGTTAGCGTCCGATCATCATCGGGTGTTTTTTGGAGACTACCATAGACACCTGGCAGTCAAAATGCGTGTGTCTACACATAATAAACTTAAATAACAAGGAGGGAAGTTAAAACAAATACGAATGGGTCGGAATAAGACGATATTAAAACTCAAGATAAGGGAAGAACAAAGGGACGAGTATTTAACACAAGACGGAAAGGGAATTGATGTATCAAACCGATGAATGAAGACGAAAGAGAACCGAGTAGATAAACACGATAACAGAGGCAACGAGACAGCAACCAAAACAGCATACAGCAGCAATAAGAGCAGAAAGATAGACACGAACAACGTCAGATGGAACAATAAGTAGCAGCTGATAACGTACAACAGGTGTCGTAGCAGTAGAACGAAAAATAGTAGATGAAGCCAACGGAAACAAAACGATCAAGAGAACGATAAACAAAGCACAATCAAGGACAAAAAATGCAGCAGTGACACTAAGCGAATAGGAAGAAGAAACACGATGCCGAGCAAGAGGAAACAAAGAACATGGTGAGAACAAAACAGCCACGCACAAACAAACGTGACAACAGGAAGAAGAAGAAGAAGAAGAAGAAGAACTGAAATCAATAGTAGTACAATGATGCTAGAACAATACACGAACAGCAGCAAAAGGCGAAGAAGAAGAAGAAGAAGAAGAAGAAGAAGAAGAAGAAGAAGAAGAAGACCGAATAAAGGTCAACAACATCAGCGCAACACAACAGCACAGCGCGAATACGAAAATGACAAAAGCAAGAAAAGCAGCAGGAGAAAGGATACACGAAAAAAAGGACGGAGAACCTTACTCGAGTTCAGACTACAATGGCTACTGCAAAACAAAGGGAGCGTAGCAGCAGCAACGAGACACCACGAAGAAGAATAGGGGCAATGACGATTGATGATGAAGACGAACACTGATGGAAGGCGGAAATGAAGGAGATTGATTGAGTTGAAGGAGTAGAACGAAGAAAAGGAGGGGAAAAGAAGGGAGGTGAACCAGGCTTAAAAGGGAATGAAGTGGTGGAAACGTAAAATAAGGAGGAAGGTGAGGTAAATGAGACGGTGGAACCAAGAGATTGACAAGGGGGCTGAATGAGTGTGGAGATAAACAAAAGAAAAAAAGGGAAATGAATAAGTGAGATGAAAGTGGGTAAGAAAAATGAATTAATTAAATGAATGATAGAAGCGGTAAACCAAAATGAAAAGGGAGAATGAATCACATTAGTTAGAAATATGGATTAAACGAATTTCGCAACGATAAGTTGACTGACCCACGAATCGAATTAAAACGAGTTAATAAAATTAATAAATAATCGGGCCGCCAAGTAAAATGAGTAATTAAAGTAATCGAGACAAAAACGAAGCTTATAGAAATAAATAATTAGACGATGAAATAGTATTTCCCGATAAATAATAAATCTTCGATAAAGTGAACTAAATTGATTTCTCGAGGAAAGATAATAAATGTTTTGACGAAACTTAAAATAAACGAGCTTCGAGCCAAAATAGAAATTCGAGCTTAAATATAAATAAATGAAAAGAATGTAGAATTTAAATCACCAGAATAGACTTTCGATAAGAATTAAATTAAATGTATAAAGTAAATCGAAACAAAAATAAAAGTATGTTTTAAATATAAGAAGAGTTTCCGAGACAAATAGAATTTTAAGAGTCCGAAACGATTAAACGATAAATTCGTTTTATAATAATTTTAAGAATTACGAGTTAAATTGTAACCAAAAATGAAAATACGAACATAACTTTAATTTAATTTAATTTATAAAATCAGTGGTGTTACAAAGAAGTTTCAAAAGAAGCAATGGCTAACAGGTATAAAGAGGGTGCAGATTGTGCCAAAGCATAGCATTATTGCATCTTTGGCAGCTCAAGGAAAACTGGCTAGGATTGATAATATAAACAGAAGGGGAATGCAGCTAGTAAATAGGTGTGTTCTTTGTGAAAAGGCCATGGAAAATCATGCTCATCAGTTCTTTAAATGTGCCTGGGTGGATGGACTCTGGATGGAAATTAAAGACTGGATGCAGATAAAGGTTAGAACGAATGAACTTTATGCAGAACTGCAGTGGAGTAGCAGAAGGAGGAGGAAAAGACACTGGAAGAATAGTTGGTATTGTGCAGCTATAGCAGCAATTGTTTATTATATCTGGTAGGAACGCAATGCTAGGATTTTCAAGAATGCTAAAAGGAGTTGTATGAGTTTAGTAAAGCAAATTAAGTTTGAGGTTTTTACTAGATTACGGAGTAGGGGGCTTGACTTGAGCATGCATAGAGCATGATTAGCAATGGTTGTAAGAATAGGGAATAGACTTTTTGTAAGATAACCTCTTGTTAATCGATAAGATACATAAACTTCTTGCAAAAAAATAGTTATAATAATAGTAATAATAACAGTAATAGTAGTAATAATAGTAATAATAATAATAGTAATAATAGTAATAATAACAGTCATAGTAGTAGTAATAATAATAGTAATAGTAGTAATAATAATAGTAGTAGTAGTAGTAATACTAATATTAGTAATAATAATCGTAGTAATAGTCGTAGTAGTGATAGTAATAGTAATAGTAATAATAGTAATAGTAGTAGTAATAATAGTAGTAATAATAATAGTAGTAGTAATAGTCGTAGTGATAACAATAATAATAATAATAATAGTAATAATAGTAGTATTAGTAGTAGTAGTAATAATAGTAGTAGTAGTAATAATTACTATAGTAGTAGTAGTACCGTAGTAATAATAATAATAATAATAATAGTAATAATAATAGTGGTAGTAATAATAATAATAATAATAATAATAATAATAATAATAATAATAATAATAATAATAATAATAATAATAATAATAATAATAATAATAATAATAAAACTTTTTGAACTGCTTCCTAGAGAGGGAGTGCGATTTCCCGTTTGTCGTCCTCTACTCTAGGCTTCCTACCGCCGCCGGCCGCTGACCGCGGCAGCCCCCTCCCTCTGCCGGATTGTGGTCTTCCCGTCTTCCCCTTGGTTTTGCCGGCCACCCTGCCGCCGGTGCTCCTCTCAAGGTTCTCTTGTGGGTCTCCGTTTCTTCTGCCACCGGTGCTCTGCCGCGCTCGCCTCCTTGTCGGCTACTTCTCTTCCTCCTCTGTCAACCTTCCCCCGTCCTTGTCCGTTCTTCTGTCGGAATTTCGCTGGCTTTCTGCTGCTGTCTGCTGTTCTGCTTCTCTGTCGTCGCTGTTGTTCTCTGTCGCCGCTGTTTCTCTGCCTGGCTTTTTACTTTTAGTCGGTGTTTTCTTTCCGGTCATTCCTTTGGTCGGAATTCTGCTCCTTCTGCCGGAATTTTGCGTCTGTGCTGCTGTTCGTCGCTGCTGTTGGTTTGCTTGTCGTCGCCAGGGCTCTGTCCTCGTCAGCGGGCCTCTGTCCGGCGTCCTAACTCCTGGCAGATGGTGTGTCGGTTTTTGATCGCTGCTGTCTTGTTGGTTTGTCGATGCTGCTGGTTTGTTTTTTGTTTTCTCCCTTTGCCTTCCACCGTCTCTGTTTCCTGCCAGAATTTGGTCGGTTTTCCTGCTGTTGTTCCTCTCTCTATGTTGTTGTTGGTTTCTCGTCCTTTTCCTCCTGAGTTCGTCTTTGCCGCTGCCGGGGGTTTCGATTTTTGGCTCGGGTTTTGTCGGGTCGCTTGCGCTTTGTGGGTCTTCCTTGTCCCGTTTTTTCGCCTCGGTGGGGGTTGGTCTTCGTGCTTTGTGCTTCATCCTGTGTCTCTCTTCATGTCGGGAATCACGCGTTTCCATTGCCCCTTTGTTAGTCTTTCTGAGTGTTGTGACAATAATGGGAAGGGTCTGGTTAAAACCTCCATGATCGTCCACCTCCGAAATCGGCATTGCCTTGGAGATGATTAGGTAATTACGCGTCAAGCCCTTTCTTCTAGTTTATCTATTTTTTCTGAGGGGGAGGTTACACTTAAGCGTATGAGTCTTTGGATTTGTGGGGTTTGCTTTACTCCACATTCTCTTTCTACCAAGTGCCGGCAAGCACCGGGGTCTAATTTTGTTGCACCTTCTGATTGCGGTGATGAAGTTGCTCGTGGCATCCCTCGACTGCTCGCTCCATCTTCGTCTCTTGGCGATGTTGTGAGGCCTGTTGGGTTGGGTTGTCTTGACGTGGCTTCTCTGGATTGCTTGTTATCGTTAGGGGTGCGCACTGTGAAATCTATCCCTCCCAGATGTCGCCTTGGGTTTTCTACGATCTTCAGGGAGGTCCTCGATGTGGTGGCTGACTCCCCTAGTGATGTTTCTCGCTGGGTTAGCTTGCTTATTTTGCCTCTCTGTATACTTAAGGTGTTTTCCCCCAAGAGTAACCTTGAGTGTAGAGCTGTCGTAAAGCGCCAGCGTTAAGAGTAGTGTATTACCAGCGTCATTCGTACTTGGGGTGCCCCTGGTGGTATTGCTTAGCTTTTCCAGGAGAGCTTAGCTGAGGAGGGTCCTTCTCTTTGTCTGGAGGAGGACCTTGACTCTAGTGAGGTTAACTTGCGGCAGTGTCGGCGGAAGATTTGTGATGGTCATTATGCTGCCGCTGTCCGGGTGCTTTCTTTGTCTGGCATTGCCCCTTACTCGGCCGATACTCTGCAGGCTTTGAAAGATAAGCACCCCACTATTCCGTCCCCTTCCTTGCCGCCTTTGCCTGCCGCTCACCCTCAGCTCGTCGCGTCCACGACCGTCGTGTTGGATATGATCAGGAGTTTTCCACGTGGCACTTCTTGTGGGCGGGATGGTTTTCGTGCCCAACATCTCCTGGATTGTTTGAGCGGGCCGCGGTTGCTATCTCGGATGATTTGATCATCTCTATCACTTGGGTGGTTAACCTGTTTCTTGAGGGCAGATGCCCACAGGTTCTCAATGAGTACATCGCTAGTGCTCCGCTCACCCCGCTTGTTAAACCAGGTGGTGGGGTTTGTCCTATTGTTGTGGGCACGGTTTGGAGACGCCTTGTCCCTAAGGTTGGGGTTGCTCTAATTTGTCCGTTGCTCGGTGAATATTTTGAGGGCCTCCAATTTGGGGTTGGGGTTTCCGGTGAAGGAGAGGCCATTTTGCATGCCTTGAATTGGTTTATTGAGGATCGTGGTAGTGATGTGGGCCTTTCCATGCTTTTGGTCGACTTCCAGAATGCTTTTAATTTGGTCGACCAGGTGATCATGTTGTGCGAGGTTCGTCATTGTTGCCCTGTTCTTTCTTGCTAGGTCAAGTTTTGTTATTCTCGGCCTGCCAGGCATATTTACGGGGAGCACAGCCTTTGGTCTTGTCAGGGAGTCCAGCAGGGTAACCCTTTGGGCCCTCTTCTTTTCGCTTTGGTCTTACATCCTATGATTTTTAAGATTTGGGACTCTTTTCCCATGAGCTTGCAGGCTTGGTACTTGGATGACGGCACCATCGTTGGAGATACTTTGGTTGTGGGGAAGGTTTTGGAGCTGATTACGAAGGATGGTCCTCGCTTCGGTCTTCACCTTAATGTCGGAAAAACTGAGGTTTTTTGGCCTAAGGAGGATCCTAGAGTCGACTTCCTGGTGTTTTCCCCCCGATATTTCTCGACCGCTGCATGGTGTCAAAGTCCTTGGTGGCCCCGTCAGTATCTGCCGTATTTTCAGTAGTGAGCTTGTGGCGAAGAGAGTTACTAGAACCATTGAGCTTATGGATTCTGTTGCCAGGATTGACGATCCATAGTGCGAGCTGTTGTTACTTCGTGCATGTGCCGGTATTTCTAAGCTTTCATTCACTCTGCGCACCTGCCCTCCTACGGCTTTCGACTCGGCTAAGACCTTCGATGGGGCATTGCGGTGGAGCGCATTGTCACCGTGTCCGGCCCCGAGTTCGGGGACTGGTAATGGCGTCTTTCCACACTGCCCTTAAATTTCAGAGGGTTCGGTGTGTACACCGCTGGGGATGTCCTGCACTATGCCTTTTTGGATTCTCGCCTGCTGTCCTCTGAGTTGCAGGCTATGCTCCTTCGCCCTTCAGCTGTCTCAGCTCCCGGGCCGACCTTCGATAAGACCTTGGCTCTGTTTAACGAGACCACCGGTTTCGACCTTTCCCGTGATCCTAGTGAGATCGCTGCCCCCAAAGTCATGAAGAAATTGGCAGATATATATTTCACGAAGGTTGCTGCTTCCGTAGATACTGTTTTCTCCTTGACTCGGCGACAGGTGGCATTGTGGAAGTCTCTGCAGGGTGCTCACACGTATGACTGGTTGCGCGCAGTACCTATCTCTGGGATGGGGCAGACCATGAATGGGAGGACTTCCCGCTATGTCCTTAGCTATCGGTTGGGTGTCCCTTTGTTCCCGGTGCCTAAGCCTTGTTCGGCCTATTCCCGAGTTTTTGTTGGGGGCATTTTTGGGGATCATGCTGTGTCTTGTGCTGGTACCGTTGGTATTAAACATAGACATAACCTGGTTCGCGACACCCTTTTGGATATTTGCTTCCGATCTGGTATTTCGGCCGGTAAGGAGGTGAATGTTGGTTTGATTGTTGGACACGACAAGCCCCCAGTGGATTTGCTTCTTTTGTCTTGGGATAGGGGGCTTGATATGTGTCAATCTGACGGGTCATCCCCATTTACTCAGTCTGCGATGGCTGATTTTCTGCCTGGTCGTGCGGTCGTTGATGCTGCTCAGCGTAAGTGCGCCAAGTATGGAGATTTGTGCACCAAGACTGGTTATGGGTTCCTGCCTTTCTCCTTCTCTTCACTTGGGGAGCTTGACGCAGAGGCTGTTGCATTGCTCAAGCGAATTCAAAAAATTTCTCTCTCAAGGCGCGGGGGCTCGCGCAGCTGCTTTTATTTTCACTAGACTTAGCTTTTCTATTACTAAGGGAGTGGGTGCCCAGAAAGTATCTAAGCTATCCACTAATTTCTTGTAATTTGTTTCGTTCTTAATGAGAGTTTCGTTTCATAAAAATAATAAAAAATTAATAGTAATAGTAATAGTAGTAGTTGTAGTAGTAGTAGTAGTAGTAGTAGTAGTAGTAGTAGTAGTAGTAGTAGTAGTAGTAATAATAATAGTAGTAGTAGTAGTAGTAGTAGTAGTAGTAGTAGTAGTAGTAGTAGTAGTAGTAGTAGTAGTAGTAGTAGTAGTAGTAGTAGTAGTAGTAGTAGTAGTAGTAGTAGTAGTAGTAGTAGTAGTAGTAGTAGTAGTAGTAGTAGTAGTAGTAGTAGTAGTAGTAGTAGTAGTAGTAGTAGTAGTAGTAGTAGTAGTAGTAGTAGTAGTAGTAGTAGTAGTAGTAGTAGTAGTAGTAGTAGTAGTAGTAGTAGTAGTAATAATAATAATAATAATAATAATAATAATATTTGACAAGCCCTTGCGACCAGCCGACCTTCTGCTCTACTCGTGGGAAAAGGGGCGTGATGTTTGTGTTGATCTGACTGGGTCCTCGCCCTTGACTCAGACTGGCCTCACCGCTTTCGAGCCCGGACGGGTCGTTGCTGATGCTGCCCGTCGTAAATGTGCCAAGTACCAGGCACGCTGCACAGCGATCGGGTATGGTTTCTTACCTTTCTCCTTCTCCTCTCTCGGCGAGCTCGACACGGATGCAGTTTCTCTACTCCAGCGGATTCGGAAATTTGCTTTATCTCAGGATGCTGGAGCGCGTGCCGCAGTTCATAATTTCACTAGAATTAGCTTTGTAATCGCTAAGGGAGTGGGGGCCCAGATAGTATCTCGGCTTCCCTCTAACTTCTTATAATTTGTTCTGGTGTTTAATGCAAGTTCCGTTAAAAAAAAAATTAATAATAATAATAATAATAATAATAATAATAATAATAAATGTGCCAAGTATCAGGCACGCTGCACGGCGATCGGGTATGGTTTCTTACCTTTCTCCTTCTCCTCACTCGGCGAGCTCGACACGGATGCTGTTTCTCTGCTCCAGCGGATTCGGAAATTTGCTTTATCTCAGGATGCTGGAGCGCGTGCCGCAGTTCATATTTTCACTAGAATTAGCTTTGCAATCGCTAAGGGAGTGGGGGCCCAGATAGTATCTCGGCTTCCCTCTAACTTCTTGTAATTTGTTCTGGTGTTTAATACAAGTTCCGTTTTATAATAATAATAATAATAATAATAATAATAATAATAATAATAATAATAATAATAATAATAATAATAATAATAATAATAATAATAATAATAATAATAATAATAATAATAATAATGGGTCGATCTAACTGGGTCCTCTCCTTTGACCCAGTCCGGCTTGACTTCTTTTGAGCCCGGACGGGTCGTTGCTGATGCTGCTCGTCGTAAGTGTGCCAAGTATCAGGCACGCTGCACGGCCATTGGGTATGGTTTCCTCCCTTTCTCATTCTCCTCTGTCGGTGAGCTCGACACGGAGGCTATCTCTCTGCTCCAGCGGATTCGTAAATTCGCTATGTCACAGGATGCTGGAGCGCGTGCCGCAGTTCATATTTTCACTAGAATTAGTTTTGCGATAGCTAAGGGAGTGGGAGCCCAGATAGTATCTCGTCTCCCCTGTAACTTCTTGTAATTTGTTTCGTTTTTAATGCAAGCTCCGGTTTTAAAAAAAAATTAATAATAATAATAATAATAATAGTAATAGTAATAGTAATAGTAATAGTAATAGTAATAGTAATAGTAATAGTAATAATAGTCGTAATAATAGTAATAATAATAATAATAATAATAATAATAATAATAATAATAGTAATAGTAATAGTAATAGTAATAATAGTAATAGTAATAGTAATAATAATAGTAATAATAGTCGTAGTAATAACAGTCGTAATAATAGTAATAATAATAATAATAATAGTAATAATAATAATAATAATAATAATAATAATAATAATAGTAATAGTAATGATAGCAATAATAATAAAAGTACTAATAGTAGTAGTAGCAGCAGTAGTAGTAACAATAATAGTTAATGATGAACTAATTGAAGAAACTAGTGCTAAATCTGCCGCAGAAGCATTGTTACTTTCTTGGACTGTTAATGGGAAGTTTAGTGCGGGGAAGGCCTATGAATGGTTCAGACCTAAGGGAACAAAGAAGCCTTGGTTGAAGAAGATCTGGATGGGAACTACTGTCCCTAAGTATAGGATAATTGTTGCTCTAGCAAGTCAAAATGCTTTAGCTACACAGGAGATGCTTAAGATGAGGGGCTTTCAGTTGGCGAGCAGATGTAGCCTTTGCCAGCAATCGGCTAAAAGTAGCTCTCATTTATTTTTTAGATGCAAATTTTTTAGACAAGTGTGGCAACATCTTAATTGGATGCAAATCACGGGTAGAAGCATGGGTCTGTTAACTGAGCTCAGATCGAGTATGAAGAGAAGCAGGAAGAAGCATTGGAAGAGTGGCTGGTTTTGCAGTTGTTTCTCAGCTGCAGTCTACTGCATTTGGCATGAACGAATCAACAGAGTTTTTGAAAATTCTTGTAGATCCATTCTAAGTATAGTTGGTCTTATTAAGTTTACAGTTTTTTACTAGATTACGCGATAGAGGAATTGATTTATCGAAGAGGGTATTGGTATCGATAGGAGGGAGATGTTCATACATCTAGTAGAGGATATCCTTTTGTAAGATTTAGTCTTATTATTAATGATAAGGCATACCATTTCTTGCAAAATAATAATAATAATAATAATAATAATAATAATAATAATAATAATAATAATAATAATAATAATAATAATAAGGGTGGTCAACCATGAACGGGCGGACATATCGCAGTGTGCTTAGTTACCGCCTGGGAGTCCCTTTGTTTCTGCTATCCGGGACTTGCTCTTCCTGCTCCAGGGCCCTCAGAGAGGATTTTTTTGGGGATCATGCGGTTTCCTGTGCTGGTACTGTGGGGATTAAACATCGCCATAATCTTGTCCGTGACACACTGCTGGATATTTGCTTCCGGACGGGGATCTCTGCAGGCAAGGAGGTGGAAATTGGCCTCTGCGCCGATGACGACAAACCCTTGCGGCCTGCCGATCTTCTGCTCTACTCGTGGGACAGGGGGCACGATGTTTGTGTTGATTTGACCGGGTCCTCCTCTTTGAACCAGTCCGGCTTGACTTCTTTTGTGCCCGGACGGGTCGTTGCGGATGCTGCTCGTCGTAAGTGTGCCAAGTAGCAGGCACGCTGCACGATGATTGGGTATGGTTTCCTTCCTTTTTCCTTCTCCTCTCTCGGCGAGCTCGACACGGAGGCAGTCTCTCTGCTCCAGCGGATTCGTAAATTCGCTATGTCACAGGATGCTGGAGCGCGTGCCGCAGTTCATATTTTCACTAGAATTAGTTTTGCTATTGCTAAGGGAGTGAGGGCCCAGATAGTATCTCGGCTCCCCTCTAACTTCTTGTAATTTGTTTTGGTGTTAATGCAATTTCCGTTTTTATAAAAAAATAATAATAAATAATAATAATAATAATAATTGACGGTGTAAAATGCGTCTCGGAAAGTGTGAAAAAGCAAACGTATCCTTTGGATTTAAACGGATGGAATATAAAACTGAGTATGAACCCGAATAATTATTGTGTGAAACGATCTCATAGTATGAAACGATCCATTTTGTATAAAAAGATTGCATATATATAAAATGTAAGTGAATTGTGTTTTTCACCGAATTAGATTGTCTCATGCGTGCGGTTGCCTTGCTCTAAAAACACTCTTTTTCATCCTTTTAAATTAAAAAAAAAAAATTCGATCAAAGTAATTTTTTTTAATTAAAATCCTTCGATTTATTAATTTATTATACACTCGATTTGTATATATAATTTATTATTTTCGCTTTTATAGGAAACAAGTGAAATTTGCTTTGAGACTGATAGATAAAGTTGGAGAAGAACCTAATGGTCTTTCAATACTTAGCAAGTTATTATTATTATTATTATTATTATTATTATTATTATTATTATTATTATTATTATTAATTTGCTATGTCACAGGATGCTAATAATAATAATAATAATAATAATAATAATAACAATAACAACAATAACAACAATAACAATAATAATAACAACAACAACAACAACAATAATAATCACCGCGGTAGTTAGAGAAACTTTCTCTCTCTAGATTTCGTTCTCTCCATAACCGTTTTTTCTCTTCTTCTTGAAACGCCATGATCAAGCGAGGTCCTGGTCGCCCACCCAAGAAAAGCAACCCGCCATTACCGCCTAATCCTAAGGTCCATCTGGATGCAGGTTTGGAAGGAAATGGGGGAGAAACGACGGAGCAAAGTGAAACCCGAAGTCTACTGCCTCAAACAATGTTAAATGACGTAATCTTCGAAGCTATGGCTTCCTCTGGTATAATTCCTCCTGCTTCTCATTCTGCAGCTGCTAACAAAGAGAAACTGATTACTAATACTGATAATGATAATAAGGATACTGATGCAAAAATCTCTGTTAAGTCCAACGATGCCATGGATAAACCCAAGCCTGCTTCGAACAAAATAGTGAAAAACTCGAATGTTATGGGTATGAATTTACATTTATGTGAAGATTCCATGGATGCTATGGAAATTGACATTCATATTGATGATTTTGCTGATGAATTAAAGTTTTGGGAGAATACTTTAATGGGGAATGTGATTGGGTCTAAATCCACTCTTGAAGTCATTAAGAAATTTGTTCATAGTAATTGGGGTCAATCGGATGCACCTATTGTCCAATATTACAAGAAGAGATGGTTTTCCTTTCGATTCAAGTCTAGAAGTGATATGGAGGATGTGCTTAGGAGAAGTCCTTGGAAGCTAGGGGTGTATACTCTTGTTCTTAAGGAATGGTCTCCTTCCTTTGCTGCAAAGATGGATAAGATTGCAATTTGTAGACACCCACATTTTGACAGCCAGGTTTCTATGACAGTTTCCAAAAAAATACCCGATGATGATCGGACGCAAACATGTATCTACGCGCTCGGGTATGGGCTCAAAACCATTAGTTGTTGGCTTAAGCACTTACGGAGTTCAAATCTCACAGAACCGACCTCAAATTCAGGCCCAGTGGGTCGTTTCCAGTCAAATAAGGCTAATTTGGGCCAAAACCGACACCAGAAATATAACCGACTTTTTGCGATTGGGTCAAACCCCGGTCAAAGCCGTTTCCGAGACACATAAAAAAAGCCATGTAAACATCAAAAACTCAGCCCAAGTGCAGAACCCATCTCGGGGTCCAAAACAATGGACCCGCGCGACCCAACTGAGCCACTCGATCGAGTGCTAAGCCCACTCGATCGAGTGGGCCCTCATTCAAGCCCGACTGCAGGCGCACTGGGCCACTCGACCGACTGCGGATTTGTAGTTTTATTTAATCTAACCAAATTTTATTTGATTTTTAGTTTCTTTAATCTTTTTTAAAGTTTTGTGTGTTTTAGTTTTCTGTAATTCTTCTGGTGCAGTGGCAGAGCATCGTCCGACTGCGGAGGAGGTGTGTGCGGTCGAGTACAGTAGGGTAGTTTCGAAGGATTTGACGCCGTTTGTTGGTCAGCAGTTTGCGAACGTTGAAAAGGCGGTTGAGTTTTATGAGTCATATGGTCTTGCTTGTGGTTTTGATGTGCGTCGGTGGTCAACGAAGAGGTTTCGTGACGGTACGCTAGATTCTCAGCTGATAGTTTGCAATCGGGAGGGATTCTCGTACGTACCGAAGAATACAGTGTCCTGTGAGGAGAAGAGAAGTTTCGTAGGTGATTTGGTAGCGATGTCCGCGAAGTTGAAGTCGAAAAAATCTGCATTGGAGGATGAGAGTTCTCCTGTTACTACGATACGGGGATCGAAAGTGACACGGGTGGGCTGTCATGCACGTATCAAGTTACTTGCGAAGGGCGGTGTGGTAGTTATTTCGGAATTCAGTGAAGGTCATAACCATGAACTCTATTCTGAGGTGGATAGAGAGTTCCAGAAGCTGTCCCGTAACTTGTCCGCGTATCACAAGCAATTGATAGTTTACAACTCTCGAGTAAGCTCTTTGAAATGCTTGCTTTCGATTTTCGTTAATGTGATTCCGGTTTATGTCGTGACGTAAGTGTAGTTATTGAAGTTTCAAATGTTAGTTACTGAAGTTGTAAATGGAGTGTACTGGAGTTAAGTTGTAGTTAAGTGAACGTGTGTAACAGAATACTATGTCAGTATTTAAAGTTCCATAGATTCAGTGGTGGAGTTTCAAGTATAAAATGTTGTAGTTGTGTAGAGTGAGTGGTGGACGTACCTTAAAAATTTTGTTTGTTGACGTACCTTCATTTTTTAAATTATTCTTTTTTCCAGTTGAAAATTGGACCGACACGTACATACGCTATGGTTAAGGAGCATGTGAATGAATTTAAATAAAATTGGTGCTAGCTTAAATGACTTCAAGAATTTTGGGAGGGATCTTAAGTGTTATCTTCATGAACGGGATGGGCAGCTTTTCATAGATAATTTTAAGGAAATGGTGGCTAACCGGGAAGGGTTTTATTTTGACTACGAACTGGCGGCCGATGGTAGCTTATGTAGGGTTATTTGGGTCGACGGTGTTGGTAGGAGGAACTACGAAATGTTTGGGGATGCTGTGTCCTTTGATCCTACATATGGGACGAACATGTACTCGATGATTTTCACTCCGTTCACTAGGGTTGACAATCACAAAAGGTCGGTGACATTTGGTGGTGTCCTCATTGCTCGCGAGAACACAGAGTCCTTCAATTAGGTGTTCACTCGTTTTTTGGACGCAATGGAGGGGAAAGAATCGGACTACATAATAACGGACCAAGATCCCGGTATTATTAGCTCTGTGGCGTTTGTCTTTAAGAAAGCGAGGCATCGGTTCTGTATGTGGCACATAATGAATAAGGTTCTTGTGAAGTATGGTTCGACTAGGAGCGATTACATGGAGTTCATACATAAGCTAAATGGTATTGTTTGGGACGACGCCATTGAACCCGCAGAGTTTGACTCAAGGTGGAAGGAAATTATGGAGGAACATGGTGTAGACACCCACATTTTGACTGGCAGGTGTCTATAGCAGTTTCTAAAAAACACCCGATGATGATCGGACGCAAACGTGTTTCTACGCGCTCGTATATGGGCTCAAAACCATTAGTTGTTGGCTTAAGCACTTACGGAGTACAAATCTCACAAAACCGACCTCAAATTCAGGCCCAATGGGTCATTTCCAATCAAATAAGACTAATTTGGGCCAAAACCGACACCAGAAACAAAACCGACTTTTAGCGATTGGGTCAACCCCGGTCAAAGCCGTTTCCAAAACACATAAAAAAAGCCATGTAAACATCAAAAACTTAGCCCAAGTGCAGAACCCATCTCGGGGTCTAAAACAATGGACCCGCGCGACCCAACTGAGCCACTCGATCGAGTGCTCAGCCCACTCGATCGAGTGGGCCCTCATTCAAGCCCGACTGCAGGCGCACTGGGCCACTCGACCGAGTCAGCCAGTTACTTGATCGAGTAACCCTAGCCGGGGTTACATAGCCTAGCCTATATATACACCCCCATGCACACACTTCAACACACTTTTTTTTATCATCCTCTTTACCCTAATCAAACCCTAATCTCACACTTGCAAACCCTAACCCTAGTACTTAGGAATCTAAACCCTAACCACCACAACTCAACTTACATCTCGATACTCCCGTGCTAGCGACAACTACGAGTCCCGTCCGGGCATAAGAAACATGTAGGTTGAGGGTGCCTATACCAAGGATGATAGAACACAACCAAGGATAGTGTGCTAAGTAAGATAGACCTATACCTCAACAAAATTGGTGCTAATTCAAACACTCGATTGAAATAACGAGTATAGAGCTTGTGATGCGACTAACTCTAATATTTTGTCTTGTGAACTACAAAGACGAAAAGGAAAGCAAAGCTTAACTCAGATTTGTTTGATGAAAGTTGAATGATTTATGCATCTAATGGGTGGCTATTTATAGCCTACAAAAGGACCCAAAGAGAGGCCAACCAGAATAGTCAAGCCTCTTAAAGTGGGTGATACAAACAAAGAAAGGGAAAAGAACTTAGACAACTAGATACAATGAATAACTGTGAACACTAGCAGCCACTATTTTGCTCCAATTCAGATGCAATGCTTCTTTGTTTGCTTTAGTAGGCTGGTGTATTTTTGCACTTGGTTAATGCATCTTCTAGTCTTGAAAGCAATTAATCCCATTGCTGATTATTTGAACTTAGAAATCGTATTAGAGCAATGTATCCACTAGCTCTTTTTATTGAAAGTCGATAGAAAAGAAACAGTCCCGTCAAATAAATAACTTCTTCGAAATTCCCATGCACAGTTGACTTGTTCGGACCATAACTTTGTCAATACTTGTTCAATGAGCCTTCACGAATAGTCATTGGAAAGATAAGCTCGAAATCTATCTCCTCCATTTTGAATGACTACAAATTTCCATGTATCTAGGATCCAAACAACACTGCAAACTGAGCTCGCATCACAAACCCTAGCATCTAGGATCCAAACCCTAATCACCATAACTTAACTACATCTCGATACTCCCGTGCTAGCCACAACTACAAGTCCCGTCCGAGAACAAGAACATGTAGGTTGAGGGTGCAAAAACCCCTTTCTTGTCCCTTCTCTTTTTCCTCGCGTCGTTCGTCGTCGTTGTCGTCGTTTTTTTTTTGTTCGCGTCCATAATATCGCTAATAATTACTAGTATTAAAAGCATTAAAATACTTGTGGATTTGTGTCGAATGCGAAGGATGTCGGAATAAGAAAACCTGAATATACAAGGGTGTTGCACCCAGCGTTGCCGGTCGCTTATCCTGACACCCCTAGCGTTTGATTTTTGAAACAAGTCAATTTAAACAATAATTTCTTTTACTTTTGTTCGCGTCATCATCCATCGCATATTTCATCAATCCTAAAACCCTTTTTAAAAAAACGATTGTTTTTTTTGTATTTATTTAAGGGTCGAAACCTTTTGATGCGGATCCGACATCAAGCAATTCGCGAGAATTAATTATGATGTCGGGATGCGGAGGGAATCAAGTCAAGATCATTTAATTCAAGTGTCGATCTTTTAGATTCGATACCAATTCCATAATTGGATGTCGAATCTAACGATCGAGTCAAATGATCCTAATTAACATGATTCATTGATGCTAAAGTAGTAGTCACCTAACTCAATCGAGTTAATACGACACTATGAACGCGGAGATCATTCATATCATGTTAGTACGATTTAATTCGACTTACAAAATCATATTCTCAAAAATCACTCTAAATATTCGGTATTGGTCTTATAATCAAACACCGGATACAATGAGTAGCACGAAATCGGGACCAAGAACAGTCCACCACGCGAGTCGCACGAGCCTTGTGCGAGTCGCGTGGTGGTGCGAGTCGCGCCCTTCTTGCGCGGGTCGCACGGATCCCTGAAATTCGTGACATAAAATCGGTTATTTTGCCTTAACTCGTTTAGCGATGATTCTTCAAAATACTTTTCTTATTCCGAATATTTGATTTCGATTCCGTAATCGAATATCGAATATAACGAATATCGCTTTTTTAAGACAAGTATAGATTATGCCATATTTGAACGCGACTTAATAAAGCTACAAATTTTCCAAAAAAGCAATTTCGAAATCAATAAACAAATCGCAAGCAAACCCTAGATCGTACAGGGGCACTTGACCGAGTGCCTAGCCCACTCGGTCGAGTGGCACCCCAAAAACCGAAACAGAATGCTTTTTCGACCTTGATAAGTGTAGTTTGTAGTGCCTAATTTGCTGTGTTTGGTCCCGTTTTCCCTTGTGAAATCGCTCTTTGGAGCGGTTTCTGGGCTACTAATGCTTCTTCTAGTTTGTTTTAGGTTCCCAAGACCATTCATGGAGAATTGGAACGATTCCGACTCGTTTCATACACTTTTGGAGCCAACGAAGAGAAGGAACGATCACTCGGTGCCTTAGATTCGATCCCGAGACCTTGGGACCCGTTCCCGAGCCTCGTAGACTCGATCCCGAGCACCGAGAATCGATGGGAAGCTCATGAGAAGCAAGGAGGGACCTTAATGATCATAAAAGAGGCCTACAAGACCCTTCCCGGTCGCGAAGGAGTGCATGAATGAAGAGGCTACTGATCTGGCCGTCCCGACCGGGAAAAGCAATAACACCGCCTGGTGTTATGGATAACACAGCCCGGTGTTATGCGTGATCCCGATTGGGAATAGAGCTTCCCGACCGGGAAGGATGGCCCATCCCGACCGGGACCATTCCTTTCCGACCGGGAAGAAGTGTTGTAGCCGCGTGACTTTCTTTTCTCCTCCTTCACTCTTGTAACCTTATAAATACTCCTCCCTTGTATTGTTTAAGCACATTAAATTAACCTAGATTATTTTAGACCTGTCTACAACATTCAAAACCCTAATTAGACTCTCTTCATCTCTAGTTTAGTTTCATATTAATCTTTTGTTAATCTTAGTTTAATCTAGTTAATTAGTCTTGTATTAAAAAGATTCTTGAAGATTCATCCAAGCTTGACAACCTTGAGAGATTATTTGGGTTTTTCTTATTAATGCAAGTTCTCATCTTTTTATCTTCTTGTTAGTTGGTATAATCTCTTTTCTCTTAATCTTTGTTAATCTTTCAAGTTTTAATCTTTACATATTGTTTATTGTTCTTGTTTGTTCATGATTAATGTTTGGTTGTTTATGTTGATTTCTCTTATCATTGTTAGTGTTAGATTGATTATGAGTGAGTAGAATCTTTGTGGGGTTAGTAGGGGGATTAAGTGTGGGTTATGGGTAATTAGGGTTTGATTAAGGAAAAAGGTGGAATCTTTGTTACTAGTCACATGTTGAGCACTTTGTGTTTGTTGAATTGCTTGTTTGAGTTGTAGTGGCCATGCTTCTCATCCTTGTTTTCATCTTCTCATCTTGTAATCACTTTGTGGTTGAATGCATGTGTTTGGGTAATACTTTGCATGAGTTTTTGGGTCTAGTCTTTGACACGAGAGTGCGGACTTTGGCTTTGACGCGAGAGCGCAAACCGACCTTAGTGACTAGGTGAAACCTACACCCTTGACCTCCCAATCATCCTACTACACTTATGAACCCAACCTAACCCTACTCTTTCCCATATTTGATTTATCCACCTCTTTATTCATCATTTCTCTAGTTTGTTAGCTTCTTTGATCTTTAGTTATTTCACTTAGTTCTTATCATATCTAGTGCATTGCTAGTCTAGTTTCATACCTCTTCACTATCATACTTAGTCAATTCTCGTTATCTTTGTGTTTGTTTGTGACTTAGCCTTGTTTTTAGGTAGACCATAGTCTAGACACTTACTACCGTACCCGTGGACTCGACCCGACTTACCCTAGCTACTAGTTAGGTATAGTTGGTATACTTGATCGGTGGGGGACGCGGCGAAACCCTACCATCAATTTGGCTCCGTTGCCGGTGACGGCGAATGTTTAGACTTAGTTTACTTATTAGCTAGACCTAGTTACCCTTCTTGTGCTCTTCAATCTCTTGTGCATATTTGTAGGTTTTTCTTTGTTTTCGTAGCTTCCTTTTCTCTTGTCTTCCGTTGTGCTTGTTTATTGTCTTTCCCTAGTGCACACAAAGCACTAGGTGTTCTCACGTTTGTTCAAGTGCGTAGTGCATGCCTAGGAGGAGAGGCGACTTCTTTCTCTACAATCCAGAGCCGGAAAGACTCTTTAGAGCCTTTCGCCAACAGACGATTGATCGGGTTAGAACCTCTCAACTGAGTACTCGCAATACCATTGAAGAACAAGCTCAAGGATCTGACTTGAACGAGACACCTCGAACGACGGCCGAAGGGAATTTCATCAATCCCTTTGGTACTTCTAGTCATTCCTCTCAACCTAGTTCCCCTTCTACATCTACATCAACACCGTCTACACCATCATCTCCCGCCAATCCAACAATGCCTAAGTTCTCTTCTCACTCAACCTTTACGGAAGACGTTTTGCCCGGTCCCACCACTTTATCGGCCGCATATACCGGCAATTTTGTGGCAAAAACACCGTTCATCCAATTGGTCGAAAGAAGTCAATTTAGTGGGTTACCAACCGAAGATCCTCATTAACACATGGAAACCTTTTCGGATTATTACGATGCTATCTCACAACCGGGAATAACCCAAGACCAAATCCGGTGGGTATTATTTCCATTCTCTTTGATTGGTAAAGCTAAGCAATGGTTCAAGGGTTTAGACAAGGCGGCTCTCGGTATTGATACTTGGAAGAAGCTAGCCTTAGCTTTCTACCAACAATTTTATCCCCCGGAGAAGACAAATCTATTGAGAGCCTCTATCACGGGATTCGAACAACGTGATGAAGAAAGCCTCTATGAATCGTGGGAAAGATTCAAAGCTTTGATCCGCTCTTGTCCTCACCATGGTCTATCACAGTGGTTCCTTGTTCAACAGTTTTGGAACGGTTATATGAAGACTCAAGGGCCATACTCAATATGGGATCGAATGGAAGGTTTACCGAGGTGGATGATGACTAAACTTGGTCAAGAATCGAGGAGATGGCGGTACACAACTCCCAATACTCAAGGCCTAGAAAGGCGAATCGAGGAGGAAGGCACGAGATCGATGCCATTACATAATTAAGCATTGATCTTGGAGCACAATTAAAAACCCACATGGAAACTATTGACAAGAAGCTCCAAAGCCATTTTCATCAAGGCCAAAGTACAAGTGCCTCCCGCCAACATTCTACTCATCAAGTCAATGCTTTGGGAGTTGTATCTCCTACATCTTACTATGGACTATGCGATATTTGCGGGATATTTGGACATGAGCCTCTACATTGTCGAGGTAGTATTGAGCAAGCGAACGCCTTTCAAGCGCTCAAGCAAGCTGCCCCATATCCCCACATGTTCCAAGCTTCCCAAAAACAATCTCTACAACACCGTCCGTATGTTCCACCTCCCTTAAGGGACAACAACCAAGGCTAACAAGGTTATGTAGGCAACCCAAGGCCATTCAACAACTTCAAGCAACATAACCAAGGTACCTTCAACAACAATCAAGGGTTCCAACAAGGGAACTTCAATCAAGGTGGTTTCCAAGGGAACCAACATAACCAAGGGCATCAAAACTACAACCATGGCAACACTCAAGGCCTTAATCAAGGCAACTCTCATGGGTTCCAAGGGAACCATCAACAACAACAAGGATCCCAAGGTAATCGACAAGAAAACAAGCAAAGGAGCCGGTCTTCAATTCATGATTATGGTACTCCCTTAGCCCTCACCGATACTCCACACAATCCATAATCTCCACCTCGATATTTCGACATGCAAAAATCTATGTTGTATGTGCAAAGGAGTAATAAAGAAATGCAAAGAAGCCAAATGGAGGTGCTAAGAAACCAACAAGAGTTCTTTGCTCATCTTCAAAGGAAGAACATAGCAAGAGATGCTCATATGAAGATGCTCGAAACCCAAATAGCTCAAGTTGCTTCGCGTAGCTCTTCAAGGCAAAAGTGGCAACTACCTCCTCAAGGTGAAACGGCAAAATTTGAACATGTAAATGCCATTACCTTGAGGAGTGGTGTATCTTATGACTCCCCCGTTTTTCCTAGTGAGCAACAAGCAATGAAAGAAGTTGTATTTCCAACTCAAGAAAATTCAAGTTCGGGCAATCCATTGGAGGAGCAAGTTTTGTGGGAGATTGAGAAACCCCATGAAGACAAGCTTCCCCCACTTCAAGGAAAAGACAAAGGAAAAGGGAAAATGTCATTTGAAAAGTCCAACCCTAATGAGCAAGACAAGGTACATATCAAGTTGCCTTTCCCAACAAGTCAAATGAAGACCAAGGCGGACGTTCAATATGACAAGTTCCTAGATATTGTGAAGAATTTGGATGTGAGTGTCCCTTTTACGGAGCTACTAACCCAAATCCCGGCATATGGATGATTCATGAAAGAAATCTTGGCTAGGAAGAGATCCGTCGACAAGTAAGAGACCATAGCGTTGACAAGAGAGGTGAGCGAGCTCATTCAAGGTTCTACACTTCCCAAATTGAAGGATCCAGGTAGTTTCTCGATCCCGTGCACCATAGGCAACTTGAAGATTGAGAGAGCGTTATGTTATTTGGGTGCGAGTGTAAGCATCATTCCCTATTACATTTGTGAGCGACTTAGGATGAAAGAGCTCAAGTGTACTTCTATTACACTCCAAATGGCCGATCGTTAAATCAACCGACCATTGGGGATGTTAGAAGATGTGCCGCTAAGAATCAGGAAGTTCTTCATTCCGGTCGACTTCCTTGTGCTTGATATGCCGGAAGATGCTATCACTTCCATTATCCTTGGGCGCCCTTTTCTCCATACCGCCGGTGCTATGATTGATGTAAAGAATGGTAAGATCACATTTGAGCTAGGCGACGAGAAGCTCGTGTTTGACCTCCAAGGCAACACTTCGCCTACTAATGACGAGTCTTGTAATATGATCCACGCCATGAAAGACATCGATCTAGGGGATGAGTTGGGTGAAAGCTTGAAGATCAACTTCTATGGAATTGAAGATGATGATTCCGAGCTTGGAGCGGATGAATGCCCATATCATGATATTGAGGACAAGTTGCAAGGCGAGAAGAAAGTTGAGCCTCCCTTGGGGGCACATGAAGATAGATGGACGTTTGGGTATATACCGAAGGATCGAAAGTACAAGTTCAAGCCATTGAACTTAGTAGATCGGGATGCCCCGGGAACGTCGAGCTTAGGATGTGATGATCCTTGGAGTGGAGGTTGGTATTCCACTAGCTTGATCGAAGATTTCTTGAGAGCCTTCGATTTGTTACTCCGTGCCCTTGATGGCGATGGAATTGGCTATAGTGTTGTTGAAAAAAAAAAGATTGAAGAATGCACCATCCTTGGTTTGACAGAGTTCCAAAAGAACCGTCTTATTGTATATATCTCTTTCTTTGTCTTTTGAGTTTTGTGAAATTCTTGTAATTTGGTATTTTGATGAGCGATGTGAGGGAGGGATTTTGATGGATGTTTTGAGCTTATTTAATAGGTGTGAAGTGAAGATGAATCCTAGAGAAGAGTGGTTATTGATATAGCTTGGACTTTGAGCAAGGGAGTCGGTTTTTGAAGCTTTGGACAAGCTTTTGGGGATATGAAGGGCTAGAAGACTCTTCCCGACCGAGAGGAGGGCTTCCCGACCGGGAAGGATGAGCCATCCCGACCGGAATGAGGGTGCCAAAAATTGGGTTCACTGTTGTGTCATCCCGACCGGGAAGGGAGCTTCCCAACCGGGAAGGGTGTGTCGTCCGGACCGGGACCATCCATCCCGACCGGGACAATGCACTGCTCCCCCTTTTGCTTCCTCTTCGACATGTGAGCCCATCCTACCACTATATACCCCCTCCCAACCTCCCTACCTATCCTTGCACCTACCATATGACCCTTACACTTCATATACATACATTCATCTCATTTTCTCTTCACTTTACACCGAGTTTCACATCAGAACCCACCTCCCTATACCCTTGCAAGCTTAATACTTCAACCATGCGGGCTTATCAAGATCGAAGAGGAATAACAATGACGAAGACTAGCTATGTGCCGATATCGAACATTGAGACGATGGAGCGAGTGAGTTGCTAACCGATTGGTACGGCAACTATCCTTTCTTTTCCGTCTTTTATTGCTTGTCTTCCGTTGTTTGTTCCCTTCCCCTCGTACACTTTTGTGTCATGGTGGCCCTCGGGGCCTTGGTAGTCGTTGCTCCCGACTCTCGATGACGTGACTACATCGAGAGTCATTTCAAAATCCAAATTTGCAAGTATTTTCACGTTTTCTTTTGTTAGGATTTAGTCGGATTCGGGCGGAATCCGGGCTAGGTGACTTGATTACACCTAGTCCTCCCCTCCCATTTCCTTTTATTTCCATCTTTTTATTTCTTCCCCCATCCATATATTTTCTCGTCTCGGCCCATGGTGACTTGATTACACCCCGGCCGGACACATTCTACCTTTTCTCCGCTTTTATTTTTAATTTTTAGCTTTATTTTCGTAGTTTCTTTTCTTTTTTAGGATCTCCATACACTACGATCGAGCATGAGGACATTGCTCGGTTTAAGTGTGGGGGAGTGATATCGTAGTCTAGATTAGTTTTGTTTTCTTAGTTTTTTCGAAAAAAATCTTAAAAATCCCTAAAAATTTGAAAAATTTCACAAAAATCAAAAAGATTTTCATTTGTGTGATTTTCTTTTTGTGTCGTTGTGTCGTATATTTGTTTGGTCGTGCATGCTTTGCCTCCCTTTTTCCTTGTAGGTCGCTTAATCACCGTTAACTTTGGAGGGCTTTCAAGACATCCGGTAACATCTTTATCCCTTTTTCCTCTTTGTCTCTTGTGGAGTTTGGAGGAGATTTGTGATGATGTGTGCTCGGGTGGAGCTTTGTAAAGTTTGATGTTGATTTGGTAGCTTGTTTGGAAGTTCGGGGTGGTGTTTGTTCTCTTTATGTGTTTGTTTTGTTTTGTTTTGTTTTGTTGCCTTTGTCTCTTTTTCTTTCGTTTTCGTCGCGTCTTTGTTCTGTGATGTGTAGTTGTGTCTAGTGTGTAAAAAGGTTTGCAAAAACTCGGTTTTCAGGCTAGTGTGGAAGTGTTTACTTTCCCTTTCTAGTAGTATGAATCGAGTCTTGGACATTAGTCTAGTAGAATGACCCTAAATCAATAGTTTCGTTGGTCCTTTACCTTGAGTCCACCTAGTCTACTAGGGACTTACTACGGGATTTGCATTTTGACCATTATGATCACCCACGGTGTGAAAAGGTCTTGGTTGCCGAGTCCCGTCCCTTAGGTGACCGTGTTCGGAATTGTTTGATTAGTCCAAGTTTTCCCCTTTTTGTGGGTTTGAAGGGAAGGACGCTTCCCGACTCTCCCATTCCCCTACCTCCTACACATATCCACAAAATAAAGTTGCAAATTGTTAAAATCTCTTTCTTAGTTGCAAAAAGAAATGCCTACAACTCAAATCTAGCCAAAAGGGCAAACAAAGAAAAATAAAGATAATGAAAGAAAGAAAGAAATCAAGAAAAAGAAAATGGCACAAAGAGTGAACAACAAAATACAAAAGAAGAAAAAGAAATGGCATAGCAACACACAAAGAGCAAAAATGCAAAAGAAAGAAAATGCCAAAGAAAATCACCTCACAAAAAGGAATCCCCATTTCTCACAAATAAGCCTTTTACCGACTATTGCCGTGAAGAGCCTACCAAAGGACCAAGTCCCTAGGAAGGATGATAGAGGTAATGGTCGGCTTTCCCTCATTTTGCAAGAATATTTCACCTTTTTACTTGGGCTAGTTAGGCGTTTTTGAACATGGGACGACCCTCTTGGCTCATCGCTAAAGGGGGCGGGGTCTCACTTACCTACAGTGTCGACTAACACCGTGGTTCATCCTTTTTCCATCCCGCCGATTGTCTCGTAGTACGTTCTTAGAAGATTAGGAGGACCTAGGGAAGTTACCAACGTTTTTATTGCTTTGTTGTCATACTATTAGGGTTTAGTTCATTTCGATTTGTGTTATTAGTTTGGGAACGTTGTCACTTGCCTTGAGTCCTAAACCGGTGCTTCTTTCACCGCTTTTTAGAGGGAAGAGGTATTTATTTCTTTTTGGGTGCAACAGATTACTTGTTTGTTTGTATGTTTGTTTGTGTGTGTGTTTTTGTGTACGGTTGCATCCACAGTTTTGTCGCAAGACCTTACTTGCCTTGCGGAGTGCACTTTTCTTCTAAGTGTACTCGCGTGAGTTGAAAGGGCGTAGGGTGCGCTAATACCCGCTCGGTTAGTAGTCTAGTTTCTTTTAGTTTTAGTTAGTTGGTGCTTACTCGAGGGCGAGTAAGGGTTAAGTGTGGGGGGAGTTGATAAGTGTAGTTTGTAGTGCCTAATATGTTGTGTTTGGTCCCGTTTTCCCTTGTGAAATCGCTCTTTGGAGCGGTTTCTGGGCTACTAATGCTTCTTCTAGTTCGTTTTGAGTTCCCAAGACCATTCATGGAGAATTGGAACGATTCCGACTCGTTTCATACACGTTTGGAGCCAACGAAGAGAAGGAACGATCACTCGGTGCCTTAGATTCGATCCCGAGACCTTGGGACCCGTTTCCGAGCCCCGTAGACTCGATCCCAAGCACCAAGAATCGATGGGAAGCCCATGAGAATCAAGGAGGGACCTTAATGATCATAAAAGAGGCCTACAAGACCCTTCCCGGGCGGAAAAAGTAGCCTTCCCGGTCGGTAAGGAGTGCATGAATGAAGAGGCTACTGATCTGGCCGTCCCGACCGGGAAGAGCAATAACACCGCCTGGTGTTATGGATAACACATCCCGGTGTTATGCTTGTCTCCGACCGGGAAGAATGGCCCATCCCGACCGGGACCATTCCTTCCCGACCGGGAAGAAGTGCTGTAGCTGCGTGACTTTCTTTTCTCCTCCTTCACTCTTGTAACCTTATAAATACTCCTCCCTTGTATTGTTTAAGCACATTACATTACCCTAGATTATTTTAGACCTCTCTACAACATTCAAAACCCTAATTAGACTCTCTTCATCTCTAGTTTATTTTCATATTAATCTTTTGTTAATCTTAGTTTAATCTAGTTAATTAGTCTTGTATTAAAGAGATTATTGAAGATTCATCCAAGCTTGACAACCTTAGGAGATTATTTGGGTTTTTCTTATTAATGCAAGTTCTCATCTTTTTATCTCCTGATTAGTTGGTATAATCTCTTTTCTCTTAATCTTTGTTAATCTTTCAAGTTTTAATCTTTACATATTGTTTATTGTTCTTGTTTGTTCATGATGAATGTTTGGTTGTTTATGTTGATTTCTCTTATCATTGTTAGTATTAGATTGATTATGAGTGAGTAGACTCTTTGTGGGGTTAGTAGGGGTATTAAGTGTGGATTATGTGTAATTAGGGTTTGATTAAGGGAAAAGATGGAATCTTTGTTACTAGTCACATGTTGAGCACTCAATGTGTTTGTTGAATTGCTTGTTTGAGTTGTAGTGGCCATGCTTCTCGTGCTTGTTTTCATCTTCTCATCTTGTAATCAATTTGTGGTTGAATGCTTGTGTTTGGGTAATACTTTGCATGAGTTTTCGGGTCTAGTCTTTGACACGAGAGTGCGGACTTTGGCTTTGACGCGAGAGCGCAAACCGACCTTAGTGACTAGGTGAAACCTACACCCTTGACCTCCCAATCATCCTACTACACTTATGAACCCAACCTAACCGTACTCTTTCCCATATTTGATTTATCCACCTCTTTAGTCATCATTTCTTTAGTTTGTTAGCTTCTTTGATCTTTAGTTGTTTCATTTAGTTCTTATCAAATCTAGTGCATTGCTAGTCTAGTTTCATACCTCTTCACTATCATACTTAGTCAATTCTCGTTATCTTTGTGTTTGTTTGTGACTTAGCCTTGTTTTTAGGTAGACCATAGTCTAGACACTTACTACCGTCCCCGTGGACTCGACCCGACTTACCCTAGCTACTAGTTAGGTATAGTTGGTATACTTGATCGGTGGGGGACGCGGCGAAACCCTACCATCAGACCTCCATTCGGTCGAGTCTCGCAATGACTCGGTCGAGTGGCAACGTACTCGGTCGAGTTCGCCAATAACTCGATCGAGTAGGGTCCAAAAATACGGGACAGAAGCCTTTTCAGAGGTCTACTCAGTCGAGTCCTTCAATAACTCGGTCGAGTGGCCCTTTATCACGCCAAAACCGTGAGTCCTACACCGTCTTCTAGTTTCGGTAATACTTTTTATAAATTAGGTCAACACGTGTCAAGCCTATCACGTCAAATATTATCTTTCAAAATCATGCATCATCTTATTTACATCATTCCATTTTATTCTACATCTTTACAAACCGTTATTATCGCTATACCGTTACTAACCGTTTGTTCTCTTGTCGATTTACTTTGTTTATTTTATTGTATTAAAATGAACCCACATGCTAAATTTAACTTCGACGTTAGAATTAATTGCATTAAATCGACATAGAAACCCTTTCAATTTCTCGTATGTTTAGGGAAAATAATGTTTGCATAAGCATTTTCATCGTCCAACTAAGGCGCGTATTAGAAAGTCTTTTGATATCTTAGTAGAGGTCGCTAATGTGCGGGCGGGGTTGGGTGTCCTTTGTGGGCTTCCCAACACTTACCCTCACCCCTTACTCAGAACCTCGGTTTCCGGATGCCGAAAACCGTTGGCGCACGAGAGTCATTCTTTAAACGATAACCGGTAGTGATGGTATCGGTATCGTAATGCAAAGGGACGAGCCCAATAAACTCTGACAATGGAAATGAGCCGTATTTTGTATACGGCCCACTACGACGTAGAGTGGGTTTGAACGGGCCCGAACTCCCACAAAGTTCGGTGGCGACTCCACTTCGATTTAAATTTCAATTCGATCCATTCTCATATGGAGATTCATTCGCCTCCCCAAACCCGCGCGTGGCCGCGTCGGGGTGGACCTATGTCATGTCCACAATTTGGCGACTCCGCTGGGGATTAACTGATGCGTGACTTACCATCGGCATCCTCAGGGTGAGACTCGAATAGAAATCGTTTGACTAGTACAATACGCGTTTTAGTTTTACGGTTCATGCATAACCCTATTTTCCCGGGCCGGTACTCGCGACCGACGTCCCACTATACCGTGATGTACTCCAATATGGATATGTCAAAGGTGTCCATAGTCGATTCGAGTGGGTTTCGCGGCATGTTCTAAGCTCAACTCGACTTAGAATGTCCGTCCCGATCAACGTCTAGACTATGTACACTGGTATAGACCCTCTATAGACCGACCGAGACTTAGTGTAAAGCATACATGGCGTCGTTATAATGCTTGCGTGACTACGTGCTACTTGGTTTCCATAACGTTTTCAAAAACAGTCTTTTCAAAAATTGCATCTTTTTTCAAACTATCCAATTTCAAAACCCGGGATGCATACCGAACTTAGGACTTATGATTTTACTCAAAATAGCCTATTTCTAGCCGGTATTCCTGCCCATTTCAAAACTCGAAAATATTTTCGAACTTTCAAAACCGAGGCCCGATATTTTCTTTTCGATTTTCGAAAAACCGGGCTCCACTACCATTTTTTTCGGATTTTTTCTAAAAATCCTTTTCAAAACCTGCCTCTTCTTAGGACTTCCCGTATTTAGCAGTGTCGGGTCGTGTCTTAAGTCGTCGAAGTCTCTAGCGTCGAAACTCTGTCGATCCTACATCACGAGTTTCTTCCCTATCCCAGTCCGCCTTATTAGAGTAAGGCAAGGCCCACCTACGTAGACATACTCCTACAAAGGAGGGCCCGTTACACAATCGAATCCAAAGCCTGGGGATGTCTCACGTGAACCTTCCTTCGAATAGAACTCGGCCCACCCGCCGATTCCTAAGGAAGGCCCACCTTTCACAAGTCACCCGTCTAGGTGTCTTTTCCGAGTCATTTCCCTTTTCAGTCTTGTTCGGGATGTACTTTCTATTCCGGGATTTGGGCTAGTTTCTGATTACGCGGTATTCTTACAGACAGGCCACCTGAGACCAGATATCAATGCAAGATGGACGACCTGAAAGCCGCGCTAGCCAAGATCGAGACTCAATTGACTGCCATCCAAACCGACCAAACCACTCTGCCCACTCGTCTGGCCGCCGTGGAGAAGGGTACGCCCACTGGATCCGAGCCCACTGGGCCTATAGCCGAGTTAATCGGCGCTGTTCACAAGCTTGAAGAACAGGTCCACCTGTCAACCAACAACTCTATCCACACTGAAAATGCTCGTTCCTATTCGCTTTTGAATGACGAGCTACCTGCCAACCTCAACCTCACGGGAATTCCGATGTTTGAGGGTACTGAAGACCCGGTCCACCACATCCGGGCTTTCAAAGAATTCATGGCGGTCAAAGGGGTGAAATCCACCATGTTTAAGCACTTATTTGCTTCCTCACTCGAGAAGCACCCCAAGGCCTGGTATTACAGGCTCGATTCCAAGAAATACAAGACTTGGGACGATGTGGCTACTGAATTTGCTCGGAATTACGTTGATAATACCGAGATCCAGACTACAATGCGTACTATGGAAGTGATGGCTGATAAGTGTGATTTGTAGTGCCTATATTGTAGTGTTTTAGTCCCATTTTCCTTGTAGAATCGCTCCTTGGGAGCGGTTTAGGGGCTTCTTATGCTTCCTTTAGTTCGTTTCAGGTTCCCGGGACCGATTTGGAAGAGTTGGAGCGATTCCGACTCGATGCATACACATTTTGGAGCCAACGAAGCTAAGGAACGATCACTCGATGCCTTGGAGTCGACCCCGAGACCTTGGGACCCAATCCCGAGCCTCCGAGACCCGATCCCGAGTCCCGAGAATCGATGGGAAGCCCATAAGAACCAAGGAGGGACCAAAAAGATCATAATGGAGGCCTACAAAGCTCATCCCGTTCGGGATGAGGTGCACAAACAAGGAGGCTACTGACCAGGGCCCATCCCGATCGGGAAGGTGGCGTCCCGACCGGGACCGACCTCGTCCCGACCGGGACCACCCCGTCTCGGCCGGGACGGGCCTGCTGCTGCACGCCTTCCTTTCTTTTCTTCTCCTTTCATTCTTAAACCCTATATATACCCTTCCCTTGTTATGTAAAGCTTATGCACTTCATTAGACATTAAACCCTAGACTACTTTAGGTTAGATTAGATTAGATTAGTGTAGATTAGTCGATAATTAGTCTTTAATCTTAGTTTAATCTTGTATTATTGGATCTCTTGAAGAATCTATCAAGCTTGACAACCTTGGTGGAATTATTTGGGTTTTCTTCTATACAAGTGTTCTCCTTTTCATCCTTTGTAGTTGGTATAATCTTTCCCTTCTCTTTTCCCTTAATCTTTCATGTTTAATCTCCCAAGTTTGCATCTTTGTTCATCTTAGTGTTCTTAGTTCATAGTTTTCACTAGTTTGTCTATGTTTATTTTGTTTCTTATGATGAATCCCCTTGTTTTTGTTAGTTGTAGTTGGAGTATGTTAGAGTAGTGTTCTTGCTAGGGTTATTAAGGCGATTAGGGTGTTAATTGGGTGATTAAGAGTTTGTTGGAGATGTTGGTGGAAGATTTGGGTTTCTTCTTGTTTGATTGCAT
Source organism: Agrostemma githago (assembly GCA_958450325.1). Classification (NCBI taxonomy): domain Eukaryota; kingdom Viridiplantae; phylum Streptophyta; class Magnoliopsida; order Caryophyllales; family Caryophyllaceae; genus Agrostemma; species Agrostemma githago. The sequence goes on along the minus strand of OY288259.1, from coordinate 31,937,091 downwards.
ACCACATGTTTGTTGAAATGCTTGATTGACTAGTAGTTGCAAATACTTGTTTTTTCTTGCCTTTCTCTTATGGGTGATAGTTTTTTTGTGGGTTCGGTTCCCTCACTAAGTTACGAGAGCCCGGTGAGGACGACTCCTAGGTCGGTCTAAGTAGCGAGAGCCCGGATGCGACCTAGGCCACTATAGCGCGCTAGAACCCCGTTTGTTGTGTGTGTCACCGAGATGGGTTCTAGGTGGAACCTCTAGGTGGGTCTAAGTTGCGAGAGCCCGGACCAACCTAGATCACCCTACTACCTCCTTCACTCTAGTTCTCCCTTGACCATTCCGTTACCCCTTTGACCCCGACCTAATCCTAGCCCGTTCTCCTTTGTTTACTTTCTCCTTAGCCTTAGTCTTAGTCTAGCATTCTCCCCTTCTATCATTCTCTAGTTTAGCTTAGCTCGTTGACTTAGTCTCGTATTTAGGCGACCTTAGTCTAGGCTTTACATTACCATCCCCGTGGATTCGACCCGACTTGCCCTATCTATTGTAGGAATAGCCGGTTATATTATTGACGGTTGGGATTCCGCGACAAATCCCTACCATCAATTTGGCGTCGTTGCCGGGGACGGTGCTAGTTTAGACTTTGTTTTCCTATTTGCTTGACTTTGTCTTTGTGTTCGTGTTTTCCTTTTTCTTTTTGTTACTTTGCTTCTTGTGTGTGTGTGTGGTTTATTTCTCTCTTGTCTAGTACCCAAAAAGCACTAGACTTCTCACGTTTGTTCTTAGTCTACAGTTTGTGCTTAGAGGTGGTGACTATCTTCTTCTTGCAACTTAGAGGCGCTTTAACGGACGGTTGCTAGAATGAGTGGTTTCCAAACGGGTATGGACTACGATTTTCGAGCAAGCATGGGGTTTGATATAAACTCCACACACTCGGGAGCCGATATGAGATACTCCTCTTCTTCTTTGAACCAAAGCTATGACATGACGTCCCCTTACCATAATCAAGCTTCTTGGGGTAATCAAGACGGGTATGATCTTCAAGATTATGGAAATGGCTACCAATAAGTGAATGACTATCACTCCTACGATCATGGTGGCTATTACTCGAGTTATGATTGTGAACCCACCATGTTCAATCAAGATTCACCATATGGAAGCCAATACCCCCAAGACCCACAATATTACCCTCCACCCCAACCACAATATGAACCCTATGACCCACAATACTACAAATCACCCCAACCTAGCTACCAACAATATGATGCCCCACCCCTTGGGCATCATCACGATTATCGAGGAGCTTTACAAGACCCCAATGACCACCAATCGTCAAACTTAGGGTTTCATCAATCGATGCTTCAAATGCAAAGGAGCATCCAAGAAACGGCCATTCAATTGCGAAAAGAACAAGAGGAATTAATGGCCCAAATTCGAAGGGGAAACGAGGCGAGGAATGCTCAACTAAATGCATTAGCGGTTCAAACCGTAATGTCTTTATCCTGAGCATCATATTTAGATGGAGGATGCCCACTTGAGAGAGAGGAGCAACCTAATTACGAAGCCGCTGATGTAGTTCCCTTTGATAGAGAGATTTGCTTTGAAGAACCTCAATCGTCTACCCAAATAGAGACGGATGAGGATATGACCCTTAGTGAAGGCAACATTGGTGAGGAATTGGAGGAGGATAGTGGGTTGGATGGGTTGGTAGAGTTTGTGAGGATGTTGGGTGAAGTTGTTAGCCTCGAGTTGCCCTTGTGCGATAATTTGGACAAGCATCAAGAGCCCCTTGCTAGTACACCGAGAGATGACTTGGAAGAGATTGAAACCGCCGGTAGAAGTTTCGATTCTCCTCTCCAAGATGATATGGGGCCAAGTGATGAAGATGGGGAACCACAACTTGAGGCAAGTGAGGGGGTGTGCAACGAGGAAGTGAGGCCAAAACCGCTTTTTGTGCCTTGTTTCTTGGAGATGAAGCTTGCTTGTGATTGGAGGCAATGCTTAGGGAGGAAGAGATCGGTTAGGCTCGTAGGATGGATAGACCCCGGAGATGACATGAATGATGACGTTGGGTCTTGGGATTCCTACTTCTTGCCTCCTCCTTGGAGGCCGTGGAGGTTAGCTAGGCTCGAGCGCTTCTTGGGCCTTCACTATGATGTCGGTAGCGCGTTCGACTTGCTCCTCCATGCCCTTGAGGGCTACGGTTGAAGAATGGAGTCCACCATCCTCGGTTTGACGGAGTTCCTAAAGAACCGTCATGTTGTATATTCCCCTCCTCTCCTCTTTAGAGTACTTGTGCTTGTATTTGTGTTTTATCTCTTGATTTTGGTAGTTTTGTGATATTCTTGTAATATTGGATTATTGATGAGCGTTGTGAGGGAGAGAATTTGATGTTTTGTTTGAGTTTATTGTGATAGGTGAAGTGCATGTGATTCCTAGAAAGGAATGGTTGATGATGGAGTTTGGTTTGCGAGCGAGGAAGTCGGTTTTTGAAGCTTATGATAAGCTTTTGGGCTTGGGGAAGCAAAGAAGACTCATCCCGACCGGAAAGAGGGCTTCCCGACTGGTAAGGATGAGGAATCCCGACCGGGAAGGAGCCATCCCGATCGGGATGAAGGTGCACAAATTCGCACTCACTAGAGTGCATTCCCGACCGGGACGAGAGCTTCCCGATCGGGAAGGGTTCATCAACCCGATCGGGACCATCCATCCTGACCAGGATGGTCCCCTTGACTCCACCCATCCATTATACCCCCTCCCAACCTCCCTACTCCTCCTTAATCCTATCATATGACCTGTACACCACACCTTACATCGAGATCCACAAAAAAACCCACCCCCTCGCACCTTTACTACCTCTACCATGCGGTTCTATCAAGCTTGAAGCGGGATAGCAATGATGAAGACAAGCAAGTGCCTATATTGATCTATGAGACGATGGAGAGAGTGAGTTGCTAACCTATGGTACGACAACTATCCTTTCTTTTCCATTTTTGTTGCTTGTTTTCCTTTGTTTATTCCCTTCCCCTTGTACACTTTTGTGTCTTGATGTCATAGTGGCCTTCGAGGCCTCGGTAGTTGTAGCTCCCGACTCTCGATGATGTGACTACATCGAGAGTCATTTCAAAATCCAAATTTTTACAAGATTTTCACTTTCTTTTTTTTAGGATTTAGTCGGATTTAGGCGGAATCCGGGCTACGTGACTTGATTACACCTAGCCCTCCCCTCCCATTTCCTTTTATTTCCTTCTTTTATTTCTTCCCCCATCCATATCTCTTTCTCGTCTCGGCCTTTGGTGACTTTATTACACCCCGGCCGGACACTTTCTACCATTTCTTCACTTTATTTTTGATTTTTAGTTTTATTTTCGTAGTTTCTTTTTCTTTCTTTTGTCTCTCCGCACCCTACGATCGAGCATGAGGACATGGCTCGATTTAAGTGAGGGGGAGCGATATTCTAGTATAGTTAGTTTTATTTTCTTAGTTTTTCGAAAAAAACTTGAAAAAACCCTAAAAATTTGAAAAAATTTCACAAAATCAAAAAGATTTTCCCCTTTTGTGTTTTCCCTTTGTGTCCTTGTGTCGTGTTTTTGTCGTATTGTGCGTGTTTGCCTCCCTCTTTCCTTATAGGTTGCTTAAATAACCAATAGCTTTGGAGAGCTTGCAAGACATCCGGTAACATTTTTATCCCTTCTCTTCTTTGTCTCTTGCGGAGTTCGGAGAATATTGTGATGTTGTGTGCTCGGGTGGAGCTTTGTAAAGTTGTGGTTGATTTGGTGGCTTGTTTGGATGATCGGGGTGGTGTTTGTGTTGTGTTGTGTTCGTTTTGTGTTGTTTGTGTTTTGTTTCTTTTGCTTCTTTTTCTTTCGTTTTCGTTGAGTCTTTATTTTGTGTGCGTAGTTGTGTCTTGTGTGTAAACCGTTTTCGAAAACCCGGTTTAGAGGCTAGTGTGTGAGTGTGTACTTTCCCTTCCTAGTAGTGTAAATCGAGTCTTGGACTTTAATCTAGTAGAGTGACCCTAAATCAATGATTTCGTTGGTCCTTTACCTTGAGTCCACCTAGCTTACTAGGGATTTACTACGGGATTTGCATTTTGACCATTATGACCACCCACGGTGTGAAAAGGCCTTGGTTACCGAGTCTCGTCCCTTAGGTGACCGTGTTTAGGATTGCTTGACTAGTCCAAGTTCTCCACTTCTTGTGGGTTTGAAGGGAAGGCGCCGTCCCGACTCACCCATTTCCCTACCTCCTACCCATTTCACAAAATAAATTGCAATTTGTTGATTCTCTTTCTTGATTGTCAAGAAATGCCAAAAAGCCAAATCTTGCCAAAAAAAGGGCAAAGAAAGAAAAAAAAGAATAATGAAAGAAATAAAAGAATGAAGTAAAAGAAAAGGCACAAAAGCCAAAAAGAAAATAGAAAAGAAGAAAAAGAATGGCATGGGAAAACAAAGCAAATATGTCAAAAAGAAAGAAAATGCCAAAAGAAAACCCGTCTCACAAAAAGAAATCCCCACAAAAATAAGCCTTTTTCCGACTTTTGCCGTGAAGAGCGTACCAAAGGACCGAGTCCCTAGGAAGGATGATAGCGGCATTAGTCGGTCTTCCCTCATTTTGCATATTTTCCACCTTTTTACTTGGACTAGTTAGGCGGTTTTGGACACGGGACGACCCTCTTGGCTCACGCTAAAGGGGGCGGGGTCTCACTTACCTACAGTGTCGACTAACACCGTGGTTCTTCACTTTTCCACTCCGCCGATCGTCCCGTAGTACGTTTTTAGAAAGTAAGGAGGACCTAGGTAAGTTACCAACGTTTTTGTTGCTTTATCGTCATACTATTAGGGTTTAGTCCACCTTGGTTTGTATTGCTAGCTTGGGAACGTTGTCACTTACCTCAAGTCCTAAACCGGTGCCTCTTTCACCGCTTTTTGAGGGAAGCGGTATTTGTTTTCCTTTGGGTGCAACCTTGTGTTTGTTTGTTTATGTGTTTTTTTGTTTGTGTGTTTTGTGTCCGGTTGCATCCACAGTTTTGTCGCAAGACCTGACTTGCCTTGCGGAGTACACTTTTCCTCTAAGTGTACTCGCGTGAGTTAAAGGGGCGTAGGGTGCGCTAATACCCACTCGGATAGTTTAGTAGATAGTATGTGCTTACTCGAGGGCGAGTAAGGGTTAAGTGTGGGGGAGTTGATAAGTGTGGTTTGTTGTGCCTATTTTGTAGTGTTTTAGTCCCATTTTCCTTGTAGAATCGCTCCTTGGGAGCGGTTTAGGGGCTTCTTATGCTTGCTTTAGTTCGTTTCAGGTTCCCGAGACCGATTTGGAAGAGTTGGAGCGATTCCGACTCGATGCATACACATTTTGGAGCCAACGAAGCTAAGGAACAATCACTCGATGCCTTGGAGTCGACCCCGAGACCTTGGGACCCAATCCCGAGCCTCCGAGACCCGATCCCGAGTCCCGAGAATCGATGGGAAGCCCATAAGAACCAAGGAGGGACCAAAAAGATCATAATGGAGGCCTACAAAGCTCATCCCGTTCGGGATGGCCTCATCCCGTTCGGGATGGCCTCATCCCGTTCGGGATGGCCTCATCCCGTTCGGGATGAGGTGCACAAACAAGGAGGCTACTGACCAGGGCCCATCCCGATCGGGAAGGTGGCGTCTCGACCGGGACCGACCTCGTCCCGACCGGGACCACCCCGTCTCGGCCGGGACGGGCCTGCTGCTGCACGCCTTCCTTTCTTTTCTTCTCCTTTCATTCTTAAACCCTATATATACCCTTCCCTTGTTATGTAAAGCTTATGCACTTCATTAGACATTAAACCCTAGACTACTTTAGGCTAGATTAGATTAGATTAGTGTAGATTAGTCGATAATTAGTCTTTAATCTTAGTTTAATCTTGTATTATTGGATCTCTTGAAGAATCTATCAAGCTTGACAACCTTGGTGGAATTATTTGGGTTTTCTTCTATACAAGTGTTCTCCTTTTCATCCTTTGTAGTTGGTATAATCTTTCCCTTCTCTTTTCCCTTAATCTTTCATGTTTAATCTCCCAAGTTTGCATCTTTGTTCATCTTAGTGTTCTTAGTTCATAGTTTTCACTAGTTTGTCTATGTTTGTTTTGTTTCTTATGATGAATCCCCTTGTTTTTGTTAGTTGTAGTTGGAGTATGTTAGAGTAGTGTTCTTGCTAGGGTTAGTAAGGCGATTAGGGTGTTAATTGGGTGATTAAGAGTTTGTTGGAGATGTTGGTGGAAGATTTTGGTTTCCTCTTGTTTGATTGCATACCACATGTTTGTTGAAATGCTTGATTGACTAGTAGTAGCAAATACTTGTTTTTTCTTGCCTTTCTCTTGTGGGTGATAGTTTGTTTGTGGGTTCGGTTCCCTCACTAAGTTGCGAGAGCCCGGTGAGGACGACCCCTAGGTCGGTCTAAGTAGCGAGAGCCCGGATGCGACCTAGGCCACTATAGCGCGCTAGAACCCCGTTTGTTGTGTGTGTCACCGAGATGGGTTCTAGGTGGAACCTCTAGGTGGGTCTAAGTTGCGAGAGCCCGGACCAACCTAGATCACCCTACTACCTCCTTCACTCTAGTTCTCCCTTGACCATTCTGTTACCCCTTTGACCCCGACCTAATCCTAGCCCGTTCTCCTTTGTTTGCTTTCTCCTTAGCCTTAGTCTTAGTCTAGCTTTCTCCCCTTCTATAATTCTCTAGTTTAGCTTAGCTCGTTGACTTAGTCTCGTATTTAGGCGACCTTAGTCTAGGCTTTACATTACCGTCCCCGTGGATTCGACCCGACTTGCCCTATCTACCGTAGGAATAGCCGGTTATATTATTGACGGTTGGGATTCCGCGACAAATCCCTACCATCAATGGCCCAAGAACCCAAAGAAGGGTTCACAAAATATCTCCAAAGATGGCGGGCCGAAAGTGTGAAGCTGGTTGATAAGCCCAGCGAGAAGGTGCTAGTGGAGGCTTTTGTCAAGAATCTCCTCCCATCCTACCGGGTCCATCTCTGGTATGCCATCATCCCCAGTTTTGCCGCCCTTACTGAAATGGGCACAAGGATCGAGGATGACTTAAAGTTAGAGAGCCTGACTAAGGCCTCTACCAAAGAATATCAAGGGCCTAGTTCATCTTAGAGCAAGCCCACACCTGCAGCTGCAACTCGCAGCATCTTCGATGATGTCAATCTGCTGAACACCTCATCCAAAAAGAATACACCAAATCGGGTATTCACGGATATATGGACTACCTATACCTATGCCTTACAAAGGCTATCTTCGAAGGGTCTTATCCAACCAATAGGCCCGACTCCAAAAGTTCCAGTAGAAAAGAGGTCCAAAAGTTACAATGCCCAAGCCTACTGCCAGTATCACCGAGGTAACGGGCATGACACGGAAAAATGCTAGAAACTTAAGCATCTGATCCAAGATTTGATCGAAAGCGGGAAAATACCGTTGCCCGGAGACAAGCCGAGCAACAAAGAAAACCCGTTCAGTGCCCATGCTATATTTACCGGTGAGGTAATCGACTGCTCACACCTCATCTCCCCCTTTATCCCACAAATCAATGGGATATGGTTCGATGATGAGGACGACATTTACCTAGCAAAAGGGGAGGCTGTCCCCATCACCAGTGAAGAGTTCCGAAAAGCCAAGTCCAAAGCCTTAGCCACTAACCACCTCGCCACCGCTGGGCGCTCCACTCCAACAACCATCACTGAACCTGCCAGGACGGAATCTACCCTTGAAGGACCAAGCAACGACACGGCCATGGTCCAACAATTGAAAAGGGTTCGAGCCGATCTGACCATATGGCAACTTCTGGTTAGCTCACAAGAACATCGAGAGGCACTAACTAAGGCCCTCGATCAAATCAAGGTCGATTCACAGGTTACCCCCGCTGAAATGGTAGCCACTATCATGCCCTATCTCAAGGGAAAGTCCAAGGAAGAAGGCCCACTCATCACCTTCTCTGAGTCCGATCTTCCACCATTTGGGGCTGCCCATAACCTGGCCCTCTACATAACGGTCATTTGCCGAGGGAAGTACCTCCCGATGACCCTAATTGACGATGGATCCGCCGTGAATGTCCTACCTCTAACGACCGCTAAAGCCCTCGGCATCACTGATGCCGATTATCTCCCGACGGCGCAGACTATCCAGGCTTTCGACGGAAGCCCAAAACCGGTTGCTGGGGCCGTTAAGCTGACAATAATAACGGGCCCAATCGAAAAAGAATTGGAGTTTCAGGTGATTGATGTCACCTCGTCCTTCAACCTATTGCTCGGGAGGCCTTGGATCCATGCGGTCAGGGTCGTGACCTCTACCCTCCACAGAAAAGTCAAGATGCCACTTCAAGACGGTATCATCACATTGGAGGAGACCCCATGACCGTGGCTAGCTGCAATGCCACAAGCCGGGCCGAACCACGAGGATTCGATTTCGTGGGTATGATCGAAGAGGAATATCTCTTCAGGCCTTACTTCACCACTAGCATCAACACGATGCTACAAAACTTGGGCTACTTGTCAGGGGCTACCTCGAGGCCATATCTTCCAGCTGGGAAGATTATCGAAGTCCTGAACGATGGTGAATCACAGTTCGTTTTAGGATATGCTGTAACCCCGGAGAACGTGGTCCGGGCCGGTATTTATAAGGCCACAAACCTCATCAAGGGTACTTACTTAGGCCCTTATAGCCCGAAACTAACCGATTACTTTGTTACTCCAGTATTTGGGGCTATTCAAGTGGGCTTCTACCAACCCACAATAACATATCCCAAGACCAAAATGGCTCGGGAACGCAATTTCATCCCTGATGACATATTCGCCCTTCTCCAAGCAGAATCCAAAGAGGGCGGCGACAACTCCGAGCCCGTGCTAGGGCTCTTATTTGGAGAAGACAAGGCCATCCCCGCTCCTAAAGAGGATTTGGTCAACCTCATCCTTCGCAACAACCGGTTCGACCCAACAAAGCTGATCTCCGAAGTGGGTACGGACACCGGGAAAAGGGCTTGGAGGAAGACCATCAAATGGACCGACGTCCAGGGACGGACCTACAAGCTAACCATCGGCGAGGGATACATGCCGAATACCGAGTTCGAGTCTGAGTCAGAGTCGGAGTCGGAGTCTGAGTCCAAGTCTAGAGGGTCTGGTGCTAGAGTCCAATCTGTAACCCCTCTTCCCTTAACCACTGGAGTCTCGGGGCCTGTCCCGAGAGCACTCCCAATCCCGCCACTGACCAACGAGCAGATGGCCGCTCTATTCGAGCTTTTCTCAAAATTTACTATTAATAATAATAACGAAAACCGTTCTTCTTACGACTTGTCATATTTCAAAAATTCTTCCAATTTCAAAAATTTTATATGCAATGACATTGAGAAACCCGACGAACAGGTACCTCTGCCTCCGCATCTGATCGAGCAACTCGAGCAAAGAGACTCCCGAGAATCGGTAATTGAAGAAACCGAGTCCATCAACGTGGGAACTACTTTAGTGCCCCAGATGCTTAAGTTGGGCCTATCTTTAGAACCCGAGGAGAGGAAACAATTTGCAGATCTCCTCCAAGAGTTCAAAGACGTCTTCGCATGGTCCTACAAGGACATGCCGGGAATAGATCGGGAAATAGCTGAACACCATATACCCATCAAAGATGGGTGTAAGCCGGTAAAACAGAAGCTCCGAAGAATGAGGCTCGAATGGTCCCTCAAAGTCAAAGAAGAAGTCGACAAGCAATTCAAGGCGGGCTTTATAAAAGTGTCTGAATATCCAGACTGGGTGGCAAACATCGTGCCGGTACCCAAGAAGGACGGCAAGGTGCGGGTATGTGAGGACTACCGGGACCTTAACAAGGCCAGCCCAGAAGACGATTTCCCGTTACCACACATCAACATACTGGTGGATAATACGGCCGATCATGCCCTTCTATCATTCATGGACGGGTATGCCGGATACAATCAAATCAAAATGGCGGAAGAGGATATGAGTAAGACCACTTTCATTACACCTTGGGGTACTTACTGCTACACTGTTATGCCATTTGGGCTTATCAACGCCGGGGCCACTTACCAACGGACCGCCACCACCTTATTACACGATATGATGCATAAGGAAGTGGAGGTTTATGTGGACGACATGATCGTCATGTCCAAGGACCGAAGCGGGCACATCTCGGCCCTAAGAAAGTTCTTCACCAGACTGCGTAAGTACAATATGAGGCTGAACCCTCAAAAGTGTAGTTTCGGGGTAACATCGGGCAAATTACTGGGCCATATCGTTAGCCAACGCGGCATCGAGGTCGACCCATCTAAAATCAAAGCCATCACTGAGATGCAATCACCCAAGACCGAAAAAGAAATAAGGGGGTTTCTCGGGAAAGTCCAATACATCAGCCGATTTATTTCAAAGTTAACAATGGTATGCGAGCCCATTTTCAAGAAACTAAAGATAGGAGAACGGGTACTATGGGACGATAAATGTCAAACGGCTTTTGACAAAATCAAGGAGATTCTGTCTGCTCAGCCGGTGTTAATGCCACCTCAACCCGGTTTGCCTCTGTCGTTATACCTAACAACGACCGAGACAGCCATGGGGGCTATGCTGGCCCAGACCGTCGAATCAGATGAGCGGGCTATTTACTACATCAGTATAAAGTTCTTAGAATATGAATGTAAGTACACAATGCTCGAGAAGACGTGCCTAGCTTTGGTTTGGGCCACTGAAAAGCTCCGACATTACATGCTCAGTCACGAGGTACATGTATTATCCAAAATGGATCCTATCAAGTACCTGTTCGAGAAGACCATCCTCAACGGCAGGATGTCCAGATGGACTTTAATGTTAGCTGAGTTCGATCTCAAGTTTGTACCATTAAAATCCATCAAAGGCCGGGTAGTAGCCGAGTTCCTCGCCGATAGTCCGATATCTGAAGACGGGCATACCGATACTTGGGCCTTTCCGGATGAAGACATATTCCATACCGATACTGAAACATGGGATTTGTATTTTGATGAGGCATCCAACTTCCGAGGATTTGGGGTCGGAATTCTGTTAATCTCACCACGAGGGGAACAAACCCCGTTATCCATCAAATTGGACTTTGACGTGACCAACAACGCAGCCGAATATGAAGCATGCATTCACGGGTTGCAAGCTGCCGCTGATTTAGGAGTAACGAATCTCCGGGTCCACGGTGACTCATCATTGGTCATCAATCAAGCGCTCCAAAAATGGAAAACTCGGAACCCCAATCTCGTGGTTTACCAAGCATGAGTAAGGGTTCTAGAGAAACAATTCCAGAAGGTGGAATATATCTATCTGCCTCGGGAAGAAAATTAATTCGCAGATGCACTTTCCAAATTAGCATCCCTGCTAAATATCCTGGAGCATCTAACTAGCATGCCAATCTGCGTTGAAAGACGGTCCGAGTCGGCCTATATCCATGCCATCCAGGATATCGAGATAACTGACCCAGAACCTTGGTATCAGGCCGTTCTAAACTACTTGACAACGGGAGAATATTCCCCGGGAACTGATAACCGGGCCAAGAAGGCCTTGCGAAGATTGGCGACCCAATTTGTTCGTACGGACGACGGGCAGTTGTACAAAAAGGCGGCACAGGGGGCTCTCTTCCTGTGTATCGACAAAATACGGGCCAAAAAGATTATGGCGGAGGTACACGATGGTGAAAATGGTCCACATATGAATGCCCATATGTTAACCCGGAAAATCATGAGGCTTGGATATTATTGGAACACCATGGAAACAGACTGTCAGTTATATGTCAAGCACTGTCATAACTGTCAGATCTTTGCCAACGTACAACATATGCCATCTTCCCTATTATACACCATTACATCACCATGGCCATTTTCGACATGGGGTATTGACATAACTGGAATGGTGCACCCTCCGGGACGGGAGGTTATTGCTTCATTTTAGTGGCCATTGACTATTTCACCAAATGGGTCGAAGCCGAGTCATATCGTGTCTTGAACGCCAAACACGTGGCCAAATTCATCCAGAATAAGATCATTTGCCGATATGGGATCCCACACGAGTTTATCAGTGATCACGGGACCCACTTTCAAGCTGAAACCGCTGCGTTGCTAGCAAAATACAAAATTCAGAGGCATACATCTTCACCCTACCCTCCCCAAACAAATGGAGCAGTAGAGGCGGCAAATAAAACAATTGTCACCATACTTAAAAAGATGGCTGAGAATTATCTGGACTAGCCCGACAAAATACCTTTTGCTCTATGTGGGTATCGGACGTCAATTCGCACCACAACCGGAGCAACTCCATATTATTTGACGTATGGAATGGAAGCGGTCCAACCGGTTGAGCTAGAAGTGTCATCCCTCAGGATTTTACTTGAAAGCCAAGTACCTGAAACAGATTGGGTCCAAGCCCGATACGATTCACTAGTCCTTTTAGACGAACGGCGATCCCGAGCCCTCAACAACATCCAAATATATCAAAAGAGGATCCAACGGGCTTTCAACAAAAGGGTTAGGCCCAGGAACATCAAAGAAGGGGATTTAGTCCTAAAATCGGTTCGTGCCTTACTACCGGTTGACCCAAGAGGAAAATTCAAACCCAATTGGGCTGGGCCATACTTAGTCAAGAAGGTCCTATCAGGAGGAGCGGTGATGCTGACAGACCTGGACGGGAACGAGTTCGTCAACCCGACCGACTTGGACCAGTTGAAGCGCTACTACCCATAAACCCCTATCTCAATGTCATCTGCAAAAATTTATAAAAATTTTGTCTTTTTATAAATTTTAAAAATTATAGACAAGTCAATAAGTTAGAATTAACTATTCTACTGTCGCACATCTCGAATTAATAATCTTGATGTATTTCGAAAATTGCAAAAAATCATACTTTTGAACTATGTTTGGTTTGATTCCGCTAATTGTGGTTACATAGGCAACCCCTCAAAAGGGTACAACCACTACAATAAAGAAAAGACGGGAACGGTATTCAATAATATGTCTTTTATTAAAATTTCGATAAACTCGGGAATTATAAAAAAAAAAAAAAAAAAAAAACGCCAAAACGGCAAACACGACAATAAAGACCACACCACAAAAAATAGTATTAATATTTAAATATTAAAACAAAAGGAGACTAATATTCGTGCATCTTACCCTTCCCTTTGTCCTTCGGGTCGCGTGGAGCCCGAGATCGCCGGGGCGGAGGCGAGCGTTCCCGAATCACGAGGGGAACCTCCTTAACTCGAACCTGTTTCTTTGACAACGGGTCTTCCGCTATTGTCTTTGGTCCAAGTCGAGCCCGCACATGCACAAGTAGTCTATCTCGTGGGCCAAGTCGGTCATGGACTGCCAATCTAGGCCAAGTCACCTTTCTATGTCGGTCTGGGGGCCCACTTTCCCCCGCGCACCTCTAGCACTAGACCCTTCACCTTGAGTCTTGGTCTTCTTCTTTTGTCCTGACATAAGACGGACCATGGTAGCCGGAGTGTCTCCTTCGTCGAAGAAGCCCCTATTATCTTTGACTTGTTCCCTCCGTAGCAGGTCAAAAGCTTCATCAACCTTCAAAGCAGTGCGGGCCTTCGCGGAATCAGCTTTGGTCCACTTCACGTAAGAGTCTGAAACCCAGATTGAGTGACGAGATTTGGGAATGGGCCAAGTATGCCGGGTGTACCATCTTTGCATCCAAGTATCGCACATAACATCAGTCAGTTGGGTAGATTCACTCACGACTGCTTCAGCTTCTGGGATTCGTTGGGTCCAACCATACTGCCTTAGTATGCGATCCGGGTAGAGATGAACTGTCTGCCTGAAAGACAATATTGCCTGATAGCGAGCTTTGTCCCTCGGGTCCAAGCTTGTCCAGACATAAATGAGACACCATGGCACTACCCATCGGATCAACGGACCGCCGTGAAAAGACAACACCTCGTCCCAATACTTCTGTGTAATCTAGCGAGAAAAATCGATAGCCCGCCTCCTTGTCATCACTTGATTATGACAATAGTTTCTCGCGTCAAGGGGAGGATCTACCACTGATAACCTCTCATATAGCCAAATCTGAAAAAGGAAACAAAATATGAGTTTCCGAGACAAAATAGGCATCCGCCTAAGGGCACTCGATCGAGTGCCTAGGGGTCACTCGATCGAGTGGTACCTCTAAACACGAACAGGGGGCTTTTTACGAGGGCACTGGAGTCATAAAATTTCTTGCAAAATAAATATATAAATAATAATATATAATAATAATAATAATAATAATAATAATAATAATAATAATAATAATAATAATAATAATAATAATAATAATAATACAGGATGTTGTTTCTCTGCTTCAGCGGATTCGTAAATTCTCTATATCACAGGATGCTGGAGCGCGTGCCGCGGTTCATATTTTCAGTAGAATTAGTTTTGCGATCGCTAAGGGAGTGGGGGCCCAGATAGTATCTCGGCTTCCCTCTAAGTTCTTGTAATTTGTTCTTGTGTTAATGCAAGTTCCGTTTTTATAATAAAAACAAAAAAAAGAAAATAATAATAATAATAATAATAATAATAATAATAATAATAATAATAATAATAATAACCTGGTTCGCGACACCCTTTTGGATATCTGCTTCCGATCTGGTATTTCGGCTGGTAAGGAGGTGGATGTCGGTTTGATTGATGGGCACGACAAGCTCCTACGCCTGGCAGATTTTGCTTCTTTATTCCTGGGATAGGGAGCGTGATGTGTGTGTCGATCTGACAGGGTCATCCCCATTGACTCAGTCTGTGATGGCTGATTTTCTACCTGGTCGTGCGGTCGTTGATGCTGCTCAGCGTAAGTGCGCCAAGTACGAAGATTTGTGCACCAAGACGGGTTATGGGTTCCTGCCTTTCTCCTTCTCTTCTCTTAGGGAGCTTGATGCAGAGGTTGTTGCGTTGCTCAAGCGTATTCAAAAAAATTCTATCTCTCAGGACGCGGGGGCACGCGCCGCTACTTTTATTTTTACTAGACTTAGCTTTGCTATCGCTAACGGAGTGGGTGCCCAGATAGTATCTCGGCTACCTACTAACTTCTTGTAATTGGTTTTGGCATTAATACAAGTTCGGTTTATAATAATAATAATAATAATAATAATAATAATAGTAATAATAAAGCTTCTCTCTCTTCTCTTTCTTGAGAAGGTTCTCTCACCGATTTCGATGATTCCGTCGGTGCCGAGGAGTAGGGGGAGGGGACGACCACGGAAAAACTCTCGACTTGACGACAATTAACAGGGGATCTCGAAGGATAACAATTCTGAAGCTTCGACAGAAGACATAGTAGCACCGGAGAATCAGAGTACGGAGAAACATGGAGCGAATGTAATCAACAATCTTATTAATTTGGCACTACAATCGGCGATGAAACATAATGGCAGTAAGAGTATGAAGTCTCAGGAGATTATCAAAGAGAAGGGGACAGAGGATTTTGGGAGTGTTAGTGCGACGAAAAACAGGGTGGATGTGCCGCCGACTCAGGGGAAGTGCCGGCTTCCTGTGCGAGTCGTGCTGCTGCTACGAAGCAAGGGATGGGTCTCTACTTTCATGAATACTGTGCGGAAGCAGACGAAATTACCATTGAAAAGGAAGATTATGAGGATGAACTAAAGAGATGGGAATTCACCCTTATGGGGCATGTCATTGGGGCTCGACCAACTCTTAAACAGATGACGGAGTTTGTTTCCAAGAGCTGGAGCCATGTTTCGTCTCCTGGAGTCCAATATTTAAAAAAAAGGTTGGTTTTCTTTCAGATTTGGGAGCAAGGAGGCCATGAATGAGGTTCTGAGGGGTGGACCTGGTTTTCTTTCAGATTTGGGAGCAAGGAGGCCATGAATGAGGTTCTGAGGGGTGGACCATGGCAGGTAGACTCACATTCTCTGATTCTGAAACAATGGAGCCAATCTTTCTCATCTGAAATGGAACGGATTTCTGTGGTGCTAACATGGGTCCTTTTTCCCTGATCTTGATCCATACATATGGACTGAATCGGTCCTTAGTAAGATGGCGAGCAAGATTGGGAATCCCATGTTTGCTGACCTAACTACTACATATAAGGAACGTTGTCGTTTGCTCGGATTATGGTGGAAGTAGATGTTTCACAGGATTTCCCGGACTTTTTTTTTTGGTAAAATGTAAATATTATATTAATATGTAACAAATGAGTGCAAGGAAGACCTTCCTTACAGTATCAGGTTAGCTAACCAATCTTTATCTTTGCTATTTTCTAAATGCTTACATGACATGTTCATTCTTGCTCTAAACTCGTCTTTAATCCAACTCAGAACAACATCCGGCTTCATAATGACATGTTCAATTCGTGCCTTGTTTCGTTGATTCCAAACGTGATAAATCACCGCATTTGTTACCCCATTTATCACGCCCCTCCTTAGCATGGAACCCCTTCTTGCAAATCGCCTGTCTGTCTCTCCCACCGCAGGAATTTTCAGGCCCGTCCAATCATTCACCAAGCTCAAAACACGCGAACTGTAATCACACTCGAAGAATAAATGTTCCGGAGTCTCACTCTTGGTGCCACATAGGCAGCATGAATCCTCCTGTACAACTCCAAATCTGAGTAATTTGGACTTTGTATTCATCGCTCCATGATGATACATCCAATTAATGAACTTGTGCTTGGGAATAGTCCACTCGTTCCGCACGAGATAAGCCCACTGAGTTTTTGTTGCTGCAATTCTCAGGCAATCATATGCCTTACTGACCGAATAGCATGAATCGGTCTCAGGCTCCAAATTTGAGGTTGGTCTTTAATCTCCTCTTTAATCTTACATATCTTCCTCCACGTCCAAGGAACATCAACCGGAGCACTATAAGACTGCCATTCACGTCCTTTCAGATATATATGATTTACCCATTAAGTCCATAATTTCTCGGGTTTACTGTGTACCCACCATGCTAACTTTCCTACTGCAGCTCTATTCCAGGTTTGATCATCTTTTATACCTAGTCCCCCTTCTAAAGTAGGTCTACAACCTTTCTCCCAGGAGACAGGAGGAGTTCGTTTGAACTCCGTTCCACAGTCCCAAAGAAAGTTCCTGCAAAGGGATTCGATATTCTTTATCACGGCAGTAGGCAAGATGAAGATAGACGCCCAATAATTATGCATTGTCTTCAGGACCGCTTTAGTTAGAACCAGCCTGCCAGTATATGACAACTTTTTGGTTCCCAACGCTCTAATTCTCTCCATAATTTTATCGATCAGTGGTCTGCCGTCTTTAGCATTAAGTTTAGTCGGCTTAATAGGGACTCCAAGATTCGGAAAGGCAAAGCTCCTTCCACACACCCTGAGACCTGTATTATATCCGCCCTCACATCATTAGGAACTCCAATGAAGTAAACATTCGTCTTTCCAGGGCTCATTTTCAGCCCTGACGCAGCGGAGAATGTGGCAAAAGTTCTTAGGAGAACCATTATAGAGTCAACATCCCCCTTACCGAACAGGATTAGATCATCCGCAAACATAAGACTCAATAATTTCATGGTGCTGCAGAGGGGATGGAACTTGAATCTCATGTTCTGAGTTGTATGATTCAGCAGTCTAGAAAGGTATTCCATACATATGGTGAACAGAAGCGGTGAAAGAAGGTCCCCCTGGCGAAGGCCCCTTTTCCCCGGAAAAAAGCCAAAGGTCTCACCATTGAGACTGAGAGAAAAAGTTGCAGAAGTCACACATTCAAGAATGAGATTAGTGAAACCTGCAGGGAACTTCAGAGCAATCAGTATTTGAGCCAGAAAATCCCACTCAATGGTGTCGTACGCCTTCCGTAGATCAATCTTGAACATACACCTGGGTGAGACGGACTTCCTACCATAGAGTTTACTTGACATATCAAAATGTTTTCCAAGATACTCCTTCCTTGAATGAATCCACCCCGAGTCAGGGAAATAAGCTCTGGTAGTACCTCTGACAGCCTATTGCACAACAATTTGGATATAATTTTATATATAATGTTACAACAGGCTATCGGGCAGAATTGCATTATGGTTTGAGGCTTCGCAATCTTTGGGATAAGCGTCAATGTAGTAGCATTCATTTGCTTCAGTACTTCCCTGAAACGAAGAATTCATGAACTGCATCACACACCTCTTCACCAATACTCTCCCAACTTGCTTTGAAAAATTGACTCGAGTATCCATCCGACCCCAGGGCTTTGTCATTGGGTATGCTAAATAGTACTGCTTTAATTTCGTCATTTGTAATGGGTTTCATCAAAACAGTAGCGTGTTGATCATTGCATACCGGTCCTCCCTGCATTATATGCCCTGAAACAGGATTTGTAGCCTGATTTGTTCCAAGGAGATCTTGATAGAACTCCAAAAAGCTGTTATGAATACCTTCCTGATTTGTGTGCACTGTCCCTCCTCTATCCGTAATCTGAGTAACTGAGTTGTAAGATCTTCGAGCTCTCAACACTCCATGAAAGTATGCAGTGTTAGCATCATCTTCCTTCATCCAATGAGCCTTGGCCTTTTGACGAAGAAAGGAATAACATTGCTGTTCTAAGAGTTGGAGGTGTTCATGAGCATCATATTCCTCTTGCAATAATTGGGTATCACCCATATTCTGACGGACTGCTTGCTGGCATGCTATTAATTTCGTCATAGCAATGTCAGTAACTCTTTCAATATCAGTAAATTGGCTCCTATTCAGATCCTTGAGTGGCTTCTTCAAATCCTTCAATTTGTGAACTAAAACATACTGTTTAGTCCTATAGACATTAGCATTCCAGTTCTAAATTAGCACCTCTTTGAACTGTGGAGAAGTACACCACATATTAGCAAATTTGAAAGGCCTGTTCCTGCGTACTTGCATCACATTACTCTTAATAATACATGGAGTATGGTCAAACAGCCCCTCCGGCATGAATTCCGCTTGCATTTCAGGAAAAGTATTCTCCCAATCTTGGTTGATCAAAACTCTATCAAGTCTAGAGTACACTCTATCTTCCGATTTCTGTTTATTAGTCCAAGTACAGTAAGCTCCAATTGCAGGACAATCCACAAGATCACAATGAG
Source organism: Agrostemma githago (assembly GCA_958450325.1). Classification (NCBI taxonomy): domain Eukaryota; kingdom Viridiplantae; phylum Streptophyta; class Magnoliopsida; order Caryophyllales; family Caryophyllaceae; genus Agrostemma; species Agrostemma githago. Next base: position 31,918,053 of record OY288259.1, on the reverse strand, counting down.
TAATACATTCCCGAAACGTTGTTGCTTCAGCCTGATTGAAGCTACCACCCAACCTCTTTTCCGGAGAAAGAACACAGTTAAAATCACCACAAACAGCCCACGCACCCATCATTCCATCTACTAAACGCATAAGATTCTGCCATAAGCTTTCACGCTCAGAGATCCCGTTGAAGGCATATACCATTGTCAACTGTAAGCCGACATTATTGGATAAACATTGAACAGCCATATGCAGTTTGTCCCGGACTTTGTTACTATCAACATTCCTATTCTGGGTAAATCGGTGTAGAGAATTACTTACGAGTGGCTCCCATATTACTATCATTCTTACTGTAAATTGGGGTACTTGAAGAGTACCTGCAAACTTGAGAAGAAGAAGACTGAGGTGGAGAAGGAAAAGACTGTACTGATTCAGCCATTGACCAGGTACATTCCTATGAAAAAGGCTACTAGAGGAGCCGATGATGGCCTGGACCCCAACTCGCCCTCTGAGCTGAGCGGATTAAAGGAAGGCAAGAGTATCCCGGACCCCAATCTGATGGGAAAGGTTGAAGGACAGCAGGCTAAGGCTGATTCCTTCCCTCCATCAGGTGGATTAGGGAGGGATGAGAAGTTTGGCCTGGACACCAACTTGGCCCTTTGTTCAGGCGGATTAAGGGAGGGTAGAGACCCGGACCCCAACTTGAACCTATGGCCAGGCGGATTAAGGAAAGGCTTAGTAGTCCCGGACCCCAATCTGAAGCTTGTGGAGCATTCCACTATCCCAGGCTCAGATGGATCAGTGAGGGACAATGAATGGTTTGTATCTGTACATAAACATATTAGAGGTTTTGTTTCCTCTATCAGACCTCTAGATATATTAGGACATCAAATGAGCAATGAGGTGAAGGTTGAACTAGTGCAATCTAACAGATACAATAATCTTTGGAAGGAAGATGAGGATTCAGATGAGCAAGCATGAGGAATTGGGGGGATAATTGACCCTATAGTTGTTGATGTTTCACCCCACCCTAATGTCTAATGCAAATTACTACTTGGAACATTAGGGGTGGGAATGAAGAAATAAAGCAAAATGTTGTTCTAAACTTAATTAGAACTATAGGTATTGATGTTTTAGGATTAATTGAAACTCGAATAAAGGAGGCTAAGGCTTCTGCAATTATTAAGAGGAAATTTAAGGCTTTTGTGGTGGCATCCAATTATGAGTCACACTACATTGGTCGTATTTGGCTGATTTGGAACCCGAATACTGTTAGAGTGATTGTTCTTACTATTCATGCTCAGTTTATCCACAGTCATGTACATCACTATGCTTCTGGTTTAGAGATCTATATGACGTCTCTATATGGGAGTAATGATGGTAAGGAGAGGGAGGAACTTTGGCATGTTTTCTGCTCTTTTAAAGGGGTGCAGGAAGGTTGGATTGTAATGGGAGATTTTAATATTGTACGAAATCAGCAGGAAAAGATTGCGGGGGGGGGGCTCCATCTATGAAGGATATGGATTAGTTTAATGACTGCTTATTGGAAGATGGGTCTATCTCTGATAGAGATAACTGGCCAAGGATAGGAGTTCACTTGGACTAATAAACAAAACTCGGATGCTAGAGTTTGGCCAAGGCTAGATAGAGCTTTGGTAAATGGAGGGTGCATTAACTCCATTCCATCATCCTTTGCCACCTATTTGAGCCCTGATATTTCAGATCATTCACCAGTTTGTGTGTTAGTTTTGCCTGAAGAGAAGATGGGTTACTCTTTCAGCTTCCTAAACTGTTGGACTAAATGTCCTCAGTATCAGGGAATAGTTTCTTCTGCCTGGAGTGCACCTGCAATGGGAACATCTGGGTTTAAGCTTTTTGCCAAGCTTAAGAGGGTCAATGGTGCTCTGAGGGTAATGCATAAGAGTAATTTACTGATCTTAGTAGAAGAATCAAAGAGGTACAGTCAGACCTGGAAGAATGCCAGCAACAACTCATGAGCTATCCTTTCTCTATTGTTTATACTGATAGGGAGGGGGGGGTTTTGGCTACATATAGGGCTCTTTTAGATGCTGAGCTTAGTATCCTAAGACAGAGAGCAAAAATGGACAACATAATGCATGGAGATGAAGCAATAACTAAGTATTTTCATGCCAGCCAGAATTAGAGAACGAAGGCACCAACAAATTATTGGTTCTATACAGGATAAGGATGGCAAGACTAGAGAAGGGCTTTCAGAGGTGGCTGAAGGATTTATTGACTATTACAAAGATTTACTTGGCAAGTCACAGAAGGTTCAAACTCTTGGGGCCATGATAGCAAAGGGTACTACAGTTTTGACGGATGATTGGGAGCTTATGACTAGGATACCAACAGAGAAGGAAGTTCAAAGTGGAGTCTTTAATATAGGGGAGGACATAAGTCCTGGACCTAATGGGTTCTCTTCTGCCTTCTTCAAGAGCTTATGGAGTATAATTAAGGATGATTTTTACTTGCTGTAGTAGAATTTTTCCTGAAGAAGAAGATGCTAAAGTAGGCTAATATGACGACTATTACTCTTATACCAAAGAAGGAAATTTGCCAAGCTATGTCGGATTATAGACCAATATCCTGCTGTATTGTCTTTTACAAAACAGTAAGCAAAATACTTACTCTGCGCATTCAACAGGTGCTGCAGTATCTTGTTGGGTTTGAGCAAGCTGCATTTATAAAGAGGATACATGAGAATATTGCTTTGTCTCAAGCACTGGTAAAGAATTATGGCAGGAAGTATTTAACCTCACGGTGTCTTATGAAGATTGAATTAAAGAAGGCTTTTGATTCTATTCAATAAGATTTTATAGGATGCCTTCTCAAGGAGCTAAAATTTCCTCATGTGTTTATTGAATGGGTAATGGTTTGCATCACAGGTTCATGGTTTACATTAAAAGTTAATGGAGCAAATCATGGATTTTTTAAGGGTAGGAGTGGTCTTTGTCAAGGTGACCCCCTCTCCCCTTACCGATTTGTTCTAAGCATGGAGGTATTCTCAAGGAGGCTTAGGGCAATCAACCAGCAACCTCAAGTGTCTTACCATCCCAAGTGTTGTAAATTGCAACTTAATCATATGGTGTTTGCGGATGATCTAATGATTTTCACTAGGGGTGATAGTCCATCGGTGATTATTGTAACTAAGGCTTTGGAGATGTTTGCTTTAGAGTCTGGGTTGAAAGCAAACAAGGAGAAGACTCACATCTTCTTTGGAGGAGTGGGGAAGGATGTCAGGGATCTAATTATGGCAAAAACTGAATTTGCACAAGGAGAATTTCCTTGTCACTATCTTGGTTTGCCTTCACTCAGTAAATAAAAGGTTGGATCAATACTAGGTGCTTATCAACAAAATTCAAACCAAGATGGAGTGTTGGTTTTCTAGCCATTTGACTTATGCAGGACGGCTTCAACTGATTACATCTGTGGTCTTTGGTTTAACCAATTATTGGTGCTCCAATGCAATCTTTCCTATAAATGTTACTAAAAGAATAGATCAGATATGTCTACGATTCTTTTGGACAGGCAGTTACAACAAGGTGAGAATGGTATTTGAGAATTGGCTGAGCATTTGCTTGCCCTGGGAAAAAGGGGGGGCTCAATGTCAAGGATTTGAGAAGTTGGAATAAAACGCAGATTGTTCACTGAATTTGGAAGATCCTAAGTGACAAAGCTAGTCTTTGGAAGGAGTGGCATACTCGTTATATCCTACAAAACCAGAATTTTTGGTTTGTTCAGAAGAAGGAGAGTAATACTTCAACTTGGAAAAACATTCTTTGCTTAAGAGATGAAATTGTACAAGTGGGTGGGGATACTAAAGAAGCTGCAGACTTAATTAGAAATTGGACTTACAAAGGCTCCTTCAATTCTAGTGTTGCGTATGATTGGATTAGGAAACATCAGCAGACAGTAAGATGGAAGGCTAGATTTAAGGGTAACTGCATTACTCCTAAACACATGATAATCCTGGTGTTAGCTGGTCAACGAGCTTTGGCCACCCAAGACAAGCTGCAAACAAGAAGGCTAATCTTAGCTAGTAGATGTGAGTTGTGTGAGCATGGTTATGAAACTGGGAAGCATTTATTTTTTTGCTACTCATTCTCTAGGCAGGTTTGGCAACATCTTTTATGTTGGATGCAGATTACTGGAAGAAGTTGAGACTTGCGCACTGAGCTGCTTTGGTGCGCTTCAAGAAGAACGAAAAGGCACTGGAAGAACCAATGGTATTGTAGTACTATTGCTGCTACAACGTATTGGATTTGGATGGAAAGGAACAACAGAATCTTCAACAGTACAAGAACAACAATAATAGATAGTTTAGTTAGTCATATTAAATTTGAAGTTAGTACAACATTACGTGTTAGAGGAGTGGATTTAGCTCTAAAGCAATTGCTATAGAGGAGGTGCATGTTGTAGAGGATATATCTTTTGTAAGATTTTCGTCTTATTAAATAAAATACGGCATAATAATAATAATAATAATAATAGTAATATAATAATAATAGTAACAGTAATAATAATAGTAGTAATAATAGTAATAATAATAGTAGTAATAATAGTCGTCGAAGTAGTAGTAGTAATAATAATAGTAATAGTAATAGTAATACTAGTCATAGTAATAGTCGTATGTAGTAATAGTAATAGTAATAATAATAGTAATAGTCGTAGTAATAGTAGTAGTAGTAGTACTAATAATAACAGGCCCGTCCCATGGGGAGTGCTATAGGAGCATTTGAACCGGCCCTCAAATATTTAGGGGCCTCATAAATACAATTTAGAGTTCAACAAATGCATATAATGAAAGGTACCAGATGGTTACACACTTGGTTTTGGTACCAAAGGGCTGGAGTTCGACTCCTTATAGCCCCATTTTTCTCATTTCATTTTATTGGTTAGCCAATTCAATTTCACTAATTAATGTAAATTGAGAAACTTTATCATATTGACATTCCACCTTTAACTCTATACTATAAATAACACAAGGTCCTAATTTAAATCCTCTTGTTCCTCTTTTTTAAAATTCTTATAACCATTCATTTACCAATAAAAATTACAACATCATATGAATATTTGATTATATGAAGTAAAAAAAGTCTTGAATTAAAACGATAAGAAAAATACGGTGTGACGTAAAGACTCTTATAATGACGAATGATTGAGTCATTAAGTAATTACGGTGGGAGAAAATTTATAGGTAAATGATTGTTTAATTGTTTTAATGCTCAATTTTTTTACTAAATATGGAGGGAAAAACACTATTCAAATCGGACATTTACTTGTGTAAAAGACCTCATAATAAACTTGGACATTTTACTTATAGAATTATTACGAAGTATTATTGATAAAATGGGGCGCTAATTTAAAAATTTGCACCGGACCTCCAAATTTTCTGAGACGACCCTGAATAATAATCATATATTAATAAAGCAGAAAATTTTCGAACGATTTGGTTGGTCCAAGTTTTTTTAATATATCTTTAATATATTTTTTTAAGTTAAATAAAGAATATAAAAATTTGTATATCAAATAAAAATCCTACTCCACCTAAGACTCGATTTTAAAAAAAAAATTAAATAAGGGATATAAGAATTTGTATAGGAAAAAAAATAATCTTACTCCATTTAAGATTTAAATTTTTTCACTATATAAACCGGCGATTATCACCTCGTAAGGCAACGAAAATTGGACAGCGATAACATGAAACTCTTAGTCAATTCTGTTTGATAATTGTTTTAATATTCATTTATTCACCGTACAAAATATAAAATTGAAATTTTGAATTTTTAAATAACTATTATCAATAATTATTATAGTATTAATATATTTTTTTAATTTAAATAAAGAATATATAGAAATTTGTGTAGGAAAAAAATAATTCTACAAAAGTATTATGATGAGGTGATGAAATTTTATATAACTAAGAACAATAATTCGTTCTTAGAGATGATGAAATTCTATATAAATAAAAGTAATAATTCATTGATGAGGTGATGAAATTCTATATTAACAAGACAGTAAATGAATGAGAATCAATGAATTTTCCAAAAAAAAAACAATCATTCTTTCATATCAATTAATAATCTTTTATTTGAGTCTTAAAAAAGCTCCTAAGATTAAGAGCATATGTTCTTAGATATCAACTGATAAATCTTTTGAGTTTTAAAAAAAACTTAAGAGAAATCATTCGTTCTTAGTTATCAACCAAAAATCTTTTGAGTTTTAAAAATAGCTCCGAAGATTATAAACTTAGGTAGAAATTATCTCACATCGAAAAATTATGAGGAAGTGATAAAATTTTATATTATAAACAAGACCAATAATTCATTTTTAAATATCGATTAACAATCTTTTGAGTCTTAAAAAAAATCTTAAGATTATAAACTTAAGTATATTATCTCACATTGATAGAGGATACCGTAGTATTACGGTATCATGATAGAGATAGTAAAGATTAGGAATAATATGTTAGGAAGATTACGGTATCAAATAATATCGAAAATTAGAGAATATGTTATATTATCTACCATATTAGAAGATACTGCGATATCTTCGTAGCACTATAAATATGGCGTTACTGTAATTATTTGAATAACGAATTTAATAACGCAAAACCTTTATTTTAGCATGGTATCAGAGCCTCTTTCTTGAGGACACAAAAATTGCCTTCACTTTCATGCCGGTGAGCGAAAATTTATGGCGCTAACCGACAGGGTATGACCAAAAAAACATTTTTTACGTAGTTTTATTGAAAAAAAAAACAAAATGAAAACTCTACGTCCCCTTTGAATTTGAATTCCACAACACTTTATTCTCCCGCAAAAGTGAAGCTGATGATTCTATGGCCGTTGTGATTTTGCTATGAGTTCGATTAGGGTTCTCAAGTAATTTAAATTGACGGATAATTTTTCCGTTTTAAAATTGTCAAGTCCGAAAAACTTTACGTTCTTGATAATTATTCTCAACGAGTTCGAAAAACTTAGCGTTCTCGTTTGAAAATAGCCGGAAGAATCTATATGCCACCGTGGAGAAGAAGGCGATGAAGAATGAAGATCGAAGATATCTGATTTTTTTTTTGTGCAAACTCATGGAAATTTTTACGAATTACCATGAGTTTGAAGGGGGATGATAGAGGATACCGTAGTATTACGGTATTATGATAGAGATAGTAAAGGTTAGGAATATTATGTTAGGAAGATTACGGTATATTGTAATATACCGTAATCAAAATAATATCAAAAATTAGAGAATATGTTCTATTATCTACCTTACTGCGATATCTTCGTAGCACTATAAATATGGCGTTACCGCAATTGTTTGAATAACGAATTCAATAACACAAAACCTTTATTTTAGCACACATCGATAAATTATGATAAAGTGATTAAAATTCTATATTAATAAGAATAATCAGATTATAAACTTTAGTAAAATTATCCCACATCAAAAATTATGATACTTTGTATAAATATTTGATGTTTTTTTCGAATGATATGATTGGTTCGTTTCATCAAAACTCAATTAAGTAATATATCATAAATAATATAGAAAATCAAGCAAAAAAATATTTTAATTATTATAATATATATTACATCCATTATATTAATGTCATGTTTTACTATTTAAAGTAAAAACTTTTAAGTTTCATTTAACAAAAAAATTATCATAACAAAAATATACAAATGAAATAGTTAGATTTTGTGGTAGAAAATACTTTCATTAGATTATAAATTTCTTACATTATTTACTCGAAAAAGTGTTGAATCTTTTATTTCATACAGTATATAAAAAAACATAAAATTATCTCATTTCGAATAATTATAATTAAGTGATAGAATTCTATTATATAAATAAGAGTCATCTTTCGTACTTAGATATCAACAAAAGTATTTTAAATTTTAAAAAGTGCTCTAAAAGTACATCTTGGATCTTTAATGATTGTCCCGTTTGAGTAGTATATGTGAGGAGTATTATATTGAAACGGAGCAATCATTTAAAACCGGATGAAGTATAAACTTAAGTTAAATTGTCTCACATTGAAGAATTATAATATCATTCGTTCTTAAATATCAACAAAAAAATATTTTTAAGTCTTAAAAAGAGGCTCTTATGAATATAAACTTAGGTTACACATTGAAAAATTACACAAGTAATATAATGTGATAGAATTCTAGAATATAAATAAGAGTAATCGTTCGTTCGCAGATATTAACCAAAAAAAATTGAGTCTTAAACAATCTTTTAAGACTATAAATTTAAGTAAAATTATCTTACATCGAAAAATTATACTCCTTCTGAGTTCCTATGTTCCTCCCTTTTAATTTTTGGGTGAAAATAAGGAAGGGAAAAAATGAGTGACTCAAAAAAAAAGGAAGAGAGAGAAATGGGAGGGTAAATATGAACCACATATTAGTAGCCTTGTGAAAAAGAAAAGAGAGAAGAAGATCAAACTCAACACAAAAAGAAAATAAGAAATATCATAGGAACTCAGAGAGAGTATTGAGGTAAAAGATTCTATTATTTAATTAAGAGTAATAATTCGTTATTAGGTATTAGGTTATTAACCAAAAATCTTTTGAGTCATAATTTTAAAAAAAAATTAAGACTGTAAACCAAAAATCTTTTAATTCTTAAGAAATTCTAAAAATATAGTTTTTTTAAAAATAATTAATAATAAAAATAAAATTATTATTATTATCCTAATCGAAGGCGTCTCTGACATTTCGGAGGCCCTGTACGAAAAATTCGAAGGAGGCCCCATGATCCCATTTAATTTTTAATGGGGTATAAAATTTAAAACGGTATTGTTAAATTTATCAATTATCGGAAAACAAAAATTTATACAATCATCAAAAAAATTATAGTTTATTTAAGAAATAGTATCTTAAATTTATCAATCATTAAAAAGAAAGTAATACATAGACAGTTCGAGAATTAAGGTGGTAAAATAAGAATTACACCATGTGTATGATCAAATAAATAAATATACATATATATATATATATATATATATAATTAGAAAATCTTTTAATTATTATAATATATATTAAATTTATTATATTAATGTGATGTTTTACAATTCTGAGGTAAAAACTTTTAGAGCTCATTTTTTTAAAACAATATCTTAAAATAAATTTTAAAAATGAAACAATTAGATTCGTGGTAAAAAAATGCTTTCATTAGAGTATATATTTCATATTATTGGTTTCACATTGTGCGATAAATTTATTACATTTAACAGTTGTAAAATTATCCCACATCGACAAATTATAATATGATGATGAAATTCTATATTATAAATAAGAGTAATCTTTCGTTCTTCGATATCTATCAAAATTCTTTTGAATCTAAAAAAGAGTTCTTAAGACTATAATTAAACCTCAATTAATTATCCTATATTAAAATTGATGATAAGGTGATGAAATTTTAGATTATAAATTCGGTTATAAATATCGACCAAGAAAAACTTTTAAATTACCCCACATCGAAAAATTATGATGGGGTGATGAAATTCTATATTATAAATATTAGTAATCATTTGGTTTTAAATATCGACCAAAAAATTTTGAGTCTTAAAAAAATTTTTAATGTATAAGACTACAAAAAATTATAATGGGGTGATGGAATTCTATATTATAAATATTAGTAATCATTCGGTTTAAATATTGACCAAAAAATCTATAAGTCTTAAAAAAACTTTTAATGTGTAAGACTACAAATTTAATTTAATGCATAAGACTACAAATTTAAAATCATCCCACATTATGGCGTAGTATTATGGCAATCCGTAACTTCATCTTGGAAAAAACAGGGACGGAAGATGGCGCTAGAGATCTTGTAAATGGATGGACCTTGAAGGGGAATTTCTCTCTAAACACGGCCTATGACTTCTTTCGAGGCCCGCTGCCTTTGAAACGAGATTTATCTACTATTTGGTACCCCGTTTGTAGCCCGAGTCACAGCATCATTAGCACTCTAGCTCTGCAGAATCGGCTACCCACACTGGATGCTCTTAAGATTAGAGGATTCAACCTCGCTAGTCAGTGTGTATTATGCAGAAATCACGAGGAAACTAAAACCCATATGTTCTTCGAGTGCGAATACTCACAGGAGGTAATGAAAGGGATCAATTATTGGCATGGAATTACTCAAAGAGCAGGTAGTATCGGTAAAGAGATCAAAAGAGCATGGAGATTTAAGCGTAACAATAACTGGCGCATTCAATGGCGTATATGTAGTATTGTTGCTACTATCTACGTTATATGGGAAGAACGTAATAGACGTATTTTAGTGGGCATAGATAGAACGCCTAAGGACCTTATCCAAAGGATCAAGAATCATGTAAGTATTAGAATTTTACATTGTAACCACGAGTCTCATTTTGTTTTATCGAGGCTAGATGGTTAATTCTTTTGGCCGCTTGTTTGTAAGATTTTTGTTGCTTTTGTTTTTTCCCCTCGGTGGATGAATAAAAGTAAGCTACCCTTCTTGCAAAAAAAAATAAAAAAAATCATCCCACATTGGTGGAGTGATGAAATTCTATATTATAAACAAGACTAATGATGTTTTTTTTTGTCTTAAAAAGAGCTGATGGAAGACTATAAACTTAAATAAAATATCCCAACATCAAAAAATTATGGTAAGTTGATGAATTCTATACTGTAAATAAGATTAATCCTTCGTTCTTAAATATCAATCAAAAGAACTTTTAAGTCTTAAAAAGTCTCTTAATAAGACTACAAATTTAAGTAAAAATTATCTCACATCGAAAATTTATAATAAGATGATGAAACTTTATATTATAGATAATACTTCATAGTAATCATGTGATCTTAGATATTAATCAAAAATCTTTTAAGTCGTAAAATATACTCTGTATTAAGACTATAAATTTAAGTAAACTTATCCCAATTCGAAAAATTATAAAGTTTCATCAAACATAAATCTTTTGAGTCTTAAAAAAGTTGTTAATACTATACACTTAAATAAAAACTTATAACACTTAAATAAAAAATTATAATAAGGTGATGAAATTTTATATTATAAATAAAACTAATAAAAAAAATTCCATAGACATCAACCAACTTAAGTAATTCTCTCACATCGAAAAATTATGATGAGGTAGATTAAAATAGGTTTTAATAAGACCAAAAACTTTAGTTAAATATCAATTTAAGATATCAATCAAAATCTTTTGAGTCTTAAAAAACTCTTAAGACTATAAATTTAAGTAAATTATCCCATATCGAAAAATTATGTCCCTCTCTTTTGAGTCTTAAAACACTATTAAGGCTATAAACTTGAATAAATTATCCCACATCAAAAAAATTATATTCCATTCGATCACTATTTCTTGCCTCATTTCATTAAAATATCCCTCACAAATATTAAGATAATGGATATCAATCTTTTAAGACTTTTTATGTCTTAAAAAATCTCTTAATAAAACTACAAACTTAAGTAAAAATAATCTCACATCGAAAAATTATAATAAGGTGATGAAACTTTAAATTATAAACAAGATAATCATGTGCTCTTAGATATTAACCAAAAATCTTTTGAGTCTTAGGTGTAAAAAAAAGCATTGAAGAAATTTGGGTGGTACTTTTTTATACTTTGACATTACTTAATCATACCTCAAAATTACTACCCTACCCCTCTCATTTCTCCTTCCCACATAAGTTTCTAGAGAGAGAAAAATATCTCAAAACTCCAAAGTTCATCTCTCTCCACCACCTCACCACGCCAGTCGCCAGGAACCACTCCGACCCACTGCGTCGACCACCACTCCGGCCATCTTAATGATTTTTCGGTTTTTTTTGGATTTTTCTAAAAGGTTATTATTAATGTTATTATCTTTTCAAGATTAAAATTAAAATTAAGTATAATTAATTAAAATTATAACAAAATTAAAAAGATGAAATTAATTCGATACTATTTAAATTAGAAAATACAATTCAAATAAAAAAAAACGTACAAGCTTTAAATCCTAAACCCTAAAATTCAATGTTACTCAATTAACCCTAAATCGAATCCCTTAATTAATGAATTATAACTAATTTATGATAAAATATCGATTAAGAAATTATGATCCATATTTAATTCGCAAATAATTGATAGAATCCATTTTAGAATTGACAAGATTTAATGTTGATGAAAAAAAATTAGGGTTTAGTTTAGGAGAAAAATAATGAAAAATAGAAAAAGGATAATATTGGAAAATTTATGAAATTGTAGGGATGATTGAGTAATACACAATTACGAAAAAGTAATTCCGTTAGAAATATATTAAGATTATAAACTTAAGTAAAACTATCCCTCATTCGAAATTATAAAGTTTCATCAAAAAAAAATCTTTTGAGTCCAAAAAAAGTTCTTAAGACTATACACTTAAAGTAAAAAAATTATAACAAGGTGATGAAATTTTATATTGTAAATAAGACTAATAATAATTCTTCCTTAGATATCAACCAACTTAAGTAATTCTCGCACATCGAAAAATTATGATGAGGTTATGAATTTCTACTAAATAAGAGTAATCATTGTTTTTAAATATCAACCAACAATATTTTGAGTTTAAAAAAGGTCTTAATAAGACTACAAAGTTAAAATTATCCCACATCGAAACAATTAAAATAAGGTACGATGATGATTCTATATTATAAATAAGACTACAAATTTTAGTTAACTACATCGATAAATTATAATAAGGTGATTGATTTCTATATTACAAATAAGACTAATTATTTGTTCTTAGATATGATATCAATCAAAATCTTTTGAGTCTTAAAAAACTCCTAAAACTATATACTTAAGAAAATTATTGCACGTCAAAAAATTATACTACCTCTCTTTTGAGTCTTAAAAAACTCTTAAGACCAAAATAAGACAATGAAATTCTATTATAAATAAAAGTAATCATTTGTCCAAATTATAATGAGGTGATAGAATTCTACGTAATCTTTCGTTCTTAGATATTAACCAACAATCTTTTGAGACTTAAAAAAAAGTTCCTAGGACTAAGACTATATAGTTAAAGTATAATTATCGCGCATCGAAAAATTAAGATGGGATGATGAAATTCTATATATTATAAATAAGAGTAATCATTTGCCTATAAATAAAAGTTCTTAATTAGAATATATATAAACTTAAATAAACTTAAGTAAAATTATCCCACATCGAAATATTATATTAAGGTGAATTTGTTTATTATATAAATAAGAGTAATCATTCATCAAAAATATATACTCCAATAAGATAATCAAATTCGATTATATAAATAAAGAGTAATCGTCTATCCTTTATCTTTGATATAAAAACAAATTCTTTTAATCTTAAAAATAGCTCTTAAAATAGTAAATTAGCACATCGAAAAATTATGATGAGGTGATGAAATTTTATATCATAAATGAGTAATCTTTCGGTTTTAAATATCAACCAACAAATTTTCGAGTCTTAATAAGCTTTTAAAAAGATTACAAACCTAAAATTATCCCACATCGAAAAAAATTAAAATAAGGTGATATTATAAATAAGAGTAATCATGCGTTTTGCTGGGTCATAAAAGCAGATCTTAAAACTATAAATTAAATTATCCTATATCGAAAAATTAAGATGAGTCAATAGAATCTTATATTATAAATAAGATTAATTTTTCGTTGTTAGATATCAATAAAAAAATTCATTCGTTCTTAGATATAAATCAAAAAAACTTTTGAGTCTTAAAAAGTCTCTTAATAAGATTACAAAGTTAAGTAAAAATAATCTCACATCGAAAAATTATAATAAGGTGATGAAACTTTATATTATAAATAAGAGCAATAATGTATTCTTTTGAGTTATAAAATGAGCTCTTAAAACTATAAACTCAGCTGAATTAAGTTTGATTACTAATATCATGTGATCATTTTATTTATTGTAATGACATAGTTTTATTAAGTTTCTTATTTAACGAATGTACATCATCAATGTAATTAAGCCAACTAACATGTGCATCGCACGGGCTTTAATCTAGTTGTTTATCATTTAAAGCAATTGTGATGAAGTGTCCAATTGGTGTAGTAAAGTTAATAGACTTTTTTAAACACATTGCCCAGGGTTCGATTCTTCGTAGTCGCATTCTCTTATGCCTTAACATGTACTCCCTCCGTTCCAACCATTTGTATACATTTGCTTTATGCACGTATGTCGATACTCGTTTTGTTTTGTCTATATCTTTAGTTACGTGTTACTAACAATTATAAAAAAATGATATTCATAATGTATTTTATTAGACGATTTAAACAAGATCCCACACGACTACCTTTTATCTTATATATTAAAAGTTATATTGAAGATTCTCATCACTTATAAATAGTGTTAAAAAAACAAATGTATACAATTCGTTGGAACGGAGGGAGTAGTATTACAAAAAATAAAACTCAAAATAAAGGCCACACAATAGAATTCGAACCTGGGCCTCCTAGGGGGGAGGGGAAGACTAATACCACTAAACCGGAACTATGTTATATCCAATTCTTGCTTGTTTAAACTAAATATCAAAAGAATAAGGAAGCAGGTGAATTGGCCCCCTTAAATTTGGGGACCCTGTTTGCCGGAACAGCTTGAACCGATCCAAAGTCGCCTCTGATCCTAATACAAGTAGATATATTTTATTTTCCTTTATGTTATTATGATAAATAAGAGTAATTGTTCGTCCTTATATATCAACCAAAAAACTATCCACATTAAAAATTTATAAGAAGTAAGGTGATAGAATTTTATATTATAAATAACAGTAATCGTTCGTACTTAGAAATCAACATAAAATTTAAGAAAGTAAAATTATCAGCCACATAGGAATATAGCATGGTCCTAAGATTCTAACGTGGTGAGCATCTACAATTGTAAATATGAAGTCGTAATTTTCCACTTTATTATGATTTCAAATGCGTTCATAGTTATGCATTGTTACTTTAACCAACAACATTCAATATTATAACTCTTTCGCTGATGATGACTTTTTTTTTCATCACATGTTTCATCGTTGTTAATTGTAATATGTTCCCATTTTACCCAATGAATACTTATATCTACGTATATTTATGTGCGAGGTACTTTAATTAGTTTTTCATCTGTGGACATGACATAGGTCCACCCCGACGCGGCCACGCGCGGGTTTGGGGAGGCGAAGGAATCTCATGTGAGATTGATCTCGGGTTGAAATTTAAATCTAATTAGGAGTCGCCACCGAATTTTGTGGGAATTCGGGCGCATTCGAACCCACGCTATATCTTGGTGGGCCGTGCACAGAGTACGACCCATTTCGATTTCAGAGTTTATGAGGTTCGTCCCTTTGCATTGCGATTCCAATACCGACATTATCGGTTACCGTGTATTGAATGACTCTCGTACGCCAATGGTTTCGGGCATCCGGAAACCATGGTTCTGAGTAAGGGGTGAGGGTACGTGTTAGGAAGTTCACAAAGAACACCCAACCCCACCCGCACTTAGCGGCCTCTACTTAGATATCGTTCGTTTTTCATGTACGCGCCTTAGTTTGACGATTGGATGTTATGCAAACAATGTTTTACGAGATATAGAAATTGAATAAGTTGCTACGTCGATTTAATACATCTAAACTAACGTCAAAGTTATTTTAGCATGCGAGGTCCATTTTAGTACAATAAAACAAACAACAAAGAAATAAGAGCGCGAAAAATATTACAAATGCACGGGCGGAATACAACCCGGAAATACAATACGACGAACAAAATAAAACAAACGCGACAATCGAAATAATTGAATTAGTAACAATAATAACAGATTGAAAATAGATTAGATGATATAAGACGATGTGATGCATGGTTTTGAAAAGAGTAAATCACGTGATAGACTTGACACGTGTTGACCGAAATTGTAAAAAAGTTTTATCGAGACTTGAAGTATATTGAAGACTCACGATTTTGACGTGACAGGGGCCACTTGATCGAGTCTTGGAGGGACTCGGTCGAGTGGTCCTCGAAAAACCTCTTGCCTCTGATTTTGGGATGCCACTCGATCGAGTGGGCTAAGGCACTCAATCGAGTGCCCCCTGTATGGACTGTTGTCCGTTTTCGGACGATGGTGGATCCGAGTTTATTTCTTTGAAAATCGATGATTTATTAAGCCGCGTAAAAATACGATGTAATTTATACTTTGCCTAATTTTCGATACTCGCGATATGTATGCTTGTTATTTACGAGATCGATTATCGGAGATTTAGAAAAGACGTTATGAATCGTTTTAAACTGAATTAGGACAAAATAATTCCCTCTGCGTCGTAATGTCGTAATTAGTCCTTTTGGACTATTTGACAATTATTTCGGCATCAACGGGTTCGTGCTAATATGATTTAGTGATTAATTCTTTTCGACGGAATGCATGGTAACTTTCAGGCAACCGGGCGACCCGCGTGTCTTTCACGCGACTCGCCTAGTTGCGCGACTCGCGCACTCCTCGTGCGACTCGCCTGGAGAGCTGTGAGTGCTTAATTTCGTTAGACATGATATTCGACTATGAAGTCGGTATCGCATCTTTAGAATAATTTTTTTATTTACTTGATTAGAGCAAAAGTCGATTCCCTCCGCGTCATGACATCGTTAATAATACTTGCGGATTATGTGATGTTTGATTTGCATCAACAGGTTTCGTTCTAACCTTAAAAACGAGATCGAGTACACCTAACGACAAATATCCGCGATCGCACTCGGCCCTTGAGTGTTTAGGGCGGCGCTCCTCGAAAGGGTGCCACCTCTGTTACGACTCGTAAAGGGATTAGGAGGATCTTAGAATGGAATTTGTCTTTAGATATAATCGATATGAAATTGTTTTGTATTTTATCTAATTGTATGCGATGTTTATTATCTAATTACGACGATAACGAAAAAACGAAAAAATAGACGAGAAAGATGAGAAGGAGAAGAAGGAAAAGAGAGAAAGCGGGATTTTGTAACACCCTCAACCTACATGCTAATTTCGTCCTCGATTAGGAACTCGTAGTAATAGCGTTTGCGCGGGAGTAACGAGGATATAGAAAGAGTTATGGTGTTTGTTTGTAGGATCGGTTTCTCGGAATTCCTTAAGGACTTCTAAAGGAAAGATCGGGATTGAACTTGTGTATGTTTGCCTAAGATTGCTGAAATTTTAGGTTGTGAATTGTGTGTTATTTGTGTTGCAAAGGGGGTGTATTTATAAGAAAACGTACCCTGCTTTGGATAGAATTTAGGAAAGATATCCTATCCTAAATTGAAGAGGTTTTGGTTGTCGCGTTCTCTTCTAAAAGTGCATGCAGCTGATATTTTGTGGTCTTTGACTTCGAGTTGGACTCTCGAAGTTTTGTGTGGCTGATTTGCGTCTCGGAAACAGCTTTGACCGGGGTTTGACCCGGTCGCTAAAAGACGGTTGTATTTCCGGTGTTGGTTTTGACCCAAATTAGTCTTAGTTGATTGGAAATGACCCACTGGGCTTAAATTTGAGGTTGGTTTGGTGAGATTTTCAATCTGCTAAAAGCTCGTGCCAAATACTATTGATTCCAAGTCCAAAATTGAGCGTATTAAGTCATGTTTACGTCTGATCATCATCGGGTGTTTTGTTTGAAACTGCTATAGACACTAGCTGGCAAAATGCAGGTGTCTACAGAGCCCCCACTCTGACTTAGGCTTGGACAAGGCGAAAGTCAGAGTAGCTACCAGGCCAATCAAGGATTAAGACCTGGCAGACTTCCGGTCGGGTAGTTTATAGATCATTAGACTTGTGTGAAATGGCTCGTCAGCCATAAGATAGAAATCTTACGTGAGTTCTGTTATCTAGGATAGCTCCGTGGGGACTTGTTTTTGAAGCCCTAGGTGTATTTGTAGGCGGATACATCCCATCTTGGAGCTGCGCGGGGACTCGCCTCTGCCGCCCTGGGTGTATCTGTTTACGGACACATCTCATCTTTGAACTACCCGGGAGCTTGTTTCTGAAGCCCTGGATGTATCTGTTTGCAGACACATCCTAATTTCGGAATTACGCGGGAGCTTGCCTACGAAGCCCTGGGTGTGCCTGTTTGCAGACACATCTCATCAAGGAACTACGCGGGAGCTTGTTTCTGAAGCCCTGGGTGTATCTGTTTGCAGACACGTCCCATCTCGGAACTACGCGAGAGCTTGCCTACGAAGCCCTAGGTGTGCCTGGTTGCAGACACATCCCAATTTGCATGTGCCACTTTAAGTGAAACTCCGTCTCACGCTAGGGAGATAAAATCTTGACGTTCCGTTGGGAAGCACAAGCTGGTACCTGGAATGTTAGATATACAGGCAAAAAAAGCAAATATAGCAGATAGGAAATGCAATTAGCATCTATAGACTGACTTGCGCTGGGAAAAATGATTTTTGCTTCATTTTGAAATCAAAGTCCTGACAACAACTCACGTGCTAGGAGATAGGTTACCAAATTTGAAAGGGGTAGAAAAGAAATCTAAAATTTGACCTTGTCGAAAAAGATTTTCTCAAATGGCTAAGTTTTGCAAATCTCAAAGCAAGAATTTGAAGAGAGAGGCCTACTGATATACTTGACTCTGGACGCGACAGGACGAGTTGACAGACACGACTTGGACTCTTGAAGGGTTGGACCGTGACTTGGTAGGGGGTGGGCCTCCTAAGATGACAAGACTCTTAAGCTGCGCTATTCCATAGCCTAGGCGAGTGGCAACACGGTCGAAGTCGAAATGGGAACCATTTGTTATAGGGGGATTGCAGTAGTCTGTAATGTGACTGTTTCGGCATGACAAGACTTAGTAGTAGCGGTGTTGTGGACTCGAGCTCTTTTGATTTTTTTGGTTTTTGGGTACATTCTCAAAGTGGATGTCGCTTCGAGTCGCTGACAGATTCTTGTCTTCGATTGAGTCGAGTACTAGGACACACTATAGAAAGGAGGCTAGGTTTGGATTATGTGAGTGGATGGAGAACTTCTGCTTAGGAGAAGCCCTCGGGACGACAAAGTGAACTGTTGAGAACATGACAGTGTCGTGACCAGAATGATGGTGCTTTTTGAATTTGTGTCAATGTGGGTGGTTGTGCCTTTGTTCAAAGGTTGCCTACGTATTCACGTGTTGTGAAATCAAACCAAACCGTAGTTCAGTGTTGAAAGATATATTATGATGCCTAGTTTATTAGGGCTTTGTGTGTAACTAGCCATAGCGATGGTGTAGGCTAGGTGCATTCCCAATGATGTCTTGATCAAAGGGCTAGAATAGTTAGGATGTTGATCTTATGACTGTGAGCATTCTCCGGAGTAGCCCCCAGAGGTGGTGTGAACTATTTGGGCTTGTTTTATGCCGACCGCAAGTTGAGTTCTCGTGTTTGTGGCTAGTAACTGGTTTGGATGTTTTTGGAAATGTGGAGCTAGGTTGTAAGTGGCTTTGATGTTTTGACATCTGGAGCGATCTTATGACTGTGAGCATTCTCCGGGGTAGCCCTCAGAGGTGGTGTGAACTATTTGGGCATGTTTTATGTCGACCGCAAGTTGAGTTCCCGTGTTTCGGGCTGGTAACTGGTTTGGATGTTTTTGGAAATGTGGAGCTAGGTCGTAAGTGGCTTTGATGTTTTGACATCTGGAGCTTGATTTTGTGAAGCTAAGGCTTCAAAGGTAAGGTATTGCAATGTAGTAGGAAATGGGATGTCGAGTTAAAATAACTCGGACTTCGATTGGGCAGGTTTGATAATGCGGGATATGATTTCCATGTCTGGCCCTAATGGTTAGGGTGTATCCTATGGAGCCTGAATCCTCAAAATTCTCTAGCCTAGGTCTCGAGAAGGTCTTGAGGGTTGTAACGTGGGAAGGCTAAGTGTGGTGTCAGCTGACCAACTTGGTTGTCTCTTCCCTATTGGATGGTATGGGCATTTTGAATTGACCGTACCCCGGTCAAGGGACTTTCACTTGCGTTGACCGCTAACCATGGTCATGGATTTT
This sequence comes from Agrostemma githago, assembly GCA_958450325.1. NCBI lineage: Eukaryota > Viridiplantae > Streptophyta > Magnoliopsida > Caryophyllales > Caryophyllaceae > Agrostemma > Agrostemma githago. Next base: position 31,898,078 of record OY288259.1, on the reverse strand, counting down.
TGATTTTTTATTTTTTTTTCTTTGGTTGACCTCTTAGCCTCGGTTATGGGATCTTCATTTGTGTTGACCGTTTAACCTTGGTCATGGATGCCTCTTTTTTGATGATGGCCTGTTTTTTTGTTTTGGCCTTTTGCTTTTTCCCTGGACTTTTGATTTTTTTGTCCATTTTTCCTTTTTTTTTTTTTCTCACGGTTACCCCCTATGGTGTTGTGAGTGGATTTGGGGCTGGCCCCGTTGGTTGGGCTAGACTTTTCGAGCTAAGCCTTTGTAAGGTGTAAGCATAGTTGTTGTCTGTGTGAGTGCAACTCACGGTGGAGTATCTACGGTAAACATGGCGGTTTGGATCTCGGTATTGTCATCATAATTCCAAACAGGCTTGGTGGGAGCATCGTCCCGAGTTGGGTATTTTCGGCATCACGTCTATAGAGTTATGATGCTTTTTTTGGATAGACTAACGCCTAAGGTAGGGATTGGTTAGTCTTATTGGAAAAGTGTTTATTGTGGGAAATGGGCTTGCCTCCCGTCTTGAACCCAACCTAAGAGACTACCTAGTTTTGTCATAAGATTCGATACCGCAACCTAAGGGTAGTTATGTGGCTTTCTATGTCAAACATGGAACAAGTAAAGGATAACATGGGTCTCAGTTTCCTGTAGTCATTATAGGTGTGCCTATATTAGTCACGTGCATGTGCTCACAGTGTATGATGGTGTTGATCATGTTCTCGGAAACACATAAGGAAAGCATATATGAGAAATAGAAACGCTGATTTTATTGAATTTTGAAAAGAGGACATAATACAACTGACTCTGACTTTGACTTTGAAATTGAAAGAAATTGTACATCCTAGAGTCGGACTCAGACTCGGACATAAATCAAATCCAGACTCTTGGACGCATGGGAGGTAGATTAGATGCTTTACCCGCTCTACTTGTCTTAGACGGGATCAGGTTCTTACAAGATCCTCTTCGATGATGGCTACCCTGGAACTTAGGTTATCTAGGGCGGTATTGATTTTTAAGAAGATATTGTTAATGGAGCAAGATAGCATAAGCATACTCCCCTGGATATCTCCTTTCTCGACGGCGCGGGATTTGTCGTGGTTTGGTAGTGTCTCGTTCATTGGGTCCTGATAGGAAGAAACGACAAGTGTTAGAACTCGCCTGAGCTCGGTTTTGCGCAAGTGCAAGAGAAAGGGTCGAACTAGATACGGCTCGGGAGTGACGGGAATGACTAAAATTCTTGGATCGGGATACCCGGACGTTGAACTAGACAAAGTAATGACCGCGAGTATTCGTACCATAGGTATGACTCGAAGAAGGCATCATAAGGAAGACGGTGTAGGATGGACGTAGGGTGCTCTCTAGGGTAACCGTGGTTGACTGCTCGAGTGGAGGACAGCCCCCGAGTAAGACTAAAGACTCTGATAGGACTCAGATGGTGTGGCATGTAACGACTCGAAAGTGGGGTACGTGTGACAACACGTGTGACAATACGTGTAAGACATGACCCTTAGAGCAATCGTAATTGATCGCTTTGCTGAAGGGTAGCCCCCGAGTGGAATTAAAGACTCTATTAAGACTCTAGTGCCGGACGAGTGACCTTTAGATGTAAGGATCACAAACCTTTTGTTATAGGGCTATGCCTTGTAAAAGGTTGACTCGGCCTCGAGGAAAGGCAGATGAGGTAAGGGAAAAAACTTGCGACGTAAGATAGGCAGAGTTTCAACGCTAGAGACTCTTGACTTGACTTGAATAAGGATGGACCCTGTGATTAGAGTAGACCTTTAAGTTAAAGGATTCTCGAGTTGGGATGACTCGACTAACGGATTGAAAGACGGGCGAAATTCCCTTAGGAAAGGTCGTGGGGACCGTCCTGTTAGAGGTTAAGGTCGCATGAGAGTTTCTAGTTAGGACTCGAGTGTCTGGACGAACCTTCCATTTACGAGTGTATGACTCGTGTTGGTTGGTTATGCCTTTAGGATAAGGCGGACTAGGATGAGGAAGAAACCCGTGATGTAGGATCGAAGGAGTTTCGACGCTACGGACCTTCGACGCATTATAAAAAGACCCGACACACGGATAACGGTGGGTCCTAGGACAAGAAGGGTTTTGAAGAAATGATTGAATTTTGAAGATTGAGAGGACGGTCGTGAAATTGGTAGTGGGCCAATAGGACCGGGCATTTTAAAATGTTGGAATGGTTGCGAGTAAATTCTTGTTTTTTTTATAGAAAAATTGGGAGATGGTCCCGTCTTTTGAAATTGGCAGCATGCCGACAGGACCGGGTTTTTTTGAAAAAGTTGAGTATTTGGAATTTTGAAAATTTGAATATCGAAAATAAATTTCCGAGAATTTGAAAAAAAATCTAAAACAGGATCCCGAAGATTTGAAAATCGAAAACGGCATCTCGAAGACTTGAAGATCGGAGTGGAATTTTGAAAATTCGAAAATCGAAACGGAATTTTGAAGATTTGAAAATCGAAATGGAATTTTGAAAACTTGAATGGAATCTTGAAAATTCGAATAGTGATCAGAAATTCGAATATTGAAATGGACAGAATGCCGGCTAGAAAATAGACTTGTTTTGAGTCAAATCCTTAAGTATAAATTTTGGCAGCACTTATGAGTTTTTGAAAATTGGATTTTTTTGAAAGATGCCTTTTTGAAATGACGGTTTTTTAAAAATGACACGGAAACCAAGTAGCATGTAGTCAAATAAGCAATATGACGACCGTATGTATGCTTTATGCTAAGTCTCGGTTGGTCAAAATCGGGTCTATACCAATAACGACGGCTTTCTCGTAAATCAGGACATACTTCCTAAGCCGAATTGGTCTTAGAACATGCCGCGAAACCCATACGAGTTTGGCCATAGAAGTTTTTAGCGCGCCCATTTAGGAATGCACAGTGGTATAGTGGGACGTCGGTCACAAGTAACCGGTCCGAGAAAAATTTGGGTTATGCATTAACCATCGAATTAAAACGCGTACATTAATATTCGAACGATTTCTTTTCGAGTTTCACCCTAGGAACCCCGATGACTAGTGGCACATCAGGTATCCCCAGTGGAGTCGCCAAATTGTGGAGATGACATATGTCCACCACGACGCGGGCACGCGCGGGGTTGGGGAGGCGAATGAATCTCATGTGAGATTGATCTCGGGTAGAAATTTAAATCTAATTAGCAGTCACCACCGACTTTTGTGGGAATTCGGGCCCATACGAACCGACTCTATATCTTGGTGGGCCGTGCACAGAGTACGGCGATTCGATTTCAGAGTTTATGGGGTTCGTCCCTTTGCATTGCGATGCCGATACCGACATTATCGGTTGGTTACATACCGTGTATTGAATGACTCTCGTACGCCAATGGTTTCGGGCATCCAGAAACCATGGTTCTGAGTAAGGGGTGAGGGTACGTGTTGGGAAGTTCACAAAGAACATCCAACCCCGCCCGCACTTAGCGGCCTCTACTTAGATATCATTCGTTTTTCGTATACGCGTGTTAGTTTGACGATTGAATGTTATGCAAACAATGTTATACGACATATAGAAATTGAACAAGTTGCTACGTCGATTAAATGCATCTATACTAACGTCAAAGTTATTTTAGCATGCGAGGTCCGTTTTAGTACAATAAAACAAACAACAAAGAAATAAGAGCGCGAAAAATATTACCAATTCACGGGCGGAATACAACCCGGAAATACAATACAATGAACAAAATAAAACAAACGCGACAATCGAAATAATTGAATTAGTAACAATAATAACGGATTGAAAATAGATTAGATGATATAAGACGATGTGATGCATGGTTTTGAAAAGAGTAAATCACGTGATAGACTTGACACGTCTTGACCGAAGTCGTAAAAAAGTATTATCGAGACTTGAAGTATATTGAAGGCTAACGAAGTCACGATTTTGACGTGACATGGGCCACTCGATCGAGTCATGGAGGGACTCGGTCGAGTGGTCCTCGAAAAACCTCTTGCCTCTGATTTTAAGGTGCCACTCGGTCGAGTGCCCTCTGTACGGACTGCTGTCCGTTTTTGGACGATGGCGGATCCGAGTTTATTGCTTTGAAAATCGATGATTTATTAAGACGTGTAAAAATACGATGTAATTTATACTTGGCCTAATTTTCGATGCTCGCGATATGTATGCTTTTTATTTACGAGATCGATTATCGGAGATTTAGAAAAGACGTTATGAATCGTTTTAAACTGAATTAGGACAAAATAATTCCCTCTGTGTCGTAATGTCGTAATTAGTCCTTTTGGACTATTTGACAATTATTTCGGCATCAACGGGTTCGTGCTAATATGGTTTATCAATTAATTCAATTCGACGGAATGCGTGGTAACTTTCAGGCAACCGGGCGACCCACGTGTCTGTCGCGCGACTCACGCACTCCTCGTGCGACTTGCGCACTCCTCGTGCGACTCGCCTGGAGAGCTGTGACTGTTTAATTCCGTTAGACATAATATTCGACTATGGAGTCGGTATCGCATCTTTAGAATAACGTTTTTTATTTACTTGATTAGAACGAAAGTCGATTCCCTCCGCGTCACGACATCGTTTATAATCCTTGCGGATTATGTGATGTTCGATTTGCATTAACATGTTTCGTTCCAACCTTAAAAAGCGAGATCGAGTACACCTAACGACAAATATCCTCGATCGCACTGGGCCCTTGAGTGTTTAGGGCGGAGCTCCTCGAAAGGGTGCCACCTCTGTTATGACTCGTAAAGGGATTAATAGGATCTTAGAACGGGATTTGTCTTTAGATATACTCGATATGAAATTGTTTTGTATTTTATGTAATTGTATGCGATGTTTATTATCCAATTACGACGATAACGAAAAAACAAAAAAGACGAAAAAAAATGAAAAAATAGACGAAAAAGACAAGAAAGACGAGAAGGAGAAGAAGGAAAAGAGAGAAAGCGGGATTTTGTAACACCCTCTCAACCTACATGCTAAACTCGGCCTCGATTAGGAACTCGTAGTAACGGCGTTTGTGCGGGAGTAACAAGGATATAGGAAGAGTTAAGGTGTTTGTTTGTAGGATCGGTTTTCTCAGGATTCCTAAAGGATTTCTAAAGGAAAGATCGGGATTGAACTTGTGTATAGTTTGCCTAAGATTTCTGAAATTTTAGGTTGTGAATTATTGATGCGAACGCGGAAGCACGAACGAACAAGTAACGTGTCTTTTGGTGAAGGATAGAATCGAGGTTAATGTAATCTTGGTTAACGTTAATGTAACCTTGAATTTTTGATGTTTGTGACACGTTTCTTTATGAAGTAAAGAACTTCGTGTTGTGCATTTATTGATGAACGAAATAAACGATAAACATAAAGGGATATTTAGCCCGTAGTTCGACCTTGAACCCAGAACTAATAGCCTAGAGTTTGGAGCACCAACCCTCGAAACTCTTCGAATTACCTTCTCGAAGTTTGTAACACCATGATCACAAAGATCAAAATGCAACTCGGTTTTTTGTCATTTCATAATTCATCTTCTTCTCTTACAATATTGTCGTGTTGCATATAAATAGCCTACATGTGAAGATCAACTCGATATCTCGAGTGATATTATTTCCTAAATAATACTATGCTAAAAGGGAAACAAATACTACAAAATAAACTAATAATACTACTCTATTATATTGTTGCCAAATATGTGAGATGCTTGATTCACTTGATATCTTCTTGAGATCACGACACTCTTGATTAGGCAAAAATCCACTTTATCTTATTCTTTACGGAGATCACGACATCCCCATTGATTTTATTGCGATTTGAACGAGATCCCATAATATATGGGCCATATCTTGGGGATTCTTTTATTTGCTTACTACCTTTGTGAAGATTGTAGGATTCTTCCCATCTTACGAAGATAGAACGTAATCTTGCTAGTGTAGCTACATACTCGCACGCACCTGGACGAGATTCTAGTCACACTCATTTCGCATTCGGTTCATCCCCTCTTTCTTCAAAAAGAATTGTCCTCAATTCCAAAAGGTAATCGAGGCATAACAATATGGCCGGAATCGCGTTATTCGTGAATAGTACCACATGAACAGTACACTTGTTTTTCTTTTTTTTGGTATCAAAAATTGTTTAACCCTCGAACTACCTCGCTCTGATACCATTCTGATGCGAATGCGGAAGCACGAACAAACAAGTAACGTGTCTTTTGGTAAAGGATAGAATCGAGGTTAATGTAACCATGAATTTTTTATGTTTGTGACACGTTTCTTTATGAAGTAAAGCACTTCATGTTGTGCGTTTATTGATGAACGAAATAAACGATAAACATAAAGGGATATTTAGCCCGTAGTTCGACCTTGAACCCGGAACTAATAGCCTAGAGTTTGGAGCACCAACCCTCTAAACGCTTCGAATTACCTTCTCGAAGTTTGTAACACCATGATCACAAAGATCAAAATGCAACTGGGTTTTTTGTCATTTCATTATTCATCTTCTTATCTTACATTATTGTCGTGTGGCATATAAATAGCCTACATGTGAAGATCAACTCGATATCTCGAGTGATATTATTTCCTAAATAATACTATGCTAAAAGGGAAACAAATACTACAAAATAAATTAATAATACTACTCTATTATATTGTTGCCAAATATGCGAGATGCTTGATACCCTTGATATCTTCTTGAGATCATGACACTCTTGATTAGGCAACAATCCACTTTATCTTATTATTTATGGAGATCACGACGTCCCCATTGATTTTATTGCGATTTGGACGGGATCCCATAATATATGGGCCATATCTTGGGGATTCTTTTATTTGCTTACTACCTTTGTGAAGATTGTAGGATTCTTCCCATCTTCCTAAGATAGAACGTAATCTTGCTAGTGTAGCTACATACTCGCACGCACCTGGACGAGATTCTAGTCACACTCATTTCGCACTCGGTTCATCCCCTTTTTCTTCAAAAAGATTTGTGCTCAATTCCAAAAGTTAATCGAGGCATAACAATATGGACGAAATTGCTTTATTTTTTTTCCTGTGAACAGTACCGCGTGAATAGTACCATGTGAACAGTACACTTTTTTTTCTTTTTTTTTGGTATCAAAAACTGTTTAACCCTCGAACTACCTCGCTCGAGTTTAACCCTTGAACCCCAACCGCAATTGGAAATTCAACACTGAACCAAAAGCTAGTTAAAACCGATTAACCCTTGAACTACCTCGCTCAAGTTTGACCCTTGGTCTCCAACCGCAACCGGAAAATCAAAAAAAAACTTGGTTTCAACCCACCTTTAGGACCGTCTTGATTTTAAAAAAAATCAAGATTGTAGTTTTGATATCCCATTTTTCTTTTCTTTTCGAAATATTTTTTTTTTTTTCGAAATTTTTTTTCTTCTTGTTTTTTTTTGTTATAAAAACTACACAATTAAGAAATCGCAAATTCAACAACGAACAAAAAAGTTAGTCAAAACCGATTAACCCTTGAACTACCTCGCTCAAGTTTAACCTTTGACTTCCAACCGCAACCGCAAAAAACAACCAATAACTTGGCTTGGACAGACCTTTAGGGTCGTCTTGATTTTGAGAAAAATCAAGAGTTGTAGTTCTGACATCATTTTGATGCGAACGCGGAAGCACGAACGAACAAGTAACGTGTCTTTTGGTGAAGGATAGAATCGAGGTTAATGTAACATTGGTTTAAGGTTAATGTAACCTTGAATTTTTGATGTTTGTGACACATTTCTTTATGAAGTAAAGCAAGTCGTGTTGTGCATTTATTGATGAACGAAATAAACGATAAACATAAAGGGATATTTAGCCCGTAGTTCGACCTTGAACCCGGAACTAATAGCCTAGAGTTTGGAGCACCAACCCTCTAAACGCTTCGAATTACGTTCTCGAAGTTTGTAACACCATGATAACAAAGATCAAAATGCAACTCGGTTTTTTGTCATTTCATAATTCATCTTCTTCTCTTACAATATTGTCGTGTGGCATATAAATAGCCTACATGTGAAGATCAACTCGATATCTCGAGTGATATTATTTCCTAAATAATACTATGCTAAAAGGGAAACAAATACTACAAAATAAAATAATAATACTACTTTATTTTATTGTTGCCAAATATGTGAGATGCTTGATTCCCTTGATATCTTCTTGAGATCATGACACTCTTGATTAGGCAACAATCCACTTTATCTTATTCTTTATGGAGATCACAACATCCCCATTGATTTTACTGCGATTTGGACGGGATCCCATAATATATGGGCCATATCTTGGGAATTCTTTTATTTGCTTACTACCTTTGTGAAGATTGTAGGATTCTTCCCATCTTCCCAAGATAGAACGTAATCTTGCTGGTGTAGCTACATACTCGCACGCACCTGGACGAGATTCTAGTCACACTCATTTCGCACTCGGTTCATCCCCTTTTTCTTCAAAAAGAATTGTCCTCAATTCCAAAAGTTAATCGAGGCATAACAATATGGCCGAAATCGCGTTATTTTTTTCCTGTGAACAGTACCGCGTGAATAGTACCATGTGAACAGTACACTTTTCTTTTTTTTTGGTATCAAAAACTGTTTAACCCTCGAACTAATACCTCGCTCGAGTTTAACCCTTGAATCCCAACTGCAATCGGAAATTCAACACTGAACCAAAAGCTAGTTAAAACCGATTAACCCTTGAACTACCTCGCTCAAGTTTGACCCTTGGTCTCCAACCGCAACCGGAAAATCAACAAAAAACTTGGTTTCAACCCACCTTTAGGACCGTCTTGATTTTAAAAAAAATCAAGATTGTAGTTTTGATATCCCATTTTTCTTTTCTTTTCGAAATATTGTTTTTTTTTTTCGAAATTTTTTTTCTTCTTGTTTTTTTTTGTTATAAAAACTACACAATTAAGAAATCGCAAATTCAACAACGAACAAAAAAGTTAGTCAAAACCGATTAACCCTTGAACTACCTCGCTCAAGTTTAACCTTTGACTTCCAACCGCAACCGCAAAAAACAACCAATAACTTGGCTTGGACAGACCTTTAGGGTCGTCTTGATTTTGAGAAAAATCAAGAGTTGTAGTTCTGACATCATTTTGATGCGAACGCGGAAGCACGAACGAACAAGTAACGTGTCTTTTGGTGAAGGATAGAATCGAGGTTAATGTAACATTGGTTTAAGGTTAATGTAACCTTTAATTTTTGATGTTTGTGACACGTTTCTTTATGAAGTAAAGCACATCGTGTTGTGCATTTATTGATGAACGAAATAAACGATAAACATAAAGGGATATTTAGCCCGTAGTTCGACCTTGAACCCGGAACTAATAGCCTAGAGTTTGGAGCACCAACCCTCTAAACGCTTCGAATTACGTTCTCGAAGTTTGTAACACCATGATAACAAAGATCAAAATGCAACTCGGTTTTTTGTCATTTCATAATTCATCTTCTTCTCTTACAATATTGTCGTGTGGCATATAAATAGCCTACATGTGAAGATCAACTCGATATCTCGAGTGATATTATTTCCTAAATAATACTATGCTAAAAGGGAAACAAATACTACAAAATAAACTAATAATACTACTTTATTTTATTGTTGCCAAATATGTGAGATGCTTGATTCCCTTGATATCTTCTTGAGATCATGACACTCTTGATTAGGCAACAATCCACTTTATCTTATTCTTTATGGAGATCACAACATCCCCATTGATTTTATTGCGATTTGGACGGGATCCCATAATATATGGGCCATATCTTGGGAATTCTTTTATTTGCTTACTACCTTTGTGAAGATTGTAGGATTCTTCCCATCTTCCTAAGATAGAACGTAATCTTGCTGGTGTAGCTACATACTCGCACGCACCTGGACGAGATTCTAGTCACACTCATTTCGCACTCGGTTCATCCCCTTTTTCTTCAAAAAGAATTGTCCTCAATTCCAAAAGTTAATCGAGGCATAACAATATGGCCGAAATCGCGTTATTTTTTTCCTGTGAACAGTACCGCGTGAATAGTACCATGTGAACAGTACACTTTTCTTTTTTTTTGGTATCAAAAACTGTTTAACCCTCGAACTAATACCTCGCTCGAGTTTAACCCTTGAATCCCAACTGCAATCGGAAATTCAACACTGAACCAAAAGCTAGTTAAAACCGATTAACCCTTGAACTACCTCGCTAAAGTTTGACCCTTGATCTCCAACCGCAACCGGAAAATCAACAAAAAACTTGGCTTCAACCCACCTTTAGGACCGTCTTGTTTAAGAAAAATCAAGATTGTATTTTTGATATTCCATTTTTCTTTTCTTTTCGAAAAATTGTTTTTTTTTTTCGAATTTTTTTCTTCTTTTTTTTTGTTACAAAAACTACAAAATTAAGAAATCACAAATTCAACAACGAACAAAAAAGTTAGTCAAAACCGATTAACCCTTGAACTACCTCGCTCAAGTTTAACCTTTGACTTCCAACCGCAACCGCAAAATCAACCAATAACTTGGCTTGGACAGACCTTTAGGGTCATCTTGATTTTGAGAAAAATCAAGAGTTGTAGTTCTGATACCATTTTGATGCGAACGCGAAAGCACGAACGAACAAGTAACGTGTCTTTTGGTGAAGGATAGAATCGAGGTTAATGTAACATTGGTTAAGGTTAATATAACCTTGAATTTTTGATGTTTGTGACACGTTTCTTTATGAAGTAAAGCACATCGTGTTGTGCGTTTATTGATGAACGAAATAAACGATAAACATAAAGGGATATTTAGCCCGTAGTTCGACCTTGAACCCGGAACTAATAGCCTAGAGTTTGGAGCACCAACCCTCTAAACGCTTCGAATTACCTTCTCAAAGATTGTAACACCATGATCACAAAGATCAAAATGCAACTCGGTTTTTTGTCATTTCATAATTCATCTTCTTCTCTTACAATATTGTCGTGTGGCATATAAACAGCCTACATGTGAAGATCAACTCGATATCTCGAGTGATATTATTTCCTAAATAATACTATGCTAAAAGGGAAACAAATACTACAAAATAAACTAATAGTACTACTCTAGTATATTTTTGCCAAATATGTGAGATGCTTGATTCCCTTGATATCTTCTTGAGATCATGACACTCTTGATTAGGCAAAAATCCACTTTATCTTATTCTTTATGGAGATCACGACATCCCCATTGATTTTATTGCAATTTGAACGAGATCCCATAATATATGGGCCATATCTTGGGGATTCTTTTATTTGCTTACTACCTTTGTGAAGATTGTAGGATTCTTCCCATCTTCCCAAGATAGAACGTAATCTTGCTGGTGTAGCTACATACTCGCACGCACCTGGACGAGATTCTAGTCACACTCATTTCGCACTCGGTTCATCCCCTTTTTCTTCAAAAAGAATTGTCCTCAATTCCAAAAGTTAATCGAGGCATAACAATATGGCCGAAATCGCGTTATTTTTTTCCTGTGAACAGTACCGCGTGAATAGTACCATGTGAACAGTACACTTTTCTTTTTTTTTGGTATCAAAAACTGTTTAACCCTCGAACTAATACCTCGCTCGAGTTTAACCCTTGAATCCCAACTGCAATCGGAAATTCAACACTGAACCAAAAGCTAGTTAAAACCGATTAACCCTTGAACTACCTCGCTCAAGTTTGACCCTTGGTCTCCAACCGCAACCGGTAAATCAACAAAAAACTTGGTTTCAACCCACCTTTAGGACCGTCTTGATTTTAAAAAAAATCAAGATTGTAGTTTTGATATCCCATTTTTCTTTTCTTTTCGAAATATTGTTTTTTTTTTTTCGAAATTTTTTTTCTTCTTGTTTTTTTTTGTTATAAAAACTACACAATTAAGAAATCGCAAATTCAACAACGAACAAAAAAGTTAGTCAAAACCGATTAACCCTTGAACTACCTCGCTCAAGTTTAACCTTTGACTTCCAACCGCAACCGCAAAAAACAACCAATAACTTGGCTTGGACAGACCTTTAGGGTCGTCTTGATTTTGAGAAAAATCAAGAGTTGTAGTTCTGACATCATTTTGATGCGAACGCGGAAGCACGAACGAACAAGTAACGTGTCTTTTGGTGAAGGATAGAATCGAGGTTAATGTAACATTGGTTTAAGGTTAATGTAACCTTTAATTTTTGATGTTTGTGACACGTTTCTTTATGAAGTAAAGCACATCGTGTTGTGCATTTATTTATGAACGAAATAAACGATAAACATAAAGGGATATTTAGCCCGTAGTTCGACCTTGAACCCGGAACTAATAGCCTAGAGTTTGGAGCACCAACCCTCTAAACGCTTCGAATTACGTTCTCGAAGTTTGTAACACCATGATAACAAAGATCAAAATGCAACTCGGTTTTTTGTCATTTCATAATTCATCTTCTTCTCTTACAATATTGTCGTGTGGCATATAAATAGCCTACATGTGAAGATCAACTCGATATCTCGAGTGATATTATTTCCTAAATAATACTATGCTAAAAGGGAAACAAATACTACAAAATAAACTAATAATACTACTTTATTTTATTGTTGCCAAATATGTGAGATGCTTGATTCCCTTGATATCTTCTTGAGATCATGACACTCTTGATTAGGCAACAATCCACTTTATCTTATTCTTTATGGAGATCACAACATCCCCATTGATTTTATTGCGATTTGGACGGGATCCCATAATATATGGGCCATATCTTGGGAATTCTTTTATTTGCTTACTACCTTTGTGAAGATTGTAGGATTCTTCCCATCTTCCTAAGATAGAACGTAATCTTGCTGGTGTAGCTACATACTCGCACGCACCTGGACGAGATTCTAGTCACACTCATTTCGCACTCGGTTCATCCCCTTTTTCTTCAAAAAGAATTGTCCTCAATTCCAAAAGTTAATCGAGGCATAACAATATGGCCGAAATCGCGTTATTTTTTTCCTGTGAACAGTACCGCGTGAATAGTACCATGTGAACAGTACACTTTTCTTTTTTTTTGGTATCAAAAACTGTTTAACCCTCGAACTAATACCTCGCTCGAGTTTAACCCTTGAATCCCAACTGCAATCGGAAATTCAACACTGAACCAAAAGCTAGTTAAAACCGATTAACCCTTGAACTACCTCGCTAAAGTTTGACCCTTGATCTCCAACCGCAACCGGAAAATCAACAAAAAACTTGGCTTCAACCCACCTTTAGGACCGTCTTGTTTAAGAAAAATCAAGATTGTATTTTTGATATTCCATTTTTCTTTTCTTTTCGAAAAATTGTTTTTTTTTTTCGAATTTTTTTCTTCTTTTTTTTTGTTACAAAAACTACAAAATTAAGAAATCACAAATTCAACAACGAACAAAAAAGTTAGTCAAAACCGATTAACCCTTGAACTACCTCGCTCAAGTTTAACCTTTGACTTCCAACCGCAACCGCAAAATCAACCAATAACTTGGCTTGGACAGACCATTAGGGTCATCTTGATTTTGAGAAAAATCAAGAGTTGTAGTTCTGATACCATTTTGATGCGAACGCGAAAGCACGAACGAACAAGTAACGTGTCTTTTGGTGAAGGATAGAATCGAGGTTAATGTAACATTGGTTAAGGTTAATATAACCTTGAATTTTTGATGTTTGTGACACGTTTCTTTATGAAGTAAAGCACATCGTGTTGTGCGTTTATTGATGAACGAAATAAACGATAAACATAAAGGGATATTTAGCCCGTAGTTCGACCTTGAACCCGGAACTAATAGCCTAGAGTTTGGAGCACCAACCCTCTAAACGCTTCGAATTACCTTCTCAAAGATTGTAACACCATGATCACAAAGATCAAAATGCAACTCGGTTTTTTGTCATTTCATAATTCATCTTCTTCTCTTACAATATTGTCGTGTGGCATATAAACAGCCTACATGTGAAGATCAACTCGATATCTCGAGTGATATTATTTCCTAAATAATACTATGCTAAAAGGGAAACAAATACTACAAAATAAACTAATAGTACTACTCTAGTATATTTTTGCCAAATATGTGAGATGCTTGATTCCCTTGATATCTTCTTGAGATCATGACACTCTTGATTAGGCAAAAATCCACTTTATCTTATTCTTTATGGAGATCACGACATCCCCATTGATTTTATTGCAATTTGAACGAGATCCCATAATATATGGGCCATATCTTGGGGATTCTTTTATTTGCTTACTACCTTTGTGAAGATTGTAGGATTCTTCCCATCTTCCCAAGATAGAACGTAATCTTGCTGGTGTAGCTACATACTCGCACGCACCTGGACGAGATTCTAGTCACACTCATTTCGCATTCGGTTCATCCCCTTTTTCTTCAAAAAGAATTGTCCTCAATTCCAAAAGTTAATCGAGGCATAACAATATGGCCGAAATCGCGTTATTTTTTTCCTGTGAACAGTACCGCGTGAATAGTACCATGTGAACAGTACACTTTTCTTTTTTTTTGGTATCAAAAACTGTTTAACCCTCGAACTAATACCTCGCTCGAGTTTAACCCTTGAATCCCAACTGCAATCGGAAATTCAACACTGAACCAAAAGCTAGTTAAAACCGATTAACCCTTGAACTACCTCGCTCAAGTTTGACCCTTGGTCTCCAACCGCAACCGGTAAATCAACAAAAAACTTGGTTTCAACCCACCTTTAGGACCGTCTTGATTTTAAAAAAAATCAAGATTGTAGTTTTGATATCCCATTTTTCTTTTCTTTTCGAAATATTGTTTTTTTTTTTCGAAATTTTTTTTCTTCTTGTTTTTTTTTGTTATAAAAACTACACAATTAAGAAATCGCAAATTCAACAACGAACAAAAAAGTTAGTCAAAACCGATTAACCCTTGAACTACCTCGCTCAAGTTTAACCTTTGACTTCCAACCGCAACCGCAAAAAACAACCAATAACTTGGCTTGGACAGACCTTTAGGGTCGTCTTGATTTTGAGAAAAATCAAGAGTTGTAGTTCTGACATCATTTTGATGCGAACGCGGAAGCACGAACGAACAAGTAACGTGTCTTTTGGTGAAGGATAGAATCGAGGTTAATGTAACATTGGTTTAAGGTTAATGTAACCTTGAATTTTTGATGTTTGTGACACGTTTCTTTATGAAGTAAAGCATATAGTGTTGTGCATTTATTGATGAACGAAATAAACGATAAACATAAAGGGATATTTAGCCCGTAGTTCGACCTTGAACCCGGAACTAATAGCCTAGAGTTTGGAGCACCAACCCTCTAAACGCTTCGAATTACGTTCTCGAAGTTTGTAACACCATGATAACAAAGATCAAAATGCAACTCGGTTTTTTGTCATTTCATAATTCATCTTCTTCTCTTACAATATTGTCGTGTGGCATATAAATAGCCTACATGTGAAGATCAACTCGATATCTCGAGTGATATTATTTCCTAAATAATACTATGCTAAAAGGGAAACAAATACTACAAAATAAACTAATAATACTACTTTATTTTATTGTTGCCAAATATGTGAGATGCTTGATTCCCTTGATATCTTCTTGAGATCATGACACTCTTGATTAGGCAACAATCCACTTTATCTTATTCTTTATGGAGATCACAACATCGCCATTGATTTTATTGCGATTTGGACGGGATCCCATAATATATGGGCCATATCTTGGGAATTCTTTTATTTGCTTACTACCTTTGTGAAGATTGTAGGATTCTTCCCATCTTCCCAAGATAGAACGTAATCTTGCTGGTGTAGCTACATACTCGCACGCACCTGGACGAGATTCTAGTCACACTCATTTCGCACTCGGTTCATCCCCTTTTTCTTCAAAAAGAATTGTCCTCAATTCCAAAAGTTAATCGAGGCATAACAATATGGCCGAAATCGCGTTATTTTTTTCCTGTGAACAGTACCGCGTGAATAGTACCATGTGAACAGTACACTTTTCTTTTTTTTTGGTATCAAAAACTGTTTGACCCTCGAACTAATACCTCGCTCGAGTTTAACCCTTGAATCCCAACTGCAATCGGAAATTCAACACTGAACCAAAAGCTAGTTAAAACCGATTAACCCTTGAACTACCTCGCTAAAGTTTGACCCTTGATCTCCAACCGCAACCGGAAAATCAACAAAAAACTTGGCTTCAACCCACCTTTAGGACCGTCTTGTTTAAGAAAAATCAAGATTGTATTTTTGATATTCCATTTTTCTTTTCTTTTCGAAAAATTGTTTTTTTTTTTCGAATTTTTTTCTTCTTTTTTTTTTGTTACAAAAACTACAAAATTAAGAAATCACAAATTCAACAACGAACAAAAAAGTTAGTCAAAACCGATTAACCCTTGAACTACCTCGCTCAAGTTTAACCTTTGACTTCCAACCGCAACCGCAAAATCAACCAATAACTTGGCTTGGACAGACCTTTAGGGTCATCTTGATTTTGAGAAAAATCAAGAGTTGTAGTTCTGATACCATTTTGATGCGAACGCGAAAGCACGAACGAACAAGTAACGTGTCTTTTGGTGAAGGATAGAATCGAGGTTAATGTAACATTGGTTAAGGTTAATATAACCTTGAATTTTTGATGTTTGTGACACGTTTCTTTATGAAGTAAAGCACATCGTGTTGTGCGTTTATTGATGAACGAAATAAACGATAAACATAAAGGGATATTTAGCCCGTAGTTCGACCTTGAACCCGGAACTAATAGCCTAGAGTTTGGAGCACCAACCCTCTAAACGCTTCGAATTACCTTCTCAAAGATTGTAACACCATGATCACAAAGATCAAAATGCAACTCGGTTTTTTGTCATTTCATAATTCATCTTCTTCTCTTACAATATTGTCGTGTGGCATATAAACAGCCTACATGTGAAGATCAACTCGATATCTCGAGTGATATTATTTCCTAAATAATACTATGCCAAAAGGGAAACAAATACTACAAAATAAACTAATAGTACTACTCTAGTATATTTTTGCCAAATATGTGAGATGCTTGATTCCCTTGATATCTTCTTGAGATCATGACACTCTTGATTAGGCAAAAATCCACTTTATCTTATTCTTTATGGAGATCACGACATCCCCATTGATTTTATTGCAATTTGAACGAGATCCCATAATATATGGGCCATATCTTGGGGATTCTTTTATTTGCTTACTACCTTTGTGAAGATTGTAGGATTCTTCCCATCTTCCCAAGATAGAACGTAATCTTGCTGGTGTAGCTACATACTCGCACGCACCTGGAGGAGATTCTAGTCACACTTATTTCGCACTCGGTTCATCCCCTTTTTCTTCAAAAAGAATTGTCCTCAATTCCAAAAGTTAATCGAGGCATAACAATATGGCCAAAATCGCGTTATTTTTTTCCTGTGAACAGTACCGCGTGAATAGTACCATGTGAACAATACACTTTTCTTTTTTTTTGGTATCAAAAACTGTTTAACCCTCGAACTACCTCGCTCGAGTTTAACCCTTGAACCCCAACCGCAATCGGAAATTCAACACAGAACCAAAAGCTAGTTAAAACCGATTAACCCTTGAACTACCTCGCTCAAGTTTGACCCTTGATCTCCAACCGCAACCGGAAAATCAACAAAAAACTTGGCTTCAACCCACCTTTAGGACCGTCTTGATTTTAAGAAAAATCAAGATTGTAGTTTTGATATCCCATTTTTCTTTTCTTTTCGAAATATTGTTTTTTTTTTTTTCGATTTTTTTTTTCTTCTTGTTTTTTTTGTTATAAAAACTACACAATTAAGAAATCACAAATTCAACAACGAACAAAAAAGTTAGTCAAAACCGATTAACCCTTGAACTACCTCGCTCAAGTTTAACCTTTGACTTCCAACCGCAACCGGAAAATCAACCAATAACTTGGCTTGGACAGACCTTTAGGGTCATCTTGATTTTGAGAAAAATCAAGAGTTGTAGTTCTGATACCATTTTGATGCGAACGCGAAAGCACGAACGAACAAGTAACGTGTCTTTTGGTGAAGGATAGAATCGAGGTTAATGTAACATTGGTTTAAGGTTAATGTAACCTTGAATTTTTGATGTTTGTGACACGTTTTTTTATGAAGTAAAGCACATCGTGTTGTGCGTTTATCGATGAACGAAATAATAGATAAACATAAAGGGATATTTAGCCCGTAGTTCTACCTTGAACCCGGAACTAATAGCCTAGACTTTGGAGCACCAACCCTCTAAACGCTTCGAATTACCTTCTCGAAGTTTGCAACACCATGATCACAAAGATCAAAATGCAACTGGGTTTTTTGTCATTTCATAATTCATCTTCTTCTCTTACAATATTGTCGTGTGGCATATAAATAGCCTACATGTGAAGATCAACTCGATATCTCGAGTGATATTATTTCTTAAATAATACTATGCTAAAAGGGAAACAAATACTACAAAATAAACTAATAATACTACTTTATTTTATTGTTGCCAAATATGTGAGATGCTTGATTCCCTTGATATCTTCTTGAGATCATGACACTCTTGATTAGGCAACAATCCACTTTATCTTATTCTTTATGGAGATCACAACATCCCCATTGATTTTATTGCGATTTGGACGGGATCCCATAATATATGGGCCATATCTTGGGAATTCTTTTATTTGCTTACTACCTTTGTGAAGATTGTAGGATTCTTCTCATCTTCCCAAGGTAGAACGTAATCTTGCTGGTGTAGCTACATACTCGCACGCACCTGGACGAGATTCTAGTCACACTCATTTCGCACTCGGTTCATCCCCTTTTTCTTCAAAAAGAATTGTCCTCAATTCCAAAAGTTAATCGAGGCATAACAATATGGCCGAAATCGCGTTATTTTTTTCCTGTGAACAGTACCGCGTGAATAGTACCATGTGAACAGTACACTTTTCTTTTTTTTTGGTATCAAAAACTGTTTAACCCTCGAACTAATACCTCGCTCGAGTTTAACCCTTGAATCCCAACTGCAATCGGAAATTCAACACTGAACCAAAAGCTAGTTAAAACCGATTAACCCTTGAACTACCTCGCTAAAGTTGGACCCTTGATCTCCAACCGCAACCGGAAAATCAACAAAAAACCTGGCTTCAACCCACCTTTAGGACCGTCTTGTTTAAGAAACATCAAGATTGTATTTTTGATATTCCATTTTTCTTTTCTTTTCGAAAAATTGTTTTTTTTTTTCGAATTTTTTTCTTCTTTTTTTTTTGTTACAAAAACTACAAAATTAAGAAATCACAAATTCAACAACGAACAAAAAAGTTAGTCAAAACCGATTAACCCTTGAACTACCTCGCTCAAGTTTAACCTTTGACTTCCAACCGCAACCGCAAAATCAACCAATAACTTGGCTTGGACAGACCTTTAGGGTCATCTTGATTTTGAGAAAAATCAAGAGTTGTAGTTCTGATACCATTTTGATGCGAACGCGAAAGCACGAACGAACAAGTAACGTGTCTTTTGGTGAAGGATAGAATCGAGGTTAATGTAACATTGGTTAAGGTTAATATAACCTTGAATTTTTGATGTTTGTGACACGTTTCTTTATGAAGTAAAGCACATCGTGTTGTGCGTTTATTGATGAACGAAATAAACGATAAACATAAAGGGATATTTAGCCCGTAGTTCGACCTTGAACCCGGAACTAATAGCCTAGAGTTTGGAGCACCAACCCTCTAAACGCTTCGAATTACCTTCTCAAAGATTGTAACACCATGATCACAAAGATCAAAATGCAACTCGGTTTTTTGTCATTTCATAATTCATCTTCTTCTCTTACAATATTGTCGTGTGGCATATAAACAGCCTACATGTGAAGATCAACTCGATATCTCGAGTGATATTATTTCCTAAATAATACTATGCTAAAAGGGAAACAAATACTACAAAATAAACTAATAGTACTACTCTAGTATATTTTTGCCAAATATGTTAGATGCTTGATTCCCTTGATATCTTCTTGAGATCATGACACTCTTGATTAGGCAAAAATCCACTTTATCTTATTCTTTATGGAGATCACGACATCCCCATTGATTTTATTGCAATTTGAACGAGATCCCATAATATATGGGCCATATCTTGGGGATTCTTTTATTTGCTTACTACCTTTGTGAAGATTGTAGGATTCTTCCCATCTTCCCAAGATAGAACGTAATCTTGCTGGTGTAGCTACATACTCGCACGCACCTGGACGAGATTCTAGTCACACTTATTTCGCACTCGGTTCATCCCCTTTTTCTTCAAAAAGAATTGTCCTCAATTCCAAAAGTTAATCGAGGCATAACAATATGGCCAAAATCGCGTTATTTTTTTCCTGTGAACAGTACCGCGTGAATAGTACCATGTGAACAATACACTTTTCTTTTTTTTTGGTATCAAAAACTGTTTAACCCTCGAACTACCTCGCTCGAGTTTAACCCTTGAACCCCAACCGCAATCGGAAATTCAACACAGAACCAAAAGCTAGTTAAAACCGATTAACCCTTGAACTACCTCGCTCAAGTTTGACCCTTGATCTCCAACCGCAACCGGAAAATCAACAAAAAACTTGGCTTCAACCCACCTTTAGGACCGTCTTGATTTTAAGAAAAATCAAGATTGTAGTTTTGATATCCCATTTTTCTTTTCTTTTCGAAATATTGTTTTTTTTTTTCGATTTTTTTTTTCTTCTTGTTTTTTTTGTTATAAAAACTACACAATTAAGAAATCACAAATTCAACAACGAACAAAAAAGTTAGTCAAAACCGATTAACCCTTGAACTACCTCGCTCAAGTTTAACCTTTGACTTCCAACCGCAACCGGAAAATCAACCAATAACTTGGCTTGGACAGACCTTTAGGGTCATCTTGATTTTGAGAAAAATCAAGAGTTGTAGTTCTGATACCATTTTGATGCGAACGCGAAAGCACGAACGAACAAGTAACGTGTCTTTTGGTGAAGGATAGAATCGAGGTTAATGTAACATTGGTTTAAGGTTAATGTAACCTTGAATTTTTGATGTTTGTGACACGTTTTTTTATGAAGTAAAGCACATCGTGTTGTGCGTTTATCGATGAACGAAATAATAGATAAACATAAAGGGATATTTAGCCCGTAGTTCTACCTTGAACCCGGAACTAATAGCCTAGACTTTGGAGCACCAACCCTCTAAACGCTTCGAATTACCTTCTCGAAGTTTGCAACACCATGATCACAAAGATCAAAATGCAACTGGGTTTTTTGTCATTTCATAATTCATCTTCTTCTCTTACAATATTGTCGTGTGGCATATAAATAGCCTACATGTGAAGATCAACTCGATATCTCGAGTGATATTATTTCCTAAATAATACTATGCTAAAAGGGAAACAAATACTACAAAATAAACTAATAATACTACTTTATTTTATTGTTGCCAAATATGTGAGATGCTTGATTCCCTTGATATCTTCTTGAGATCATGACACTCTTGATTAGGCAACAATCCACTTTATCTTATTCTTTATGGAGATCACAACATCCCCATTGATTTTATTGCGATTTGGACGGGATCCCATAATATATGGGCCATATCTTGGGAATTCTTTTATTTGCTTACTACCTTTGTGAAGATTGTAGGATTCTTCCCATCTTCCCAAGGTAGAACGTAATCTTGCTGGTGTAGCTACATACTCGCACGCACCTGGACGAGATTCTAGTCACACTCATTTCGCACTCGGTTCATCCCCTTTTTCTTCAAAAAGAATTGTCCTCAATTCCAAAAGTTAATCGAGGCATAACAATATGGCCGAAATCGCGTTATTTTTTTCCTGTGAACAGTACCGCGTGAATAGTACCATGTGAACAGTACACTTTTCTTTTTTTTTGGTATCAAAAACTGTTTAACCCTCGAACTAATACCTCGCTCGAGTTTAACCCTTGAATCCCAACTGCAATCGGAAATTCAACACTGAACCAAAAGCTAGTTAAAACCGATTAACCCTTGAACTACCTCGCTAAAGTTTGACCCTTTATCTCCAACCGCAACCGGAAAATCAACAAAAAACTTGGCTTCAACCCACCTTTAGGACCGTCTTGTTTAAGAAAAATCAAGATTGTATTTTTGATATTCCATTTTTCTTTTCTTTTCGAAAAATAGTTTTTTTTTTTCGAATTTTTTTCTTCTTTTTTTTTTTGTTACAAAAACTACAAAATTAAGAAATCACAAATTCAACAACGAACAAAAAAGTTAGTCAAAACCGATTAACCTTGAACTACCTCGCTCAAGTTTAACCTTTGACTTCCAACCGCAACCGCAAAATCAACCAATAACTTGGCTTGGACAGACCTTTAGGGTCATCTTGATTTTGAGAAAAATCGAGAGTTGTAGTTCTGATACCATTTTGATGCGAACGCGAAAGCACGAACGAACAAGTAACGTGTCTTTTGGTGAAGGATAGAATCGAGGTTAATGTAACATTGGTTTAAGGTTAATGTAACCTTGAATTTTTGATGTTTGTGACACGTTTTTTTATGAAGTAAAGCACATCGTGTTGTGCGTTTATCGATGAACGAAATAATAGATAAACATAAAGGGATATTTAGCCCGTAGTTCTACCTTGAACCCGGAACTAATAGCCTAGACTTTGGAGCACCAACCCTCTAAACGCTTCGAATTACCTTCTCGAAGTTTGCAACACCATGATCACAAAGATCAAAATGCAACTGGGTTTTTTGTCATTTCATAATTCATCTTCTTCTCTTACAATATTGTCGTGTGGCATATAAATAGCCTACATGTGAAGATCAACTCGATATCTCGAGTGATATTATTTCCTAAATAATACTATGCTAAAAGGGAAACAAATACTACAAAATAAACTAATAATACTACTTTATTTTATTGTTGCCAAATATGTGAGATGCTTGATTCCCTTGATATCTTCTTGAGATCATGACACTCTTGATTAGGCAACAATCCACTTTATCTTATTCTTTATGGAGATCACAACATCCCCATTGATTTTATTGCGATTTGGACGGGATCCCATAATATATGGGCCATATCTTGGGAATTCTTTTATTTGCTTACTACCTTTGTGAAGATTGTAGGATTCTTCCCATCTTCCCAAGGTAGAACGTAATCTTGCTGGTGTAGCTACATACTCGCACGCACCTGGACGAGATTCTAGTCACACTCATTTCGCACTCGGTTCATCCCCTTTTTCTTCAAAAAGAATTGTCCTCAATTCCAAAAGTTAATCGAGGCATAACAATATGGCCGAAATCGCGTTATTTTTTTCCTGTGAACAGTACCGCGTGAATAGTACCTTGTGAACAGTACACTTTTCTTTTTTTTTGGTATCAAAAACTGTTTAACCCTCGAACTAATACCTCGCTCGAGTTTAACCCTTGAATCCCAACTGCAATCGGAAATTCAACACTGAACCAAAAGCTAGTTAAAACCGATTAACCCTTGAACTACCTCGCTAAAGTTTGACCCTTGATCTCCAACCGCAACCGGAAAATCAACAAAAAACTTGGCTTCAACCCACCTTTAGGACCGTCTTGTTTAAGAAAAATCAAGATTGTATTTTTGATATTCCGTTTTTCTTTTCTTTTCGAAAAATTGTTTTTTTTTTTCGAATTTTTTTCTTCTTTTTTTTTTGTTACAAAAACTACAAAATTAAGAAATCACAAATTCAACAACGAACAAAAAATTTAGTCAAAACCGATTAACCCTTGAACTACCTCGCTCAAGTTTAACCTTTGACTTCCAACCGCAACTGCAAAATCAACCAATAACTTGGCTTGGACAGACCTTTAGGGTCATCTTGATTTTGAGAAAAATCAAGAGTTGTAGTTCTGATACCATTTTGATGCGAACGCGAAAGCACGAACGAACAAGTAACGTGTCTTTTGGTGAAGGATAGAATCGAGGTTAATGTAACATTGGTTAAGGTTAATATAACCTTGAATTTTTGATGTTTGTGACACGTTTCTTTATGAAGTAAAGCACATCGTGTTGTGCGTTTATTGATGAACGAAATAAACGATAAACATAAAGGGATATTTAGCCCGTAGTTCGACCTTGAACCCGGAACTAATAGCCTAGAGTTTGGAGCACCAATCCTCTAAACGCTTCGAATTACCTTCTCAAAGATTGTAACACCATGATCAAAAAGATCAAAATGCAACTCGGTTTTTTGTCATTTCATAATTCATCTTCTTCTCTTACAATATTGTCGTGTGGCATATAAACAGCCTACATGTGAAGATCAACTCGATATCTCGAGTGATATTATTTCCTAAATAATACTATGCTAAAAGGGAAACAAATACTACAAAATAAACTAATAGTACTACTCTAGTATATTTTTGCCAAATATGTGAGATGCTTGATTCCCTTGATATCTTCTTGAGATCATGACACTCTTGATTAGGCAAAAATCCACTTTATCTTATTCTTTATGGAGATCACGACATCCCCATTGATTTTATTGCAATTTGAACGAGATCCCATAATATATGGGCCATATCTTGGGGATTCTTTTATTTGCTTACTACCTTTGTGAAGATTGTAGGATTCTTCCCATCTTCCCAAGATAGAACGTAATCTTGCTGGTGTAGCTACATACTCGCACGCACCTGGACGAGATTCTAGTCACACTTATTTCGCACTCGGTTCATCCCCTTTTTCTTCAAAAAGAATTGTCCTCAATTCCAAAAGTTAATCGAGGCATAACAATATGGCCGAAATCGCGTTATTTTTTTCCTGTGAACAGTACCGCGTGAATAGTACCATGTGAACAGTACACTTTTCTTTTTTTTTGGTATCAAAAACTGTTTAACCCTCGAACTAATACCTCGCTCGAGTTTAACCCTTGAATCCCAACTGCAATCGGAAATTCAACACTGAACCAAAAGCTAGTTAAAACCGATTAACCCTTGAACTACCTCGCTAAAGTTTGACCCTTGATCTCCAACCGCAACCGGAAAATCAACAAAAAACTTGGCTTCAACCCACCTTTAGGACCGTCTTGTTTAAGAAAAATCAAGATTGTATTTTTGATATTCCGTTTTTCTTTTCTTTTCAAAAAATTGTTTTTTTTTTTTCGAATTTTTTTCTTCTTTTTTTTTTGTTACAAAAACTACAAAATTAAGAAATCACAAATTCAACAACGAACAAAAAAGTTAGTCAAAACCGATTAACCCTTGAACTACCTCGCTCAAGTTTAACCTTTGACTTCCAACCGCAACCGCAAAATCAACCAATAACTTGGCTTGGACAGACCTTTAGGGTCATCTTGATGTTGAGAAAAATCAAGAGTTGTAGTTCTGATACCATTTTGATGCGAACGCGAAAGCACGAACGAACAAGTAACGTGTCTTTTGGTGAAGGATAGAATCGAGGTTAATGTAACATTGGTTAAGGTTAATAAAACCTTGAATTTTTGATGTTTGTGACACGTTTCTTTATGAAGTAAAGCACATCGTGTTGTGCGTTTATTGATGAACGAAATGAACGATAAACATAAAGGGATATTTAGCCCGTAGTTCGACCTTGAACCCGGAACTAATAGCCTAGAGTTTGGAGCACCAACCCTCTAAACGCTTCGAATTACCTTCTCAAAGATTGTAACACCATGATCACAAAGATCAAAATGCAACTCGGTTTTTTGTCATTTCATAATTCATCTTCTTCTCTTACAATATTGTCGTGTGGCATATAAACAGCCTACATGTGAAGATCAACTCGATATCTCGAGTGATATTATTTCCTAAATAATACTATGCTAAAAGGGAAACAAATACTACAAAATAAACTAATAGTACTACTCTAGTATATTTTTGCCAAATATGTGAGATGCTTGATTACCTTGATATCTTCTTGAGATCATGACACTCTTGATTAGGCAAAAATCCACTTTATCTTATTCTTTATGGAGATCACGACATCCCCATTGATTTTATTGCAATTTGAACGAGATCCCATAATATATGGGCCATATCTTGGGGATTCTTTTATTTGCTTACTACCTTTGTGAAGATTGTAGGATTCTTCCCATCTTCCCAAGATAGAACGTAATCTTGCTGGTGTAGCTACATACTCGCACGCACCTGGACGAGATTCTAGTCACACTTATTTCGCACTCGGTTCATCCCCTTTTTCTTCAAAAAGAATTGTCCTCAATTCCAAAAGTTAATCGAGGCATAACAATATGGCCAAAATCGTGTTATTTTTTTTCTGTGAACAGTACCGCGTGAATAGTACCATGTGAACAATACACTTTTCTTTTTTTTTGGTATCAAAAACTGTTTAACCCTCGAACTACCTCGCTCGAGTTTAACCCTTGAACCCCAACCGCAATCGGAAATTCAACACAGAACCAAAAGCTAGTTAAAACCGATTAACCCTTGAACTACCTCGCTCAAGTTTGACCCTTGATCTCCAACCGCAACCGGAAAATCAACAAAAAACTTGGCTTCAACCCACCTTTAGGACCGTCTTGTTTATGAAAAATCAAGATTGTATTTTTGATATTCCATTTTTCTTTTCTTTTCGAAAAATTGTTTTTTTTTTTTCGAATTTTTTTCTTCTTTTTTTTTGTTACAAAAACTACAAAATTAAGAAATCACAAATTCAACAACGAACAAAAAAGTTAGTCAAAACCGATTAACCCTTGAACTACCTCGCTCAAGTTTAACCTTTGACTTCCAACCGCAACCGCAAAATCAACCAATAACTTGGCTTGGACAGACCTTTAGGGTCATCTTGATGTTGAGAAAAATCAAGAGTTGTAGTTCTGATACCATTTTGATGCGAACGCGAAAGCACGAACGAACAAGTAACGTGTCTTTTGGTGAAGGATAGAATCGAGGTTAATGTAACATTGGTTAAGGTTAATAAAACCTTGAATTTTTGATGTTTGTGACACGTTTCTTTATGAAGTAAAGCACATCGTGTTGTGCGTTTATTGATGAACGAAATGAACGATAAACATAAAGGGATATTTAGCCCGTAGTTCGACCTTGAACCCGGAACTAATAGCCTAGAGTTTGGAGCACCAACCCTCTAAACGCTTCGAATTACCTTCTCAAAGATTGTAACACCATGATCACAAAGATCAAAATGCAACTCGGTTTTTTGTCATTTCATAATTCATCTTCTTCTCTTACAATATTGTCGTGTGGCATATAAACAGCCTACATGTGAAGATCAACTCGATATCTCGAGTGATATTATTTCCTAAATAATACTATGCTAAAAGGGAAACAAATACTACAAAATAAACTAATAGTACTACTCTAGTATATTTTTGCCAAATATGTGAGATGCTTGATTCCCTTGATATCTTCTTGAGATCATGACACTCTTGATTAGGCAACAATCCACTTTATCTTATTCTTTATGGAGATCACAACATCCCCATTGATTTTATTGCGATTTGGACGGGATCCCATAATATATGGGCCATATCTTGGGGATTCTTTTATTTGCTTACTACCTTTGTGAAGATTGTAGGATTCTTCCCATCTTCCCAAGATAGAACGTAATCTTGCTGGTGTAGCTACATACTCGCACGCACCTGGACGAGATTCTATTCACACTTATTTCGCACTCGGTTCATCCCCTTTTTCTTCAAAAAGAATTGTCCTCAATTCCAAAAGTTAATCGAGGCATAACAATATGGCCAAAATCGCGTTATTTTTTTTCTGTGAACAGTACCGCGTGAATAGTACCATGTTAACAATACACTTTTCTTTTTTTTTGGTATCAAAAACTGTTTAACCCTCGAACTACCTCGCTCGAGTTTAACCCTTGAACCCCAACCGCAATCGGAAATTCAACACAAACCAAAAGCTAGTTAAAACCGATTAACCCTTGAACTACATAGCTCAAGTTTGACCCTTGATCTCCAACCGCAACCGGAAAATCAACAAAAAACTTGGCTTCAACCCACCTTTAGGACCGTCTTGATTTTAAGAAAAATCAAGATTGTAGTTTTGATATCCCATTTTTCTTTTCTTTTCGAAATATTGTTTTTTTTTTCGATTTTTTTTTTCTTCTTGTTTTTTTTGTTATAAAAACTACACAATTAAGAAATCACAAATTCAACAACGAACAAAAAAGTTAGTCAAAACCGATTAACCCTTGAACTACCTCGCTCAAGTTTAACCTTTGACTTCCAACCGCAACCGCAAAATCAACCAATAACTTGGCTTGGACAGACCTTTAGGGTCATCTTGATTTTAAGAAAAATCAAGAGTTGTAGTTCTGATACCATTTTGATGCGAACGCGAAAGCACGAACGAACAAGTAACGTGTCTTTTGGTGAAGGATAGAATCGAGGTTAATGTAACATTGGTTTAAGGTTAATGTAACCTTGAATTTTTGATGTTTGTGACACGTTTTTTTATGAAGTAAAGCACATCGTGTTGTGCGTTTATTGATGAACGAATAATAGATAAACATAAAGGGATATTTAGCCCGTAGTTCTACCTTGAACCCGGAACTAATAGCCTAGACTTTGGAGCACCAACCCTCTAAACGCTTCAAATTACCTTCTCGAAGTTTGCAACACCATGATCACAAAGATCAAAATGCAACTCGGTTTTTTGTCATTTCATAATTCATCTTCTTCTCTTACAATATTGTCGTGTGGCATATAAATAGCCTACATGTGAAGATCAACTCGATATCTCGAGTGATATTATTTCCTAAATAATACTATGCTAAAAGGGAAACAAATACTACAAAATAAACTAATAATACTACTTTATTTTATTGTTGCCAAATATGTGAGATGCTTGATTCCCTTGATATCTTCTTGAGATCATGACACTCTTGATTAGGCAACAATCCACTTTATCTTATTCTTTATGGAGATCACAACATCCCCATTGATTTTATTGCGATTTGGACGGGATCCCATAATATATGGGCCATATCTTGGGAATTCTTTTATTTGCTTACTACCTTTGTGAAGATTGTAGGATTCTTCCCATCTTCCCAAGATAGAACGTAATCTTGCTGGTGTAGCTACATACTCGCACGCACCTGGACGAGATTCTAGTCACACTCATTTCGCACTCGGTTCATCCCCTTTTTCTTCAAAAAGAATTGTCCTCAATTCCAAAAGTTAATCGAGGCATAACAATATGGCCGAAATCGCGTTATTTTTTTTCTGTGAACAGTACCGCGTGAATAGTACCATGTGAACAGTACACTTTTCTTTTTTTTTGGTATCAAAAACTGTTTAACCCTCGAACTAATACCTCGCTCGAGTTTAACCCTTGAATCCAATCTGCAATCGGAAATTCAACACTGAACCAAAAGCTAGTTAAAACCGATTAACCCTTGAACTACCTCGCTAAAGTTTGACCCTTTATCTCCAACCGCAACCGGAAAATCAACAAAAAACTTGGCTTCAACCCACCTTTAGGACCGTCTTGTTTAAGAAAAATCAAGATTGTATTTTTGATATTCCATTTTTCTTTTCTTTTCGAAAAATAGTTTTTTTTTTTTCGAATTTTTTTCTTCTTTTTTTTTTTTGTTACAAAAACTACAAAATTAAGAAATCACAAATTCAACAACGAACAAAAAAGTTAGTCAAAACCGATTAACCCTTGAACTACCTCGCTCAAGTTTAACCTTTGACTTCCAACCGCAACCGGAAAATCAACCAATAACTTGGCTTGGACAGACCTTTAGGGTCGTCTTGATTTTGAGAAAAATCAAGAGTTGTAGTTCTGATAGCATTTTGATGCGAACGCGGAAGCACGAACGAACAAGTAACGTGTCTTTTGGTGAAGGATAGAATCGAGGTTAATGTAACATTGGTTTAAGGTTAATGTAACCTTGAATTTTTGATGTTTGTGACACGTTTCTTTATGAAGTAAAGCACATCGTGTTGTGCGTTTATTGATGAACGAAATAAACGATAGACATAAAGGGATATTTAGCCCGTAGTTCGACCTTGAACCCGGAACTAATAGCCTAGAGTTTGGAGCACCAACCCTCTAAACGCTTCGAATTACCTTCTCGAAGTTTGTAACACCATGATCACAAAGATCAAAATGCAACTGGGTTTTTTGTCATTTCATTATTCATCTTCTTATCTTACATTATTGTCGTGTGGCATATAAATAGCCTACATGTGAAGATCAACTCGATATCTCGAGTGATATTATTTTGAAAATAATACTATGCTAAAAGGAAAACAAATACTACAAAATAAACTAATAATACTACTCTATTATATTGTTGCCAAATATGCGAGATGCTTGATTCCCTTGATATCTTCTTGAGATCATGACACTCTTGATTAGGCAACAATCCACTTTATCTTATTCTTTATGGAGATCACGACGTCCCCATTGATTTTATTGCGATTTGGACGGGATCCCATAATATATGGGCCATATCTTGAGAATTCTTTTATTTGCTTACTACCTTTGTGAAGATTGTAGGATTCTTCCCATCTTACGAAGATAGAACGTAATCTTGCTAGTGTAGCTACATACTCGCACGCACCTGGACGAGATTCTAGTCACTCATTTCGCACTCGGTTCACCCCCTTTTTCTTCAAAAAGAATTGTGCTCAATTCCAAAAGTTAATCGAGGCATAACAATATGGCCGAAATCGCGTTATTTTTTTTCCTGTGAACAGTACCGCGTGAATAGTACCATGTGAATAGTACATTTTTTTTTTCTTTTTTTTTGGTATCAAAAACTGTTTAACCCTCCAACTACCTCGCTCGAGTTTAACCCTTGAACCCCAACCGCAATTGGAAATTCAACACTGAACCAAAAGCTAGTTAAAACCGATTAACCATTGAACTACCTCGCTCAAGTTTGACCCTTGATCTCCAACCGCAACCGGAAAATCAACAAAAAACTTGGCTTCAACCCACCTCTAGGACCGTCTTGATTTTAAGAAAAATCAAGATTGTAGTTTTGATATCCCATTTTTCTTTTCTTTTCGAAATATTGTTTTTTTTTGTTCGATTTTTTTTTTCTTGTTTTTTTTTGTTATAAAAACTACGCAATTAAGAAATCACAAATTCAACAACGAACAAAAAAGTTAGTCAAAACCGATTAACCCTTGAACTACCTCGCTCAAGTTTAACATTTGACTTCCAACCGCAACCGGAAAATCAACCAATAACTTGGCTTGGACAGACCTTTAGGGTCGTCTTGATTTTGAGAAAAATCAAGAGTTGTAGTTCTGATAGCATTTTGATGCGAACGCGGAAGCACGAACGAACAAGTAACATGTCTTTTGGTGAAGGATAGAATCGAGGTTAATGTAACATTGGTTTAAGGTTAATGTAACCTTGAATTTTTGATGTTTGTGACACGTTTTTTTATGAAGTAAAGCACATCGTGTTGTGCGTTTATTGATGAACGAAATAATAGATAAACATAAAGGGATATTTAGCCCGTAGTTCTACCTTGAACCCGGAACTAATAGCCTAGACTTTGGAGCACCAACCCTCTAAACGCTTCGAATTACCTTCTCGAAGTTTGCAACACCATGATCACAAAGATCAAAATGCAACTCGGTTTTTTGTCATTTCATAATTCATCTTCTTCTCTTACAATATTGTCGTGTGGCATATAAATAGCCTACATGTGAAGATCAACTCGATATCTCGAGTGATATTAATTCCTAAATAATACTATGCTAAAAGGGAAACAAATACTACAAAATAAACTAATAATACTACTCTACTATATTGTTGCCAAATATGTGTGATGCTTGATTCACTTGATATCTTCTTGAGATCACGACACTCTTGATTAGGCAAAAATCCACTTTATCTTATTCTTTATGGAGATCACGACATTCCCATTGATTTTATTGCGATTTGAACGAGATCCCTTAATATATGGGCCATATCTTGGGGAATCTTTTATTTACTTACTACCATTGTGAAGATTGTAGGATTTTTCCCATCTTCCCAAGATAGAACGTAATCTTGCTAGTGTAGCTACATACTCGCACGTACCTGGACGAGATTCTAGTCACATTCATTTCGCACTCGGTTCATCCCCTTTTTCTCAAAAAGAATTGTCCTCAATTCCAAAAGTTAATCGAGGCATAACAATATGGCCGAAATCGCGTTATTTTTTTTCCTATGCACAGTACCGCGTGAATTGTACCATGTGAACAGTACACTTTTTTTTCTTTTTTTTGGTATCAAAAAATGTATAACCCTCGAACTACCTCGCTCGAGTTTAACCCTTGAACCCCAACCGCAATCGGAAATTCAACACTGAACCAAAAGCTAGTTAAAACTGATTAACCCTTGAACTAACTCCCTCAAGTTTGACCCTTGATCTCCAACCGCAACCAGAAAATCAACAAAAAACATGGCTTCAACCCACCTCTAGGACCGTCTTGATTTTAAGAAAAATCAAGATTGTAGTTTTGATATCCCATTTTTCTTTTCTTTTCGAAATATTATTTTTTTTTTCGAATTTTTTTTTCTTGTTTTTTTTTGTTATAAAAACTACGCAATTAAGAAATCACAAATTCAACAACGAACAAAAAAGTTAGTCAAAACCGATTAACCCTTGAACTACCTCGCTCAAGTTTAACCTTTGACTTCCAACCGCAACCGGAAAATCAACCAATAACTTGGCTTGGACAGACCTTTAGGGTCGTCTTGATTTTGAGAAAAATCAAGAGTTGTAGTTCTGATAGCATTTTGATGCGAACGCGGAAGCACGAACGAACAAGTAACGTGTCTTTTGGTGAAGGATAGAATCGAGGTTAATGTAACATTGGTTTAAGGTTAATGTAACCTTGAATTTTTGATGTTTGTGACACGTTTTTTTATGAAGTAAAGCACATCGTGTTGTGCGTTTATTGATGAACGAAATAAACGATAAACATAAAGGGATATTTAGCCCGTAGTTCTACCTTGAACCCGGAACTAATAGCCTAGAGTTTGGAGCACCAACCCTCTAAACGCTTCGAATTACCTTCTCAAAGATTGTAACACCATGATCACAAAGATCAAAATGCAACTCGGTTTTTTGTCATTTCATAATTCATCTTCTTCTCTTACAATATTGTCGTGTGGCATATAAACAGCCTACATGTGAAGATCAACTCGATATCTCGAGTGATATTATTTCCTAAATAATACTATGCTAAAAGGGAAACAAATACTACAAAATAAACTAATAGTACTACTCTAGTATATTTTTGCCAAATATGTGAGATGCTTGATTCCATTGATATCTTCTTGAGATCATGACACTCTTGATTAGCCAAAAATCCACTATATCTTATTCTTTATGGAGATCACGACATCCCCATTGATTTTATTGCGATTTGAACGAGATCCCATAATATATGGGCCATATCTTGGGGATTCTTTTATTTGCTTACTACCTTTGTGTAGATTGTAGGATTCTTCCCATCTTCCCAAGATAGAACGTCATCTTGCTTGTGTAGCTACATACTCGCACGCACCTGGACGAGATTCTAGTCACACTCATTTCGCACTCGGTTCATCCCCTTTTTCTTCAAAAAGAATTGTGCTCAATTCCAAAAGTTAATCGAGGCATAACAATATGGCCGAAATCGTGTTATTTTTTTTTTCCTGTGAACAGTACCGCGTGAATAGTACCATGTGAATAGTACACTTTTTTTTTCTTTTTTTTTTTAGTATCAAAAACTATTTAACCCTCGAACTACCTCGCTCGAGTTTAACCCTTGAACCCCAACCGCAATCAGAAATTCAACACTGAACCAAAAGCTAGTTAAAACCGATTAACCCTTGAACTGCCTCGCTCAAGTTTGACCCTTGATCTCCAACCGCAACCGGAAAATCAACAAAAAACTTGGCTTCAACCCACCTTTAGGACCGTCTTGATTTTAAGAAAAATCAAGATTGTAGTTTTGATATCCCATTTTTCTTTTCTTTTCGAAATATTGTTTTTTTTTTTCAAAGTTTTTTTTTCTTCTTGTTTTTTTTTGTTATAAAAACTACACAATTAAGAAATAACAAATTCAACAACGAAAAAAAAGGTAGTCAAAACCGATTAACCCTTGAACTACCTCGCTCAAGTTTAACCTTTGACTTCCAACCGCAACCGGAAAATCAACCAATAACTTGGCTTGGACAGACCTTTACGGTCATCTTGATTTTGAGAAAAATAAAGAGTTGTAGTTTTGATACCATTTTGATGCGAACGCGAAAGCACGAATGAACAAGTAACGTGTCTTTTGGTGAAGGATAGAATCGAGGTTAATGTAACATTGGTTAAGGTTAATGTAACCTTGAATTTTTGAAGTTTGTAACACGTTTCTTTATGAAGTAAAGCACATCGTGTTGTGCGTTTATTGATGAACGAAATAAACGATAAACATAAAGGGATATTTAGCCCGTAGTTCGACCTTGAACCCGGAACTAATAGCCTAGACTTTGGAGCACCAACCCTCTAAACGCTTCGAATTACCTTCTCGAAGTTTGTAACACCATGATCACAAAGATCAAAATGCAACTCGGTTTTTTGTCATTTCATAATTCGTCTTCTTCTCTTACAATATTGTCGTGTGGCATATAAATAGCCTACATGTGAAGATCAACTCGATATCTCGAGTGATATTATTTCCTAAATAATACTATGCTAAAAGGGAAACAAATACTACAAAATAAACTAGTAATACTACTCTAGTATATTGTTGCCAAATATGTGAGATGCTTGATTCACTTGATATCTTCTTGAGATCACGACACTCTTGATTAGGCAAAAATCCACTTTATCTTATTCTTTATGGAGATCACGACATCTCCATTGATTTTATTGCGATTTGAACGAGATCCCATAATATATGGGTCATATCTTGGGGATTCTTTTATTTGCTTACTACATTTGTGAAGATTGTAGGATTCTTCCCATCTTACGAAGATAGAACGTAATCTTGCTAGTGTAGCTACATACTCGCACGCACCTGGACGAGATTCTAGTCACACTCATTTCTCACTCGGTTCATCCCCTCTTTCTTCAAAAAGTATTGTCCTCAATTCCAAAAGGTAATCGAGGCATAACAATATGGCCGGAATCACGTTATTCGTGAATAGTACCACGTGAACAGTACACTTTTTTTTCTTTTTTTTTTGGTATCAAAAATTGTTTAACCCTCGAACTACCTCGCTCTGATACCATTCTGATGCGAATGCGGAAGCACGAACAAGCAAGTAACGTGTCTTTTGGTGAAGGATAGAATCGAGGTTAATGTAACCTTGAATTTTTTATGTTTGTGACACGTTTCCTTATGAAGTAAAGCACTTCATGTTGTGCGTTTATTGATGAACCAAATAAACGATAAACATAAAGGGATATTTAGCCCGTAGTTCGACCTTTAACCCGGAACTAATAGCCTAGAGTTTGGAGCACCAACCCTCTAAACGCTTCGAATTACCTTCTCGAAGTTTGTAACACCATGATCACAAAGATCAAAATGCAACTGGATTTTTTGTCATTTCATTATTCATCTTCTTATCTTACAATATTGTCGTGTGGCATATAAATAGCCTACATGTGAAGATCAACTCGATATCTCGAGTGATATTATTTCCTAAATAATACTATGCTAAAAGGGAAACAAATACTACAAAATAAACTAATAGTACTACTCTAGTATATTTTTGCCAAATATGTGAGATGCTTGATTCCCTTGATATCTTTTTGAGATCACGACACTCTTGATTAGGCAAAAATCCACTTTATCTTATTCTTTATGGAGATCACGACATCCCCATTGATTTTATTGCGATTTGAACGAGATCCCTTAATATATGGGCCATATCTGGGGAATCTTTTATTTACTTACTACCATTGTGAAGATTGTAGGATTTTTCCCATCTTCCCAAGATAGAACGTAATCTTGCTAGTGTAGCTACATACTCGCACGTACCTGGACGAGATTCTAGTCACATTCATTTCGCACTCGGTTCATCCCCTTTTTCTTCAAAAAGAATTGTCCTCAATTCCAAAAGTTAATCGAGGCATAACAATATGGCCGAAATCGCGTTATTTTTTTTCCTATGCACAGTACCGCGTGAATTGTACCATGTGAACAGTACACATTTTTTTCTTTTTTTTGGTATCAAAAAATGTATAACCCTCGAACTACCTCGCTCGAGTTTAACCCTTGAACCCCAACCGCAATCGGAAATTCAACACTGAACCAAAAGCTAGTTAAAACTGATTAACCCTTGAACTAACTCCCTCAAGTTTGACCCTTGATCTCCAACCGCGACCGGAAAATCAACAAAAAACATGGCTTCAACCCACCTCTAGGACCGTCTTGATTTTAAGAAAAATCAAGATTGTAGTTTTGATACCCCATTTTTCTTTTCTTTTCGAAATATTGTTTTTTTTTTTTCGAATTTTTTTTTCTTGTTTTTTTTTGTTATAAAAACAACACAATTAAGAAATCACAAATTCAACAACGAACAAAAAAGTTAGTCAAAACCGATTAACCCTTGAACTACCTCACTCAAGTTTAACCTTTGACTTCCAACCGCAACCGGAAAATCAACCAATAACTTGGCTTGGACAGACCTTTAGGGTCGTCTTGATTTTGAGAAAAATCAAGAGTTGTAGTTCTGATAGCATTTTGAAGCGAACGCGGAAGCACGAACGAACAAGTAACGTGTCTTTTGGTGAAGCATAGAATCGAGGTTAATGTAACATTGGTTTAAGGTTAATGTAACCTTGAATTTTTGATGTTTGTGACACGTTTTTTTATGAAGTAAAGCACATCGTGTTGTGCGTTTATTGATGAACGAAATAAACGATAAACATAAAGGGATATTTAGCCCGTAGTTCTACCTTGAACCCGGAACTAATAGCCTAGAGTTTGGAGCACCAACCCTCTAAACGCTTCGAATTACCTTCTCAAAGATTGTAACACCATGATCACAAAGATCAAAATGCAACTCGGTTTTTTGTCATTTCATAATTCATCTTCTTCTCTTACAATATTGTCGTGTGGCATATAAACAGCCTACATGTGAAGATCAACTCGATATCTCGAGTGATATTATTTCCTAAATAATACTATGCTAAAAGGGAAACAAATACTACAAAATAAACTAATAGTACTACTCTAGTATATTTTTGCCAAATATGTGAGATGCTTGATTCCCTTGATATCTTCTTGAGATCATGACACTCTTGATTAGGCAAAAATCCACTTTATCTTATTCTTTATGGAGATCACGACATCCCCATTGATTTTATTGCGATTTGAACGAGATCCCTTAATATATGGGCCATATCTGGGGAATCTTTTATTTACTTACTACCATTGTGAAGATTGTAGGATTTTTCCCATCTTCCCAAGATAGAACGTAATCTTGCTAGTGTAGCTACATACTCGCACGTACCTGGACGAGATTCTAGTCACATTCATTTCGCACTCGGTTCATCCCCTTTTTCTTCAAAAAGAATTGTCCTCAGTTCCAAAAGTTAATCGAGGCATAACAATATGGCCGAAATCGCGTTATTTTTTTTCCTATGCACAGTACCGCGTGAATTGTACCATGTGAACAGTACACTTTTTTTTCTTTTTTTTGGTATCAAAAAATGTATAACCCTCGAACTACCTCGCTCGAGTTTAACCCTTGAACCCCAACCGCAATCGGAAATTCAACACTGAACCAAAAGCTAGTTAAAACTGATTAACCCTTGAACTAACTCCCTCAAGTTTGACCCTTGATCTCCAACCGCGACCGGAAAATCAACAAAAAACATGGCTTCAACCCACCTCTAGGACCGTCTTGATTTTAAGAAAAATCAAGATTGTAGTTTTGATACCCCATTTTTCTTTTCTTTTCGAAATATTGTTTTTTTTTTCGAATTTTTTTTTTCTTGTTTTTTTTTGTTATAAAAACAACGCAATTAAGAAATCACAAATTCAACAACGAACAAAAAAGTTAGTCAAAACCGATTAACCCTTGAACTACCTCACTCAAGTTTAACCTTTGACTTCCAACCGCAACCGGAAAATCAACCAATAACTTGGCTTGGACAGACCTTTAGGGTCGTCTTGATTTTGAGAAAAATCAAGAGTTGTAGTTCTGATAGCATTTTGAAGCGAACGCGGAAGCACGAACGAACAAGTAACGTGTCTTTTGGTGAAGCATAGAATCGAGGTTAATGTAACATTGGTTTAAGGTTAATGTAACCTTGAATTTTTGATGTTTGTGACACGTTTTTTTATGAAGTAAAGCACATCGTGTTGTGCGTTTATTGATGAACGAAATAAACGATAAACATAAAGGGATATTTAGCCCGTAGTTCTACCTTGAACCCGGAACTAATAGCCTAGAGTTTGGAGCACCAACCCTCTAAACGCTTCGAATTACCTTCTCAAAGATTGTAACACCATGATCACAAAGATCA
Organism: Agrostemma githago; assembly: GCA_958450325.1. NCBI lineage: Eukaryota > Viridiplantae > Streptophyta > Magnoliopsida > Caryophyllales > Caryophyllaceae > Agrostemma > Agrostemma githago. Next base: position 31,859,674 of record OY288259.1, on the reverse strand, counting down.
AAATGCAACTCGGTTTTTTGTCATTTCATAATTCATCTTCTTCTCTTACAATATTGTCGTGTGGCATATAAACAGCCTACATGTGAAGATCAACTCGATATCTCGAGTGATATTATTTCCTAAATAATACTATGCTAAAAGGGAAACAAATACTACAAAATAAACTAATAGTACTACTCTAGTATATTTTTGCCAAATATGTGAGATGCTTGATTCCCTTGATATCTTCTTGAGATCATGACACTCTTGATTAGGCAAAAATCCACTTTATCTTATTCTTTATGGAGATCACGACATCCCCATTGATTTTATTGCGATTTGAACGAGATCCCTTAATATATGGGCCATATCTGGGGAATCTTTTATTTACTTACTACCATTGTGAAGATTGTAGGATTTTTCCCATCTTCCCAAGATAGAACGTAATCTTGCTAGTGTAGCTACATACTCGCACGTACCTGGACGAGATTCTAGTCACATTCATTTCGCACTCGGTTCATCCCCTTTTTCTTCAAAAAGAATTGTCCTCAGTTCCAAAAGTTAATCGAGGCATAACAATATGGCCGAAATCGCGTTATTTTTTTTCCTATGCACAGTACCGCGTGAATTGTACCATGTGAACAGTACACTTTTTTTTCTTTTTTTTGGTATCAAAAAATGTATAACCCTCGAACTACCTCGCTCGAGTTTAACCCTTGAACCCCAACCGCAATCGGAAATTCAACACTGAACCAAAAGCTAGTTAAAACTGATTAACCCTTGAACTAACTCCCTCAAGTTTGACCCTTGATCTCCAACCGCGACCGGAAAATCAACAAAAAACATGGCTTCAACCCACCTCTAGGACCGTCTTGATTTTAAGAAAAATCAAGATTGTAGTTTTGATACCCCATTTTTCTTTTCTTTTCGAAATATTGTTTTTTTTTTCGAATTTTTTTTTTCTTGTTTTTTTTTGTTATAAAAACAACGCAATTAAGAAATCACAAATTCAACAACGAACAAAAAAGTTAGTCAAAACCGATTAACCCTTGAACTACCTCACTCAAGTTTAACCTTTGACTTCCAACCGCAACCGGAAAATCAACCAATAACTTGGCTTGGACAGACCTTTAGGGTCGTCTTGATTTTGAGAAAAATCAAGAGTTGTAGTTCTGATAGCATTTTGAAGCGAACGCGGAAGCACGAACGAACAAGTAACGTGTCTTTTGGTGAAGCATAGAATCGAGGTTAATGTAACATTGGTTTAAGGTTAATGTAACCTTGAATTTTTGATGTTTGTGACACGTTTTTTTATGAAGTAAAGCACATCGTGTTGTGCGTTTATTGATGAACGAAATAAACGATAAACATAAAGGGATATTTAGCCCGTAGTTCTACCTTGAACCCGGAACTAATAGCCTAGAGTTTGGAGCACCAACCCTCTAAACGCTTCGAATTACCTTCTCAAAGATTGTAACACCATGATCACAAAGATCAAAATGCAACTCGGTTTTTTGTCATTTAATAATTCATCTTCTTCTCTTACAATATTGTCGTGTGGCATATAAACAGCCTACATGTGAAGATCAACTCGATATCTCGAGTGATATTATTTCCTAAATAATACTATGCTAAAAGGGAAACAAATACTACAAAATAAACTAATAGTACTACTCTAGTATATTTTTGCCAAATATGTGAGATGCTTGATTCCCTTGATATCTTCTTGAGATCATGACACTCTTGATTAGGCAAAAATCCACTTTATCTTATTCTTTATGGAGATCACGACATCCCCATTGATTTTATTGCGATTTGAACGAGATCCCTTAATATATGGGCCATATCTGGGGAATCTTTTATTTACTTACTACCATTGTGAAGATTGTAGGATTTTTCCCATCTTCCCAAGATAGAACGTAATCTTGCTAGTGTAGCTACATACTCGCACGTACCTGGACGAGATTCTAGTCACATTCATTTCGCACTCGGTTCATCCCCTTTTTCTTCAAAAAGAATTGTCCTCAGTTCCAAAAGTTAATCGAGGCATAACAATATGGCCGAAATCGCGTTATTTTTTTTCCTATGCACAGTACCGCGTGAATTGTACCATGTGAACAGTACACTTTTTTTTCTTTTTTTTGGTATCCAAAAATGTATAACCCTCGAACTACCTCGCTCGAGTTTAACCCTTGAACCCCAACCGCAATCGGAAATTCAACACTGAACCAAAAGCTAGTTAAAACTGATTAACCCTTGAACTAACTCCCTCAAGTTTGACCCTTGATCTCCAACCGCGACCGGAAAATCAACAAAAAACATGGCTTCAACCCACCTCTAGGACCGTCTTGATTTTAAGAAAAATCAAGATTGTAGTTTTGATACCCCATTTTTCTTTTCTTTTCGAAATATTGTTTTTTTTTTCGAATTTTTTTTTTCTTGTTTTTTTTTGTTATAAAAACAACGCAATTAAGAAATCACAAATTCAACAACGAACAAAAAAGTTAGTCAAAACCGATTAACCCTTGAACTACCTCACTCAAGTTTAACCTTTGACTTCCAACCGCAACCGGAAAATCAACCAATAACTTGGCTTGGACAGACCTTTAGGGTCGTCTTGATTTTGAGAAAAATCAAGAGTTGTAGTTCTGATAGCATTTTGAAGCGAACGCGGAAGCACGAACGAACAAGTAACGTGTCTTTTGGTGAAGCATAGAATCGAGGTTAATGTAACATTGGTTTAAGGTTAATGTAACCTTGAATTTTTGATGTTTGTGACACGTTTTTTTATGAAGTAAAGCACATCGTGTTGTGCGTTTATTGATGAACGAAATAAACGATAAACATAAAGGGATATTTAGCCCGTAGTTCTACCTTGAACCCGGAACTAATAGCCTAGAGTTTGGAGCACCAACCCTCTAAACGCTTCGAATTACCTTCTCGAAGTTTGTAACACCATGATCACAAAGATCAAAATGCAACTCGGTTTTTTGTCATTTCATTATTCATCTTCTTATCTTACATTATTGTCGTGTGGCATATAAATAGCCTACATGTGAAGATCAACTCGATATCTCGAGTGATATTATTTCGAAAATAATACTATGCTAAAAGGAAAACAAATACTACAAAATAAACTAATAATACTACTCTATTATATTGTTGCCAAATATGCGAGATGCTTGATTCCCTTGATATCTTCTTGACATCATGACACTCTTAATTAGGCAACAATCCACTTTATCTTATTCTTTATGGAGATCACGACGTCCCCATTGATTTTATTGCGATTTGGACGGGATCCCATAATATATGGGCCATATCTTGAGAATTCTTTTATTTGCTTACTACCTTTGTGAAGATTGTAGGATTCCTCCCATCTTACGAAGATAGAAAGTAATCTTGCTAGTGTAGCTACATACCCGCACGCACCTGGACGAGATTCTAGTCACATTCATTTCGCACTCGGTTCATCTCCTTTTTCTTCAAAAATAATTGTCCTCAATTCCAAAAGTTAATCGAGGTATAACAATATGGCCGAAATCGCGTTATTTTTTTTTCTGTAAACAGTACCGCGTGAATAGTACCATGTGAACAATACACTTTTCTTTTTTTTTGGTATCAAAAACTGTTTAACCCTAGAACTACCTCGCTCGAGTTTAACCCTTGAACCCCAACCGCAATCGGAAATTCAACACAGAACCAAAAGCTAGTTAAAACCGATTAACCCTTGAACTACCTCGCTCAAGTTTGACCCTTGATCTCCAACCGCAACCGGAAAATCAACAAAAAACATGGCTTCAACCCACCTTTAGGACCGTCTTGATTTTAAGAAAAATCAAGATTGTAGTTTTGATATCCCATTTTTCTTTTCTTTTCGAAATATTGTTTTTTTTTTTTCAAATTTTTTTTTTCTTCTTTTTTTTGTTATAAAAACTACACAATTAAGAAATCACAAATTCAACAACGAAAAAATAGTTAGTCAAAACCGATTAACCCTTGAACTACCTCGCTCAAGTTTAACCTTTGACTTCCAACCGCAACCGGAAAATCAACCAATAACTTGGCTTGGACAGACCTTTAGGGTCGTCTTGATTTTGCGAAAAATCAAGAGTTGTAGTTCTGATATCATTTCGATGCGAAAGCGGAAGCACGAACGAACAAGTAACGTGTCTTTTGGTGAAGGATAGAATCGAGGTTAATGTAACATTGGTTTAAGGTTAATGTAACCTTGAATTTTTGATGTTTGTGACACGTTTCTTTATGAAGTAAAGCACATCGTGTTGTGCGTTTATTGATGAACGAAATAAACGATAGACATAAAGGGATATTTAGCCCGTAGTTCGACCTTGAACCCGGAACTAATAGCCTAGAGTTTGGAGCACCAACCCTCTAAACGCTTCGAATTACCTTCTCGAAGTTTGTAACACCATGATCACAAAGATCAAAATGCAACTCGGTTTTTTGTCATTTCATTATTCATCTTCTTATCTTACATTATTGTCGTGTGGCATATAAATAGCCTACATGTGAAGATCAACTCGATATCTCGAGTGATATTATTTCGAAAATAATACTATGCTAAAAGGAAAACAAATACTACAAAATAAACTAATAATACTACTCTATTATATTGTTGCCAAATATGCGAGATGCTTGATTCCCTTGATATCTTCTTGACATCATGACACTCTTAATTAGGCAACAATCCACTTTATCTTATTCTTTATGGAGATCACGACGTCCCCATTGATTTTATTGCGATTTGGACGGGATCCCATAATATATGGGCCATATCTTGAGAATTCTTTTATTTGCTTACTACCTTTGTGAAGATTGTAGGATTCCTCCCATCTTACGAAGATAGAAAGTAATCTTGCTAGTGTAGCTACATACCCGCACGCACCTGGACGAGATTCTAGTCACATTCATTTCGCACTCGGTTCATCCCCTCTTTCTTCAAAAAGAATTGTCCTCAATTCCAAAAGGTAATCAAGACATAACAATATGGCCGGAATCGCGTTATTCGTGAATAGTACCACGTGAACAGTACACTTTTTCTTTTTTTCTTTTTTTTTGGTATCAAAAATTGTTTAACCCTCGAACTACCTCGCTCTGATACGAATCTGATGCGAATGCGGAAGCACGAACAAACAAGTAACGTGTCTTTTGGTGAAGGATAGAATCAAGGTTAATGTAACCTTGAATTTTTTATGTTTGTGACACGTTTCTTTATGAAGTAAAGCGCTTCATGTTGTGTGTTTATCGATGAACGAAATAAACGATAAACATAAAGGTATATTTAGCCCGTAGTTCGACCTTGAACCCGGAACAAATAGCCTAGAGTTTTGAGCACCAACCCTCTAAACGCTTCGAATTACCTTCTCGAAGTTTGTAACACCATGATCACAAAGATCAAAATGCAACTGGGTTTTTTGTCATTTCATTATTCATCTTCTTATCTTACATTATTGTCGTGTGGCATATAAATAGCCTACATGTGAAGATCAACTCGATATCTCGAGTGATATTATTTCCTAAATAATACTATGCTAAAAGGGAAACAAATACTACAAAATAAACTAATAATACTACTTTATTATATTGTTGCCAAATATGTGAGATGCTTGATTCCCTTGATATCTTCTTGAGATCATGACACTCTTGATTAGGCAACAATCCACTTTATCTTATTTTTTATGGAGATCACAACATCCCCATTGATTTTATTGCGATTTGGACGGGATCCCATAATATATGGGCCATATCTTGGGAATTCTTTTATTTGCTTACTACCTTTGTGAAGATTGTAGGATTCTTCCCATCTTACGAAGATAGAACGTAACCTTGCTAGTGTAGCTACATACTCGCACGCACCTGGACGAGATTCTAGTCACACTCATTTCGCACTCGGTTCATCCCCTTTTTCTTCAAAAATAATTGTGCTCAATTCCAAAAGTTAATCGAGGCATAACAATATGGCCGAAATCGCGTTATTTTTTTTCCCTGTGAACAATACCGCGTGAATAGTACCATGTGAATAGTACACTTTTTTTTTTCTTTTTATTTTGTATCAAAAACTATTTAACCCTCGAACTACCTCGCTCGAGTTTAACCCTTGAACTCCAACCGCAATCGGAAATTCAACACTGAACCAAAAGCTAGTTAAAACCGATTAACCCTTGAACTACCTCGCTCAAGTTTGACCCTTGATCTCCAACCGCAACCCGAAAATCAACAAAAAACTTGGCTTCAACCCACCTTTAGGACCGTCTTGATTTTAAGAAAAATCAAGATTGTAGTTTTGATATCCCATTTTTCTTTTCTTTTCGAAATATTGTTTTTTTTTTTCGTATTTTTTTTTCCTTCTTGTTTTTTTTGTTATAAAAACTACACAATTAAGAAATCACAAATTCAACAACGAACAAAAAAGTTAGTCAAAACCGATTAACCCTTGAACTACCTCGCTCAAGTTTAACCTTTGACTTCCAACCGCAACTGGAAAATCAACCAATAACTTGGCTTGGACAGACCTTTAGGGTCATCTTGATTTTGAGAAAAATCAAGAGTTGTAGTTCTGATACCATTTTGATGCGAACGCGAAAGCACGAACGAACAAGTAACGTGTCTTTTGGTGAAGGATAGAATCGAGGTTAATGTAACATTGGTTAAGGTTAATGTAACCTTGAATTTTTGATGTTTGTGACACGTTTCATTATGAAGTAAAGCACATCGTGTTGTGCGTTTATTGATGAACGAAATAAATGATAAACATAAAGGGATATTTAGCCCGTAGTTCGACCTTGAACCCGGAACTAATAGCCTAGAGTTTGGAGCACCAACCCTCTAAACGCTTCGAATTACCTTCTCAAAGTTTGTAACACCATGATCACAAAGATCAAAATGCAACTCGGTTTTTTGTCATTTCATAATTGATCTTCTTCTCTTACAATATTGTCGTGTGGCATATAAATAGCCTACATGTGAAGATCAACTCGATATCTCGAGTGATATTATTTCCTAAATAATACTATGCTAAAAGGGAAACAAATACTACAAAATAAACTAATAATACTACTCTAGTATATTTTTGCCAAATATGTGAGATGCTTGATTCCCTTGATATCTTCTTGAGATCATGACACTCTTGATTAGGCAAAAATCCACTTTATCTTATTCTTTATGGAGATCACGACATCCCCATTGATTTTATTGCGATTTGAACGAGATCCCATAATATATGGGCCATATCTTGGGAATTCTTTTATTTGCTTACTACCTTTGTGAAGATTGTAGGATTCCTCCCATCTTACGAAGATAGAAAGTAATCTTGCTAGTGTAGCTACATATTCGCACGCACCTGGACGAGATTTTAGTCACACTCATTTCGCACTCGGTTCATCCCCTCTTTCTTCAAAAAGAATTGTCCTCAATTCCAAAAGGTAATCGAGACATAACAATATGGCCGGAATCGCGTTATTCGTGAATAGTACCACGTGAACAGTGAATAGTACCACGTTATTCCATGAGTTTAACCCCTGAACCCCAACCGCAATCGGAAATTCAACACTGAACCAAAAGCTAGTTAAAACCGATTAACCCTTGAACTACCTCGCTCAAGTTTGACCCTTGATCTCCAACCGCAACCGGAAAATCAACAAAAAACTTGGCTTCAACCCACCTTTAGGACCGTCTTGATTTTAAGAAAAATCAAGATTGTAGTTTTGATATCCCATTTTTCTTTTCTTTTCGAAATATTGTTTTTTTTTTTTTCGATTTTTTTTTCTTCTTGTTTTTTTTTTATAAAAACTACACAATTAAGAAATCACAAATTCAACAACGAACAAAAAAGTTAGTCAAAACCGATTAACCCTTGAACTACCTCGCTCAAGTTTAACCTTTGACTTCCAACCGCAACCGGAAAATCAACCAATAACTTGGCTTGGACAGACCTTTAGGGTCATCTTGATTTTGAGAAAAATCAAGAGTTGTAGTTCTGATACCATTTTGATGCGAACGCGAAAGCACGAACGAACAAGTAACGTGTCTTTTGGTGAAGGATAGAATCCAGGTTAATGTAACATTGGTTAATGTTAATGTAACCTTGAATTTTTGATGTTTGTGACACGTTTCTTTATGAAGTAAAGCACATCGTGTTGTGCGTTTATTGATAAACGAAATAAACGATAAACATAAAGGGATATTTAGCCCGTAGTTCGATCTTGAACCCGGAACTAATAGCCTAGAGTTTGGAGCACCAACCCTCTAAACGCTTCGAATTACCTTCTCGAAGTTTGTAACACCATGATCACAAAGATCAAAATGCAACTGGGTTTTTTGTCATTTCATTATTCATCTTCTTATCTTACATTATTGTCGTGTGGCATATAAATAGCCTACATGTGAAGATCAACTCGATATCTCGAGTGATATTATTTCCTATATAATACTATGCTAAAAGGGAAACAAATACTACAAAATAAACTAATAATACTACTCTATTATATTGTTGCCAAATATGCGAGATGCTTGATTCCCTTGATATCTTCTTGAGATCATGACACTCTTGATTAGGCAACAATCCACTTTATCTTATTCTTTATGGAGATCACGACGTCCCCATTGATTTTATTGCGATTTGGATGGGATCCCATAATATATGGGCCATATCTTGGGAATTCTTTTATTTTCTTACTACCTTTGTGAAGATTGTAGGATTCTTCCCATCTTACGAAGATAGAACGTAATCTTGCTAGTGTGGCTACATACTCGCACGCACCTGGACGAGATTCTAGTCACACTCATTTCGCACTCGGTTCAATTATGTGTTATTTGTGTTGCGAAGGGGGTGTATTTATAGGAAAAAGTACCCGGTTTTGGATAGATTTTAGGAAAGAAATCCTATCCTAAATTGAAGAGGTTTTGCTTGTCGTGTTCTCTTCTAAAAGTGCATGCTGCTGATATTTTGTGGTTTTTGACTTTGACTTGGACTCTCAAAGTTTTGTGTGGCTGATTTGCGTCTCGGAAACTGCTTTGACCGGGGTTTGACCCGGTCGCTAAAAGACGGTTTTATTTTCGGTGTCGGTTTTGACCCAAATTAGTCTTATTTGATTGGAAATGACCCACTGGGCCTGAATTTGAAGTTGGTTTGGTGAGATTTTCACTCGGCTAAAATCTCGCGCTAAATACTATTGATTTCAAGTCCAAAATTGAGCGAATTAAGTCATGTTTACGTCCGATCATCATTGGGTGTTTTGTTGGAAATTGCTATAGACACTAGCAGGCAAAATGCGGGTGCCTAGACATTCTAACTACAATACACCATATATAATGCCTATAATTTAATTTGACGTTTACCGCGTATATTATCTCTGATCCCTTGAAATACATTGACGTATGTGGATAATATTCATTTACTATTAGGCATACTCTTAACTTCGGCTGACTCTCTACTGTTGTGCAGTCTCACCAATTTATGCAATAATTCAATTTAGTATCCTTATCAACGTCACTAACAAGCGGCCCGTGCAAACGTGGATAATAACCTTTAACTTCGCTCGTTTCAGGTGATTTTTCGAAAAATATGAGATATTTTGCTGGATATGTATATAAGTCCTTTATACCATAAAATGACCGACGGTTGTTAAAAAAACTCTTAAATCAATCAATATATATTAATAAAGCAGGAACTTTTCAGGCGATATGATTGGTCCAAGTTTTTTAATATATTTTTAAGTTAAATAAAAATTTGTACATGAAAACAAAATCCTACTCCACCTAAGACTCGATTTTTTTAAATTTAAATAAAGAATATAGAAAATTGTATCGGAAAAAACAATCATTCCCCATTTAAGACTAAAAAATCATCACTATATATTATCACTTCATAAGCCAACAAAAATTGGACAGCGAAAAAGTGAAACACTTAGTCAATTCTATTTAATAATTGTTTTAGTATTTATTTATGCACCCTCAAAAAAAATCAAAATTTTGAATTTTTAAATTATTATTATTATTATTATTAATTTTTTTTTTTTTTTTTTTTGCAAGAAATTATGCCTTATTTTATTGTATAAGACGAAATCTTACAAAAGATAAATCCTCTACAAACGCCCCACCTCTACATCAAAAGCCTCAAGGCTAAATCCACTCCTCTAATCCGTAATCTAGTACGAACTTTAAATTTAATACGACTAACAAGATTATCTATCTATTGTAGTACGAATGCTGTTGAAAATTTTGTTGTTCCTTTCCATCCATAACCAATACGTTGTAGCCACTAAGGTACTACAATACCAACGATTCTTCCAGTGCCTTTTCATTCTTCTTGAAGCACACCAAATTCTACTCGGTGTGCAAATCCCAACCTCTACCTGTAACCTGCATCCAGCACAGAAGGTGCTGCCAAACCTGTCTAGAGAATGGGCATCCAAAAAACAAGTGCTTAGCAGTTTCATAACCATTCTCACACTGTTCGCATCTGCTGGCTAAAGTAAGCCCCCTGGTTTGCAGCTTATCTTGAGTCGCCAAAGCACGTTGATCAGCTAGTATCAATATAATCCTGTGTTTAGGCATAATGTAATTGCCCTTAAATCTAGTCATCCATCTTACAGTTTGCCGGTTGTGGACATGACGTAGGTCCACACCGACGCGGCCACGCGTGGGTTTGGGTAGGCGAATGCACCTTCATATGAGAATGGATCGAATTGAAATTTAAGTCAAAATGGAGTCGCCACCGAACTTTGTGGGAGTTCGGACCCGTTCGAGCTCACTCTATGTCGTCATGGGCCATACACAAAGTACGGCCCACTTCGATTTCAGAGTTTATTGGGCTCGTCCCTTTTCATTACGATACCGATACCATCTACACCGGTAATCGTGTAAAGAATGACTCTCGTGCGACAACGGTTTCGAACATCCGGAAACCGAGGTTCTGAGTAAGGGGTGAGGGTACGTGTTGGGAAGCCCACTAAGGACACCCAACCCCGTCTGCACTTAGCGGCCTCTACTAAGACATTGTTTGACTTTCTAATATGCGCGTTAGTAATCTGGTGAAATGATATGCAAACAGCGTTTTTAGCTAAGCATGCGAATTAAATGTGAGCTACGTCATTTCAATGCATCTAATTTATTGTCGAAGTGATTTAGCATGCGAGGGTTCATTTATAAACGGTAAAACGCAAATAAATAAAGCAAAACAAAAAATAAATCGGTTATAAGTTACACGGGCAGAATACAACCCGGAATTCACAATACAACGAGCAATAATATAGAATAATCGGAATATATAACTAAAATGATAGCCAATAATTAGAAACGGACCCGTATATAAACTAGACCGTAAGTTAAATGATATGCATGAGTTTTGAAAGAAATCACGTGATTGACTTTACACGTGACGACTAAGTCGCTTTTTAAAAGACGAGGCTCGGATGATAAAAAGGAGCTCTCGATTTTCTGGGCTACAGGACCAACTCGATCGAGTCATGGTCTGACTCGGTCGAGTGTGTCCTCGAGGAGGCTACTGCCCAGGATTTGGGGTGCTACTCGATCGAGTAGCTTATGTACTCGGTCGAGTGGCACCTGTACGAGTTATGACTCATTTGGTTTAATTCGTTTTAAATCGATGGTTGGCCGAGTTAAATAAAAATATTGACGATTTAGATTTAACTCGGTTTTTCGGTACTATAATTATATGATGATAATACCATTATCGGAATTTTATGAAAAAAATGTTGTCGTTAGATTGAAAATTTTGGATTAGTGACGAAATTGTGTCCCTCTACTTCACGACAACGGTATTAATCCTTACGGATTATGTGATGTTGGTTTTCGTGTCAACGGGTTTCGTACCAATTTTAGAAATGGATCCATACACGTTCAACTACGAATGACCATGATCGCATTACGCCCTTGAGTACATTGGGGCGGCGCTCCTCGGAAAGGTGCCACCTCCGTCGTTGCTCTTAAAGGGATTAAACGGACCTTAAAATGGTTATCGTAGTCAAACGTGTTCGGATCCGAGTTTTAGATACTATTATATATATACACGGTATATAATGTTAATGTGACAAGAACGAAGAAAATAAATGATGTTAGCGGTTAGATGCGACAAATGAAATGCGAAAAATAAAATGTTAGTGTTAATGATCATGTCGTTACTATCGACTAATTATAATACATAAACATAAACATAAACATAAATAAAAAACCGAAAAAAAAAACCAAAGAGGGAATGGAGATGTCGGTGTTGAATGTGACACCCTCAACCTACATGCTCTTGCTTCTCGGGATACTGTTCGTCAAATGGCAGCAATGGCGCGGGAACGTCGAGATACGTAGGAAGAGTTGATGGTGTGTATGTATGGGGTTTTGTAGAGACAGATTTTAACGAGTTTTTGCTCTCGAAGTGTGTATAAGCGTGATGGTGCTTGAGGGTTGAATTATGGCTGAAATGTAAGGTTTTGAAGGTGCAAAGTTGGCTGAAAAAATGTGATGGAAAAGTTGTTAAATGTTGTGGGTTGATGGGGTATTTATAGGAGAAACCCCACGACCTAGGGTCACTCGATCGAGTGGCCCTAGTGCACTCGGTCGAGTGCCCTTGAAGACAAATTTGGTCCGGTTTTTGAGGCTCCACTCGACCGAGTGGGTCAATCCACTCGATCGAGTGGATAAGGTTGACGAGCCTAAATAGGGAAGGAGTTGACCTTTTTTTATTTTTTGAATTTGTTATTTGGCGCAAGTTTCTAGAAATGCACCAGGTTGTTTTTGTGTGTCGGATTCGTCTTTGACCGGGTTTTGACCGGGTCGCTAAAAGATGGGTTTTATTTTGGGTGTCGATTTTGGCCCAAATTAGTCCCATTTTACTCGGAACGACTCACTAGGCCTGGATTTGAGGTCGTTTTCGTGAGATTTGTATCCCGTTAAAAGCCCATGCCTGACATTATTGATTTCGAGCCCGTATCCGAGCGCGTTAGCGTCCGATCATCATCGGGTATTTTTTGGAAACTACCATAGACACTTGGCAGTCAAAATGCGGGTGTCTACAGAGCCCCCACTCTGACTGAGGCTTGGACAAGGCGAGAGTCAGAGTAGCTACCAGGCCAATCGAGGATTGAAACCTGGCAGACTTCCGGTCGGGTCGTTTATAGTCCATTAGACTTGCGTAAAGGGCTCGTCAGCCATAAGTCAGAAATCATACATGAGCTGTTGATAATACCTCCGTGGGGAATAAAGACTTGTCGCGTAAGTCCTGGGTGTGCCTGTGTGTGGGCCCATCCCGTGCTATTCCGGGAAAAATGGCGTCTCTAGACTTTTCGTTGGGGAGATATATAAACTGTGTGGGCTTGCTTCTGAAGCCTCGAGTTGTACCTGTGTCAGTTACATAAAGCTTTGCATGCAACATTTAGGCAAAACACGACTCGCGCTGGGGAATAAAAATTTGGATGATTGAAAATTTGGAATAAATTTTTTTTTTATTTTGACAGACTGCTCAGGATGACTAAATTCCTGTGTCCGTGGGGAGGAGACAAGAGTCGGGCCTGTATGCCTAGGCCCGCCTGGGCTAAGGAGGCACAACTGTAGGGGAGCTACCAGGGTTTTGATGTTATAAATACATCATCCCGGTTTCTTCTTTGTCACAATCCTCAAAACTTCTTCTCCTCAAGAAAAATTCATCTCTTTTAAGAAATTCAAATATGGGTATTGAGCGCCTAACAGACATGTTGCAAGATTGGTCCTACCGCTTTAGGGATGCGAGTAAGGTAACCCTAAAGCAGTCGGGTATATTTCAATTGTTCACGTTCCGCCAGATGCACGTGGACCGCCACTTTCTCAATGCGTGTCTGTCCTACTGGGACGACACTTACCACGTTTTCGGCTTTCCTCGGGGCGAAATCTGTCCCCTCCCTGAGGAGATTGCTGCCATAGGAGGGTGGAACCCACTGCTCCGTCCTGCTGTCCCTTTCTCAGTTCGAGACCCTAGGAGGAAATTACGGGAGTTTTTAGGGTTCTCCCATGCTGAAGTGTCCCGTATGATTGAAGGGGATACTATTTCTTTGCTAGCCCTGGCTGAGAAATTTATGAACCCGTATGATATCCGGGTTTCGCCTATTCATAGCCGCAGGGCGTTTGCTTTCTGCATGCTTCACGTGTATGCTTTCGAAGGCTATCTGGACCTGCTGTCTTGCATGGGCAGCGTTCGTCTTCTTGTTATTGCTGACCTGATGGAGACGGAATACAGTCCTGGGTGGTTGATCACGGGGGAGATCATCCAGGGCTTGGACAACCGTAAGAGGGATGAGTCAGCCCGTTTGACTGGGAGCACCCGCCTGCTACAGGTATATCGCGCGTTTTTTTTTGTTTTTTTAGCGATATTCTGCTACTAGGGTCACTCGATCGAGTCACCCTGGCACTCGATCGAGTGCCTTTGTAAAGAGGCTTTCTGTTCTGCTTCAGGGGTGTCACTCGATCGAGTGACCCTGGCACTCGATCGAGTGCCCTCAGGTGAATGTCCGAATCGTTCCGAGATCTCATGAATGTTGTGTTCTTTTCCAGCTCTGGCTATTTGAGAGATTATCGATTATCGAGCCTCCTCCCAACCCGAGTCAATATTGGTTCAACCAAGTGATGACAAGGACACGTGCTGTCGATTCATCCTATCTCACTACCCAGAAGTATTGGGAGGAAGAATTATCATTTCATCGCGGTCGACTGATTCGATGGGTGGTTCCATGGTGGCCAATTTATTCCTGGACCGGTTTGGCGCCCAGAGATAAGGCGCGCTATCAGGTGATTTTGTCCCTTAGCCAGACAGTTCACCTCTATCCCGACCGCATACTCAGGCAGTATGGGTGGACACAGCGCATCCCGGAGAACGAGGCAGTTGTGAGTGAACCTACCCAGATGACCGACGTTATGTGCAACACCTGGATACAGAGGTGGTATACTCGGGTTACTTGGTCCGTTCCCCAGTCGCTTCACTCAATCTGGGTGTCCCATTCTTATGAGAGGTGGACCAAAGCGGAGACTGCCGAAGCTCGCGCTGCCTTGAAGGTTGCTGAAGCCTTCGACCTGCTTCGGCGAGAGCAGGTCAAAGATAACAGGGATTTCTTTGCTAAAGAGTAGACTCCAGCCCCGATAGTCCGTCTAGTGCCGGGTCAGGAGGAGCCATGACTCGAACTGGGGGGTCCAGTGCTAGAGGTGCTCGGGGGGAAGTAAGTCCCCGGACAGACTTGGAGAGAAGACTAGGGCCTAGACCATCAGTCCAGGACCGACTTGGTCCTAGCTATAGGCTGCCGGAGCATGTACGGGCTAGACTTGGGCCTGTAACAATAGCTGAAGATCCTCTATCGAAGAAGAGGACTCGAGCCAAGGAGGTTCCTCTTGTCATCGGGGAACGCCCGCCCTTGCCTCGACATCCCGGGGCCCCTTATGACCCGAAAGACAAAGGCAAGGGCAAGATGCCCGGATACTAGTCTCTTTTTTTTGCTATTTGGATATTATTACTATTTTTGTTGTGTGTGTGTTTTTTTTTGTGGCTTCTCTTTTTTTGTAATTTGGAATTACCGAGTTTATCGGGGTTTTTTTTTTAATAATAAAAGTACTATATTAGTGAAGCCGTTCCTGTCTTTTTTGTTATTGCAGTGGTTGTGCCCTTTTGAGAGGCTGCCTACGTATTCACAGTTAGTGGAATCAAACCAAACGTAGTTCGGGGATAGATTTTTTGCAATTATGAAATATATCAAGACTATGAGTTCAAGATGTGCGACAGTAGGATAAATAATCCTAACTTATTGACTTGCTTATAAATTTTGAAAAAAAATATTTTTAAATAATTTTTGCAAATGACATTTGAGAGAAGGTTTAGGGGTAGTAGCGCTTCAGCTGGTCCAGGTTGATTGGGTTGACAAATTCATTCCCGTCCAGATCCGTCAGCATCACTGCTCCTCCTGATAGAACCTTCTTCACCAGGTATGGCCCAGCCCAATTGGGTTTGAATTTTTCCCTTGGGTTAACCGGTAATAAAGCACGGACTGATTTGAGAACCAGATCCCCTTCCTTGATATTCCTGGGCCTAACTCTTTTGTTAAAGGCTCGTTTGATTCTCTTTTGATATATTTGGATGTTATTGAGGGCCCGAGACCACCGTTCGTCCAAGAGAACCAACGAGTCATATCGAGCTTGGACCCAATCTGCTTCGGGCACTTGGCTTTCTAGCAGAATCCTGAGAGAAGGTACTTCTAACTCGACTGGCTAGACTGCCTCCATTCCATACGTCAAATAATATGGAGTTGCCCCAGTTGCAGTATGAATCGATGTCCGGTACCCCCATAGGGCGAAGGGTATTTTGTCGGGCCAGTCCCGATAATTATCAGCCATCTTTTTAAGTATGGTGACAATTGTCTTATTAGCAGCCTCCACCGCTCCATTTGTTTGAGGATGGTAAGGCGAAGATGTATCCCTTTGGATTTTGTATTTTGCTAGCAAAGTAGCGGTTTCGGCTTGGAAGTGGGTCCCGTGATCGCTGATAAACTCGTGTGGGATCCCGTATCGGCATATGATCTTATTCTGAATGAATTTGGCCACGTGCTTGGCGTTCAAAACACGAAGTCACTCAGCTTCGACCCATTTGGTGAAATAGTCGATAGCCACTAAAATAAAACAGTGACCTCCCATCCCGGAAGGGTTCACTTTCCCAATTATGTCAATCTCCCATGTCGAAAATGGCCAAGGTGACGTCATGGTGTATAGTAGAGACGATGGCATGTGTTGAACGTTGCCGAAAATTTGACAATTATGGCAGTGTTTGACATATGATTGACAGTCGGTCTCCATACTGTTCTAGTAGTACCCGAGCCTCATGATTTTTCGGGCTAGCATATGGGCGTTCATATGCGGACCGTTTTCACCGTCGTGTACTTCGGCCATCACCTTTTCGGCTTGTGTTTTGTCGATACATAGGAGTAAAGCCCCCTGTGCCGTCTTTTTGTATAACTGACCGTCGTCCGTACGAATGAATTGGGTGGCCAGTCTTCGCAGGGCTTTCTTGGCCCGATTTTCAGTTCCTGGGGGATATTCTCCTGTAGTCAAATAGGTTAGAACAGCCTGATACCAAGGTTCTGGATCGGTGATCTCGATATCTTGAATGGCGTTGACATATGCCGGCTCGGACCGTCCTTCGATGTAGATTGGCATACTGGCCATATGTTCCGGGATGTTTAGTAAGGATGCCAGTTTGGAGAGTGCATCCGCGAACTGATTTTCTTCACGTGGGAGGTAGATATATTCTACCTTCTGGAATTGCTTCTCTAGAACACTTACTCGCGCTTGGTAAGCCACGAGATTGGCATTCCGAGTTTTCCATTTTTGAAGGGCTTGATTGATGACTAGGAACGAGTCCCTGTGAACCCGGAGATTCGTAATTCCTAAATCAGCAGCCGCTTGCAACCCGTGGATGCATGCTTCATACTCGGCCGCGTTATTAGTCACATCGAAATCCAGTTTGATGGATAACGGCGTGTGTAGACACCCATATTTTGACCGCCAGGTGTCTATAGTAGTTCCCGCCAAACACCCGATGATGATCAGACGCAAACATGCTTTAATGTACTCGGATATGGGCTCAAAATCATTGGCATTTGGCTTGGGCTTATTACGGAATATAAATCTTACTAAACCAACCTCAAATCCAGGCCCAATAGGTCGTTTCGAGTCAAATAAGACTATTTTGGGTCGAATCCGGCACCAGGGACAAAACCGTCTTTTAGCGAACGGGTCAAACCCGGTCAAATATATTTTTCCCCGAGATACACGGATGTGGACATGACATAGGTCCACCACTACGCGGCCACGCGCGGGTTTGGGTAGGCGAATGAATCTACATATGAGAATGGATCGAATTGAAATTTAGATCGAAGTGGAGTCGCCACCGAATTTTGTGGTTATTCGGAACCATTCGAGCCCACTCTATGTCGTAGTGGGCTATATACAAAATACGGCCCGTTTCCGATGTCAGAGTTTATTGGGCTCGTCCCTTTGCATTTGATACCGATACCGACATTATCGGACATCGTATATTGAATGACTCTCGTGCGCCAACGGTTTCGGGCATCCGGAAACCGAGGTTCTGAGTAAGGGGTGAGGGTACGTGTTGGGAAGCCCACAAAGGACACCCAACCCCGCCCGCACTTTAGCGGCCTCCACTAAGAATTCGAGTGACTTTCTAATACGCGCGTTAGTTGAACGGGAAAATGATATGCAATGATTATTTTCCCTAAACATGTGAATGGAATTGAAAAAGGGTTTCTATGTCAATTTAATGCAACTAAAATTAACGTCGAAGATGTATTTTAGCATGAGGGTTCATTTAGTACGATAAAATAAACAAGAATTAAATTGACAAAAGAAATAACAATCGCGTTAGTAAGGATGTAACGATATTTAACGGTTTATGCAAATATGGGATGAGATGATGCAAATATGATGATGTATGGTTTTGAAAAATGAAGCTTTCACGTGATTGATTAGACACGTGTTGACTTAAGTCATGAAAAGATGTGAACGAGACTCGAATAACTTGTAGGACTCGCGGTTTGAGGCGATAAAGGGGCCACTCGACCGAGTCATTGAGGGAATCGACCGAGTGGACCTCTGAAAAGGGTTCTGTCCGGATTTCGTGACCCTACTCGACCGAGTTACAGACCAACTCGGCCGAGTACGTTGCCACTCGATCAAGTCATTGCAGGACTCGACCGAGTGGAGGTCGGAAAACGTATTCTGCTCGGTTTTTGTGGTGTCACTCGATCGAGTGGCCTATTGCACTCGGTCGAGTGGCACCTGTACGAACTAGGTTCGTTTGCAATTTTATTATTGATTTTGAAATTGCTTTTGATTTTTGATGATTCGACGATTTTACCGAATTGAGCATAAATATGGTATGACTTATGCTCGATTCGGGTTTTCTATGAATCATTGATTTTGATGAATCGAATATAAATATTGCGGGATTTATATTCGATTCTAATTTTGAATACTCGTTGTATCCCATATTCGATTATTGAATCGATATGGAATACTAGAGTAAAAATAAAAAAAATAAAATAATTTTAGTCGTCTTAAATTAACCATCGCGATATGAGTAAATCGCGTTAATTAGTTTATGTGACTAGATCGCTAGATTCGACATCCAATTATGGAATTGGTATCGAATCTAGTGGATCGACACTTTGCTTGAATTAGAGGACTTGATTCCCTCAACTTCTCCGACATCGAAATAAATCCCTAGGGATTGTGATGTCGGGTCCGCGTCAACGGGTTTCGACCCTTATTAAAATACAATACTTGTTTTAAAAAAATCGATTGCGAATATGCGACTTGAATAACGATGCAAAAAATAAACAAATTATTGTTTAGGTTAACTTGTTTCAATAATCAAATGATCGGGGTGATGGGATAAGCGACCGTCAACGCTGTGTGCAGTACACTTGTATATTCGGTTTTCCTTATCCCACCATCATTCACATTCGACACTAATCGATAAGTATTTTAATGTTTTATACTAATTATATTATCGATATTATGATGCGATGAACAAAATAAGTAAAGAAAACGAAAAACAACGTGAAAAAGGGGGGAAGACGACGAGAGGAAGAGAAGAAGGAAAGAAACGGGTTTTGGCACCCTCAACCTACATGTTCTTGTCTCGGATCGGACTCGTAATCGCGGCTTTAACACGGGAGCTTCGAGGTGCATGAAGGTTGAGTTATGGTGGTTAGGGTTTCGATTTCCTAAAACTAGGTTTAGGGTTTGCTAATGTATTGCTAGGGTTTGAATTAGGGTTGTGGAGTTGTGTAAAGGATTGATTAGGGTTGTGTAAGGATGTGAAAAGTTGATTGAATGTGTGTTGCATGGGGTGTATTTATAGGCTAAGTTAGGGCACCCGGTTAGGGTTACTCGACCGAGTAGGCAGCTAACTCGATCGAGTGGCCCAGCTGGGTCGCGTGGGTCAGTCTTTCGGACCTTGACTTTGGATGTTTGATGGGTTTTGTGTTTGACTTGGACTTTTGATGATGTGAGGGGTTGTTTTGTGTGTCTCGGAAACGACTTTGACCGGGGTTGACCCAATCGCTAAAAGTCGGTTTTAATTTCGGTGTCGGTTTTGGCCCAAATTAGTCTTGTTTGACTCGGAATGATTCACTGGGCCTGGATTTGAGGTTGATTTTGTGAGATTTGTACTCCGTAAGTGCGTTAGCCAGCAACTAATGGATTTGAGCCCGTATCCGAGCGCGTAGAAACACGTTAGCGTCCGATCATCATCGGGTGTTTTTTGAAAACTGCCATAGACACCTGGCAGTCAAAATGCGGGTGTCTACAGAGCCCCCACTCTGACTGAGGCTTGGACAGGGCGAAAGTCAGAGTAGCTACCAAGCCCGTTAAGACCTGGTAGACTTCCGTCCAGGTCGTTTATAGTCCATTAGACTCGCGTGAAGGGCTCGCCAGCCATAAGATAGAAATCATACCTGGGCTTGACGATAGTACCTCCGTGGGGCATTTGGACTTGTCACGTAAGTCCTGGGTGCGCCTGTGTGTAGGTCCATCCCGTGAAAATTCTGGGGAGATTTATAGGGTTGCATGTCCCTGTTTGAGTCGTACTTGTATAAGTCACATAAAAATGCATGTAACACGTAGGTAGTAAAATGACTCGTGCTGGGGAAAGATGATTTTTGAAAGATTGAATTTTGAAATTCTTGAAATTTCTTGACGTTTTGAAATTTTGAAATTTGGAAATTTTTGAAAAGGATTGACTCCTAAAGAAATTAGGAAAGTTCGGGATGAATATTTTCGTGCTAGTATCGGGACTAGGCTTGTGGGTTGGTTCCGTTTAGAATTAGGAAACTTTCCTAAAAAGTTTTCAAGGCTAATGCTATATATAGCCCTCCTTTGCCCTTGATTCCTTCATAATTCCATCACGAATCAATTCTTCTTTAAAGAAAGTCTCTTTATTTCCCTTAAGGCAAAAAGAAAGTCTCTTTATCCTCTTAAGAAATCAGCCATGGGAATCGATAGGTTGAGCGTCATGCTGCAGAAATGGTCCCGACAATTTAGGGATGCTGATAGGGTGGCCTTGAACCAGACGGGTATTGCCCAGCTTTATACCTTCCGTCAGATGCAAGTTGATCGCTACTTTTTGGATGCATGCTTGGCTTATTGGGATGACATATATCATGTCTTTGTTTTTCCTCGGGGCGAAGTCAGCCCTTTACCTGAGGAGATTGCAGTTGTGGGAGGATGGAACCCAATGCTTCGGCCCGCCGTCCCATATTCGGTCTACGACCTGAGGAGGAAGCTTCGAGAATTCTTAGGTCTCTCCCATAATGAGGTGTCTCGAATGGCCCGGGATGACAACGCAGTTTCCTTGATCGATATGGCCGAGAAGTTTATGAACCCGCATGAGGTCCGGGTGAGATCAATTCACAGCCGTAGGGCCTTTTCTTTTTGTATAATCCATGTTTATGCCTTTGAGGGTCACATGGACTTGTTATCATGTATGGGTCATATCCGTCTCTTGACCGTAGTTGATTTAATGGAGACGGAGCACAGCCCGGCTTGGTTGATTACGGGTGAAATAATCCAAGGATTGGACAATCGCAAGAGGGATTCGTCCGTCCGTCTCACCGGAAGCACCCGTTTGCTGCAAGTATGTCGGATTTGATTTTTTCTCGATTTCTTGATTTTTTGAATTTTTTCGAGAGTTTGGCTACTGCAGTGGGCACTCGATCGAGTCACCCTGGCACTCGATCGAGTGCCCTCGGTAAAAAGCCCCCTGTTCGCTCCCAGTGATGCCACTCGATCGAGTCATTCTGGCACTCGATCGAGTGTCATCTGGCGGACGCCTGTTTCGTCTCGAGATTTAATGCTTTTGTTTCCTTTTTTAGATTAGGCTTTATGAGAGGCTATTAGTGATAGATCCTCCTCTTGATTCTAGCAATTACCGCCATAACCAACTGATGACGAGGAGACGCGCCATTGATTTTTCTCGCCAAATTAGTCAGAAATATTGGGACGAGGTATTATCAGTCCATGGTGGTCGGCTCATTCGATGGGTAGTGCCGTGGTGGCCCATCAATGTTTGGACCGGCTTGGATCCAAGGGACAGAGCTCGTTACCAAGTAATCTTGTCCTTCAGGCAAACGGTTCATCTCTACCTGGATCGCATACTAAGGCAGTACGGACAGGCTCAACGAATACCCGAAATTGAAGCAATTGTGAGTGACCCTACCCAACTGACTGACGTGATGTGTGATACGTGGATGCAGAGATGGTACACCTGGCACACCTAGCCCGTTTCCAAATCTCGCCATTCGATTTGGGTTTCAGCCTCATACGTAAAGTGGACTAAAGCAGGTGATGCCAAGGCCCGAGCTGCTTTGAAGGTTGACGAAGCCTTCGACCTGCTTAGAAGGGAGCAAGCTAAAGACAATAGGGGATTCTTTGATGAAGGATACACTCCGGCTACCCTAGTTCGTCTAATGTCAGGACAGAAGAAGAAGGCTAAGACTCAAGCTGAAGGGTCTAGTGCTAAAGTTGCTCGGGGGAAAGTGACCCCCAGACTGACTTAGAGAGGAGACTGGGCCCAAGACTAGCAGTGTAGGACCTACTTGGCCCACGGGATAGACTACCCGAGCACGTGCGAGCTCGACTTGGACCGAAGACCGTTGTAGAAGACCCGTCGTCAAAGAAACGGGTTCGTGCTAAAGAGGTTCCCCTTGTGATTAGGGAACGCTCGTCCCCACCTCGGTGACCTCGGGCCCCTCGTGACCCAAAGGACAAAGGAAAGGGCAAAATGCCCGGATACTAAATCTCATTTATTTTATTATTTGAATATTAATACTATTTTTTGGTGTGATTTTTTTGTGTTGTTTTTTTTGTCCGCCGTGTTTGGTGCGTTTTTTTTTTTGTTTTTTTTTTAATTCCCGAGTTTATCGAGATATTAATAAAAGACGTATTATTTGAAAACCGTTCCCGTCTTTTCGTTATTGCAGTGGTTGTACCATTTTGAGGGGTTGCCTACGTATCCACAATTAGCGGAATCAAACCAAACGCAGTTCAAAATTTGATTTGATTGATTTTTTTTGCAATTTTCGAAATACATCAAGATTATAAATTCGAAATGTGCGACGGTAGAATAATTAATTCTAACTCATTGACTTGTCTAAAATTTTGAAAATTTTTAAAAAGACAAATTTTTATAAACTTTTGCAAATGACATTGAGATAGGGGGTTATAGGTAGTAACGCTTCAGCTGGTCCAAGTTGGTCGGGTTGACGAACTCATTCCCGTCCAGGTCTGTCAGCGCCACCGCTCCTTGTGATAGGACCTTCTTGACTAAGTATGGCCCAGCCCAATTGGGCTTAAATTTTCCTCTTGGGTCAACCGGTAGTAAGGCACGGACCGATTTCAGGACCAAATCCCCTTCTTTGATGTTCCTGGGCCTAACCCTTTTGTTGAAAGCCCGTTGGAATATTTTTTGATATATTTGAATGTTGTTGAGGGCCCGGGATCGCCGTTCGTCTAAAAGGACTAGCGAATCGTATCGGGCTTGGACCCAATCTGCTTCAGGTACTTGGCTTTCAAGCAGAATCCTGAGGGACGACACCTCTAGCTCGACTGCACTACTAGAATAAGCTCTAAAAGAATCATTAATAAGGAACCATTTAGTTATAATCAATGATTTATTTGATTTAAGAAATCAATTCTTCCAAATAGATGGTCTCTTATCTAATACTTAAGACACCATTTTTTAGATAAATGATTTCTAGTCACTTTCATTTTAATACAAAGACATCATTTTAAAGCAAATGATTTCTAACCTCATACTATTCATTAACAAAGACATCATTTCTTAAAACAAATGATTTCTCAAAAAATAATATTTCTATTTTTTTTAATTTACCTATTTCTTTTTCTCCTCTTTGTCAAAAAAAAATAATATTTCTATTTTCATTTCTTAATACACCCGCCTGTTTCCTTTTCGTACATCGTACGCACACTCGCCATTCATTCATCGTTACTCATTTCTTCATTCATTCATCAATTCCAAACCCGCTGCTGCTACCGCTACCATGAACCATCGCCGTCCACCCTGAACCATCGCCGTCCACCAACGCCGCTGTCCACTACCGTTCATCGCAACTTCACTGTCTTCTGCAAATCGATCGCCATTTTTGAGTTTTCGAGGTAATTCCCAAATTCATTCATCCATTCTTCTTCTTCTTGTTTCTGATCTACATGTTTCCAATTCATCGCCGTAATTTCTGTGTTTCTGCAAATGTTAAGCTCATTGCTCATGAAAATCCTCGAACATTTTTGAATTATATGAGGGAACAATGTAAATTAAGGTTTCGTTATCTCCAGATTCCCCTAAATCTGTTCGACCTAATGATGTCTCTTCTCCCTCGGCCCTCCATTATCGATTTTAATCAGCTATTTGCGGCCATGACGAAACACAAACACCTCCAACCTTACTCCACTATCATTTCCCTCTTTAGACGAGTTGAATTATCCAGTACCAGATCCAATTACCAGTCCGTAGGTATCCTCGCTAATTGTTACTGCCATTTAGGCCGCGTTGATTTCGGGTTTTCTCTCTTTGCCAAGTCCCTTAAGCTTGGCTACCCCATCGAGTCGCATATAGTTTTGTTTAGCACGTTAATCAATTGTCTTGTTGAAAATGACCAGTTTCCTCAAGCGGTTAAGCTGCTGGATGTAGAGAATTGTGACAACACACATTACATAACATAACATAGTACTCCAATGTAATAAAGGATTAAAGGAAGATAGAAAGGTTAGAGTGAAGGAGATATGAGACAAAACACACAACACATAACACATAACACATGAACTATAAGACACATGGGTGAATTCATTCATTCATTCATAGGTCATTTGTGAGAAAGTGGGTTAGAATAAATTAAAGGGGGTAATGTAATGGTTGAGGTGTGGATGCTCCTGTTTGCAAGGACATAGTACACTAAAACAAAGGCAGCAGCCGTTACCATCACTAAATCTATGTGGTCATACATTCACTTACG
The DNA here is from genome assembly GCA_958450325.1 of Agrostemma githago. Taxonomy (NCBI): domain Eukaryota; kingdom Viridiplantae; phylum Streptophyta; class Magnoliopsida; order Caryophyllales; family Caryophyllaceae; genus Agrostemma; species Agrostemma githago. The sequence goes on along the minus strand of OY288259.1, from coordinate 31,834,604 downwards.
TTGTTTCAGTGCGTCTGATCTGCTAAACGACATCCAGCAACCCAACTCTACACACATTACATTACATAGAACTAGACTACTTTTTTCTCGTCAAACCAACCAAACTAAATTTTCGTTTTGAACACACCTCGAGTAACGTACAGTAAGCGTAATAACATCATCTTCATTTTCTATTGACGATTTGGATTCAGATTTTACATGATTTATGATGGGAAATATATGTATGTAAAAGAGGGTGAGATAAAGATAAAATAATCTATCATCGGTGCTCTTATTGATTCCTGATTGTAATTTTGTAGTCTTCAGTAATGTACCTATTGTCATAACGTCCCTGTCCTAGCATATCCACAAAGATTTGCAACTCGAACTTCTCCTTCTGCAACGTCGCAATCTGCAATAGTCATATTCATAAGCTAACAAAACAAAAGCCACTCATTTAATCAAGCAAAAAGTTTTTAAGCCTACACCAATATTCTTTGTTTGATATGAGAAAGTGATCATGTTATGATAGCATGAGGCGATTCAACAAGCCTTTAGTAGATAGAACATTACAGTTGAGTTTGAGATAATAATGTTGACACTTGACCCAATCATATTTGTATAACAGGCGGTTCGTTTGGTGAAATATCTTGGAGAAAATCACCATGTCAGTTTTGTACTTCCTATGTATAATTTCCTTCTGTCAGCTTGTGCAAAAATGAAGGATGGGATATATCGTGATCAGTGCTTGAAATTGATGGACACGCATTTGTTAGGGTGCAATGAACATACATATACAGCTCTTCTCAAGGTAATTAATTAGGTGACTAGTTTGTGACTGGATTTTCCAACCTATATGATTCTCTCTTAGCACCTGTTGAATTTTGGATTAGTTGTATTGCTATGGTTCTTGATTTTCTTGGAAAAACTAATTGCAGCATTGCTATAAGAGTGCAGCAAGATAGTTGACTGGCAGAAATCAATTCAAATTATTGTGTTGGTAAAGAGAAAAAAAGAAAAGCTTAAGATGGTATACGGTTTGAGGGCAAACGGTCTGAGCTTTATACATGTACTTTGTTGGTTCTTGTCAATTGTCTATATTATAACTTATTAAGAAAAAAAGAGACATAAAAGGTAGCAAGAGCAGAGATCCAAATAGAGTAAGATGTGCCAGGATATCCCTAAACATCTCCTTCTTCCATTCTTCCAATGTTGTGATTCCTGCTTCTGCTGCTAACTCATCCAAATACTTGCAAACCAGTAACCACATTTGCAAAATCATTTAATTTGACAACCTGATAAACATGATTATATTTAATTTGATTCGAACTGTACTGTGTTGTTTTTATGATTCGAACATGTATTTAGGAGGTAGCTAGGATACCTCATCATTATCAGGGAGAAAATGAGTATGATGCTTAGGCCTCTTTTGTAATGTCATTTCCTGATAATACTCGTTTACGTCTGCCATCATCGTCTCGGTCGCTTTTCCATTGTAATTTATGTTTGTTTTGTTTATGTGTTGAGTTGGTGGATTTATTTCCAAGCGTCGATAATACTGATTACCACCACTGAACTCAAATGAGTGTTGAGTATGAGCCGATGCGATACTAATTTCCTCAATTAAGTTTGTTTTGGGAGATCAAATTGCCATGATCTTTCTTTTCTTGAATGTGGATATATTTGTAGTAGTTTGTGTTAGTCTTAAGCTTTATTGTTGAAATATGTGTAATAAGGCGTATGATTTATTATTGAAATTGGTTATTTATATACAAATGGAGTAGTGCCTTTGCTTTTTCAAGTGTATGAGCCTAATGTGGATTTTTTTTGTGTTGTAGTATTTTAAAGATGTACCGAAATCATATACACAAGAAATGATTGATGAGTTACGAGAGATGTGGATTATGTTTGTTCTCAAGCACAAAGAAGTAGAAGATGAGGAAGATTGATTACAAAGTGAATACTCAATTTTTGAAGCATATACGTCTTGCCATATATGAAATTGTTACACATCTTGGCACATATATATATATATATATATATACTCTTGTCATATTATTTGAAGTATATGTTATTTTTTGACACATCTTGCCATATTTTTGGGCCTATTTATATTTAGAAAGTGAATACTAATTTTTGGGTAATTTACACTTGTAATGTAATTATGACTTATTTCAGGATATCTATATATATGGGATATTTTATGGAAATCCGTCTTTTTTGGTTGATGCTTGAAAAAGGAGTACATTGTATTGTAATAGTTGAGTTATATACTCCCTCTGTTTCTTTGATATCTTCCACATTTCCTTTTTCAAACATTTCTTTGATTTCTTCCACTTTCCTTTTTTCTATCACACTTCTCTCTTACTTAGGTGGCCCACCTACTTTACTCTCTCTCTACTTTTACTTATTTTATTGTTTTTCTTAAGAAATGTGCCACTTTTAAGGTGGAAAAAATCATAGAAACGGAGGGAGTATATATATATATATATATATATATATATATATATATATATATATATATATATATATATTAAAAAATTAATCAAAGAGACTAATTCTAGATATTAATTGTAATGGAAGGAAAGAAATCATTCAAGAGTATTAAATGGTTTGTTAAGTTAGGAGGCAAAGAAACCTTTTAAGTGGGGTACATGATTTATGAAGGGAAACCAAAGAAACCATTTTAGTATATTGTATGGTTTATTGAGTTTAGATAAGACACCATTTATCTCTCCTAGAAGGTGTTTTTCTCATGGACCAAAGAAACCATTTATTTCTTAAAAATGATTTCTAAGGCATAAGCAAAGAAATCATTTTTCTCACATGATCTCTTATCTTAAGAAACCTTTGACTTGGAGATCATCTCCAAAATGGTGTCTTAGGATATCTTGGAATGGTGTCTTTGCCCTTTATTGTAGTAGTGCTGGTTGGACTGCTTCCATTCCATATGTCAGGTAGTATGGAGTAGCTCCGGTTGCGGTGCGGATCGATGTTCGATACCCCCATAGGGCAAAGGGTATTTTGTCGGGCCAGTCCCGATAATTCTCAGCCATCTTTTTAAGTATGGTGACAATTGTTTTGTTGGTCGCTTCTACCGCTCCATTTGTTTGAGGTCGGTAGGGTGAAGATGTATGCCTTTGGATTTTATATTTTGCCAGCAATGCGGCCGTTTTGGCTTGGAAGTGGGTCCCGTGATCACTGATAAATTCGTGAGGGGTCCCATATCGACATATGATCTTAATTTGGATGAATTTGGCCACGTGCTTACCGTTCAAGACACGGTATGACTCGGCTTCGACCCATTTGGTGAAGTAGTCGATGGCCACCAAAATGAAGCAATGACCTCCCGTCCCGGAAGGATGCACCTTCCCGATTATGTCAATACCCCATGTCGAAAATGGCCATGGTGATGTCATGGTATATAATAGGGAAGACGGCATATGATGTACATTGCCAAAGATCTGACAGTTATGGCAGTGTTTGACATATAACTGGTAGTCTGTTTCCATGGTGTTCCAGTAATACCCGAGCCTCATGATTTTATGGGATAGCATATGGGCATTCATATGCGGACCGTTCTCACTGTCGTGGACCTCGGCCATGACCTTTTCGGCCTACATTTTGTCGATACACAGGAGGAGAGCCCCCTTTGCTGTCTTTTTATATAATTGCCCATCGTCTGTATGAACAAATTGGGTTGCCAATCTCCGCAAGGCCTTCTTTGCCCGATTTTCAGTTTCCGGGGGGGTACTCTCCCGTTGCCAAGTAGGTTAGGACTGACTAATACCAAGGTTCTGGGTCAGTTATCTCGATATCTTGAATGGCATGGATATAAGCCGGCTCGGACCGTCTTTCAAAACAGATAGGCATGCTGGTCAGGTGATCCGGGATGTTCAGTAGAGATGCTAATTTGGAAAGTGCATCTGCGATCTAATTTTCATCCCGAGGCAGGTATATATTCCACCTTCTAGAATTGTTTCTCTAGAACCCTTAACCGTGCTTGGTAAGCCACGAGATTGGCGTTCCGAGTTTTCCATTTCTGGAGTGCTTGATTGATGACCAATGATGAATCACCGTGGACCCGGAGGTTTGTTACCCCTAAATCAGCGACGACTTGCAACCCGTGAATGCGTGCTTCATATTCGGCTGCGTTGTTGGTCACATCAAAGTCCAATTTGATGGATAAGGGAGTGTGTTCCCCTCGGGGTGAGATTAACAGAATTCCGACCCCAAATCCTCGGAAGTTGGATGCTCCATCAAAATACAAATCCCATGTCTCGATATCGGTATGGAATATGTCTTCATCAGGAAAGGCCCAAGTATCAGTGTGGCCTTCTTCGGATATCGGGCTTTCAGCGAGGAATTCGGCTACTACCCGGCCTTTGATGGCTTTTAATGGTACAAACTTGAGGTCAAACTCTGATAACATTAATGTCCATCTTGACATCCTGCCGTTGAGGATGGGCTTCTCGAACAGGTACTTGATAGGATCCATTTTGGATAAAATATGTACCTCGTGACTAAGCATGTAGTGTCTGAGCTTTTTAGTGGCCCAAACCAAAGCTAGGCACGTTTTCTCGAGCATGGTGTACTTGCGTTCGTACTCGAGGAACTTTTTACTGATGTAGTAAATAGCCCGTTCTTCTGATTCGACTGTCTGGGCCAGCATAGCCCCCATGGCTGTCTCGGTCGTCGTTAGGTATAACGACAAAGGCAAACCTTGTTGAGGTGGCATTAGTACTGGCAGAGCCGACAGAATCTTCTTGATTTTGTCGAAAGCCGCTTGATATTTGTCGTCCCATAGCACCCGTTCCCCTATCTTCAGTTTTTTGAAAATGGGCTCGCATACCATGGTTAGTTTCGAAATGAACCGGCTGATGTATTGGACTTTCCCGAGAAACCCCTTTATTTCCTTTTCGGTCTTAGGTGGTTGCATCTCGGTGATGGCTTTGATCTTAGCCGGATTGACCTCAATGCCGCGTTGGCTAACGATATGGCCCAGTAATTTGCCTAACGTTACCCCGAAACTGCATTTTTGTGGGTTCAGTCTCATATTGTATTTGCCTAGTCTGATGAAGAACTTCCTTAGGGCCGAAATGTGCCCGTTTCGGTCCTTGGACTTGACGATCATATCGTCCACATAGACCTCCACTTCCTTATGCATCATGTCGTGTAGCAAAGTAGTGGCGGTCCGTTGATAAGTGGCCCCGGCATTGATAAGCCAAAATGGCATGACGGTGTAACAGTAAGTCCCCCATGGTGTGATGAAGGTGGTCTTACCCATATCCTCTTCTGCCATTTTAATCTGATTGTATCCGGCATACCCGTCCATGAACGATAGAAGGGCATGATCGGCCGTATTATCCACTAAAATGTCGATATGTGGTAACGGGAAATCGTCTTTTGGACTGGCCTTGTTTAGGTCCCGAAAGTCCACGCTTACTCGCACCTTGCCGTCCTTCTTGAGTACCGGCACGATGTTTGCAACCTAGTCTGGATATTAAGACACTTGTATAAAGCCCGCTTTGAATTGTTTGTCTACTTCCTCTTTGACTTTGAGGGACCATTCAGGCTTCATTCTTCGGAGCTTCTGCTTTACCGGTTTGCACCCATCTTTGATGGGTATTTGGTGTTCAGCTATTTCCCGGTCTATACCCGGCATGTCCTTGTAGGACCATGCGAAGACGTCTTTAAATTCCTGGAGGAGGTCTGCGAATTGTTTTCTCTCCTCGGGATTTAAGGATAGACCCAACTTAAGCATCTGGGGCTCTTAAGTGGTTCCCACATTGATGGACTCGGTTCCTTCCATTACCGGATCTCGGGATTCCCTCTGTTCGAGCTGCTCGATCAGATGTGGGGACAGAGGTACCTGTTCGTCGAGTTTCTCAATGTCATTGCATATAAAATTTTTGAAATTGAGAAAACTTTGGAAAAAAGACAAGTCGTAAGCAAAACGGTTTTCGATATTATTATTGATGGTAAATTTGGAAAACAGCTCGAATAGAGCTGCCATCTGATCACTGGTCAGTGGCGGGATAGGGAGAGGTCTTGGGACAGGCCCCGAGACCTCAGTGGCTAAGGGAAGAGGGGTTACAGATTCGACTCTAGCACCAGACCCTCTAAACCTGGACTCAGACTCAGACTCCGACTCAGACTCAGACTCGGACTCAGTATCCGGCATGTCTCCCTCGCTGGTGGTCAGCTTGTAGATCCGTCCCTGGTTGTCGGTCCATTTGACGGTCTTCCTCCAGGCCCTCGTCTCGGTGTTGGCACCGACATCGGTGATTAGCTTGGTTGGGTCGAACCGATCGCTGCGGAGGATCAAGTTGACCAAATCGTCCTTTGGAGCAGGGACGGTCTTGTCTTCTCCGAAGAGGAGCCCTAGCACGGGATCGGCATTATTTTCACCTTTTTCGGACTCGGCCTGCACGATGGTGAATATATCATCCGGGATGAAGTTGCATTCCCGAGCCGTTTTGGTCTCGGGATATGTGATGGTGGGTTGGTAGAGGCCCACTTGGATCGCCCCAAACACGGGAGTGACGAAGTAGTAGTTAACTTCGGGCTATAAGGGCCTATGTAAGTACCCTTAAGGATGTTGGTGGCCTTGTGAATACCGGCCCGGACCACATTTTCTGGGGTTATAGCATACCCCAACCCGAACTGTGATTCGCCATCATTTAGGACTTCGATGATCTTCCCAGCTGGAAGATATGGTCTCGAAGTAGCCCCCGGCAAGTAGCCCAAATTTTGTAGCATCATGTCGATGCTAGTAGTGAAGTAGGGCCTGAAAAGATATTCCTCCTCAATCATACCCACGAAGTCGAATCCTCGTGGTTCGGCCCGGCTTGTGGCATTACAGCTAACCACGGTGATAGGAGTAGCTTCTAGCGTGATGATGTCATCTTGAAGTGGCATCTTGACTTTCCTATGTAGGGTAGAGGACACGGCCTTGACTGCATGGATCCAAGGCCTTCCTAGTAGTAGGTTAAAGGATGAGGTGACATCGATCACCTGAAATTCCAACTCCTTTTCGATTGGGCCCGTTATGATCTTCAGTTTGACGGCCCCGGCCACTGGTTTTGGGCTTCCGTCGAAAGCCTGGATAGTCTGTGCTGTCGGGAGGTAGTCGACATCAGTGATGCCATGGGCCCTAGCTGTCCTCAGAGGTAGGACATTTACAGCAGATCCGTCGTCGATTAGGGTCATCGGGAGGTATTTGCCTCGGCAGATGACCGTGATATACAGGGCCAGATTATGATTGGGCCCAAACGGTGACAGATTAGCTTCAGAGAAGGTTATGAGCGGGCTTTCCTCCTTTGACTTGCCTTTGAGAAAAGGCATAATAGTGGCTACCATTTCAGAAGGGGTAACCTGTGAGTCGACCTTGATTTCATCGAGAGCCTTAGTCAGTGCTTCCCGATGTGCTTGTGAGCTAACCAGTAGTTGCCATATAGTTAGATCGGCTCGAACCCTCTTTAGTTGTTGGACCAAAGCTGTGTCAGTGCTCGATTCTTCGAGGGTAGATTCCGTCCTGGCAGGTTCAGTGACGGTTATTGGAGTAGAACGCCCATCTGCGGTGAGGTGGTTAGTGGCTAAAGCTTTGGACTTAGCCCTTCGGACCTCTTCAAGGGTAATGGGGACAGCTTCCCCTTTGGTCAGGTAAACATCGTCTTCGTCATCGAACCACATCCCATTGATTTGTGGGATAAAAGGGGAAATGAGGTGAGAACAATCGATTACTTCACCCGTGTATATTGCATGGGCACTGAACGTGTTGCTCGGCTTGTCTCGGGCAACGGGATTTTCCCGCTCTTGATCAGATCTTGGATCAGATGCTTTAGTCTCCAGCATTTTTCAGTATCATGTCCGTTACCTCGATGATACTGGCAGTAGGCCTGGGCGATATAATTTTTGGGCCTCTTCTCTACTAGAGGCTCTGCAGTTGGGCCTATCGGTTGGATCAGGCCCTTCGAAGATAGCCTTTGTAAGGCATAAGTATAGGTAGTCCCTATATCTGTGAATACCCGATTTGGTGTATTCTTTTTGGATGAGGTGTCGAGCAGATTTACCTTATCGAAGATGCTGCGGGCTGTAGCTGTAGGTGTGGGCTTGTTTGTAGATGAACTAGGCCCTTGATAGCCTTTGGTAGAGGCCTTAGTCAGGCTCTCCAGTCTCAAATCATCCTCAATTCTCGTGCCCATTTCAGTAAGGACAGCAAAGTTTGGGATGATAGCATACCGGAGGTGGACCCGGTAGGATGGGAGGAGGTTTTTGACGAAAGCTTCCACTAGGGCCTTCTCGTCGGGCTTGTCGACCAGCTTTACACTCTCGGCCCTCCACCTTTGTAGATATTTTGTGAACCCTTCTTTGGGCTCTTGGGCCATGACTTCCAGAGTACGCATGGTAGTCTGGATTTCAGTGTTATCGGCGTAGTTCCGAGCAAATTTGGTCGCCACATCGTCCCAAGTTTTGTATTTCTTGGGGTCGAGCCTGTAAAACCAGGCCTTAGGATGCTTCTTCAGGGAGGAAGGGAATAAATGCTTGAACATAGTTGACTTCACCCCTTTGACCGCCATGAAGTCCTTGAAAGCCCGGATGTGGTGGACCGGGTCTTCGGTACACTCAAACATAGGAATTCCCGTAAGGTTGAGGTTAGCAGGAAGCTCATCATTCAAAGGTGAATAAGTACGAGCTTTTTAGGTGTGGATCGAGTTGTTCGTCGATAAGTGGAGCCCAGTGGGCTCAGCTCCTTCAACTGGGGCCGTCTTTTCTACGGCACTTAGGCGGGTGGCTAGCGTTGCTTGGCTAGCCTGAATAGTAGTCAGTTGAGTCTCGATCTTGGCCAGAGCATTTTTCAATTCGTCCATCTTGCGTTGGTGTCTGGTTTCGGGTGGCCTATCTGTAAGAACACCACGTAATCAGAAACTAGCCCAAAATCCCGGAATAGAAAGTACATCCCGAACAAGACTAAAAAGGGAAATGACTCGGAAAAGACACCTAGACGAGTGACTTGTGAGATGTGAGCCTTCCTTAGGATTCGGCGGGTGGGCCTAGTCCTGTTCGAAGGAAGGTTCACGTGAGACATCCCCAGACTTATGGACTCGATTGTATTGACGGGCCCTCCTTTGTAGGGGTTTGTCCTACGTAGGTGGGCCTTGCCTTAGTCTAATAAGGCGGACTGGGATAGGGAAGAAACTCCTGATGTAAAATCGACAGAGTTTCGATGCTAAAGACCTTGACAACTTAAGACACGACCCGACTCTGCTAAAAAAAACGAGAAGTCCTAAGGAGAAGGAGGTTTTGAAAACTGATTGTTTTTGAGAAAGGTCCGAGAAAAACTCGGTTGAGGGCCCAATTTTTGAAAAAAACGAAAAGGGTATTGGGCCACGGGTTTTGAAAGTTCGAAAATGTTTTTGAGTTTTGAATTGGGCAGCATACCGGCTAGAAAATAGGCTATTTTGAGTAAAATCATAAGTCCTAAATTCGGTATGTGTCCCGGGTTTTGAAATTGAATAGTTTGAAAAAGATGCAATCTTTGAAAAAAGACGGTTTTTGAAAACGACTCGGAAACCAAGTAGCACGTAGTCACACAAGCATTATAACAATGTCATGTATGCTTTACACTAAGTCTCGGTCGGTCTATAGAGGGTCTATACCAGTGTACATAGTCTAGACGTTGATCGGGACGGACTTCCTAAGTGGAGTTGATCTTAGAACATGCTGCGAAACCCACTCGAATCGACTATGGACACCTTTTGACATATCCATATTGGAGTATATCAACGGTATAGTGGGACGTCGGTCGCGAGTACCGGCCCGAGAAAATATGGGTTACGCATGAACCGTAAAACTAAAACTCGTATTGTATTTGTCAAACGGTTTCTATTCGAGTCTCACCCTGAGGATGCCGATGGTAAGTCACGCATCAGTTAATCCCCAGCGGAGTCGCCAAATTGTGGACATGACATAGGTCCACCCCGACGCGGCCACGCGCGGGTTTGGGTAGGCGAATGAATCTCCATATGAGAATGGATCGAATTGAAATTTAGGTCGAAGTGTAGTCGCCACCGAATTTTGTGGTTATTCGGAACCATTCGAGCCCACTCTATGTCGTAGTGGGCCATATACAAAATACGGCCCGTTTCCGATGTCAGAGTTTATTGGGCTCGTCCCTTTGCATTTGATACCGATACCGACATTATCGGACATCGTATATTGAATGACTCTCGTGCGCCAACGGTTTCGGGCATCCGGAAACCGAGGTTCTGAGTAAGGGGTGAGGGTACGTGTTGGGAAGCCCACAAAGGACACCCAACCCCGCCCGCACTTTAGCGGCCTCTAGTAAGAATTCGAGTGACTTTCTAATACGCGCGTTAGTTGAACGGGAAAATGATATGCAAAGATTATTTTCCCTAAACATGTGAATAGAATTGAAAAAGGGTTTCTATTTCAATTTAATGCAACTAAAATTAACGTTGAAGTTGTATTTTAGCATGCGGGTTCATTTAGTACGATAAAATAAACAAGAATTAAATTGACAAAAGAAATAACAAACGCGTTAGTAACGATGTAACGATATTTAACGGTTTATGCAAATATGGGATGAGATGATGCAAATATGATGATGTATGGTTTTGAAAAATGAAGCTTTCACGTGATTGATTACACACTTGTTGACTTAAGTCATGAAAAGATGTGAACGAGACTCGAATAACTTGTAGGACTCACGGTTTGACGCGATAAAGGGGCCACTCGACCGAGTCATTGAGGGACTCGACCGAGGGGACCTCTGAAAAGGGTTTTGTCCGGATTTCGTGACCCTACTCGACCGAGTTACTGACCAACTCGGCCGAGTACGTTGCCACTCGATCGAGTCATTGCGGGACTCGACCGAGTTGAGGTCGGAAAACGTATTCTGCTCGGTTTTTGTGGTGTCACTCGATCGAGTGGCCTATTGCACTCGGTCGAGTGGCACCTGTACGAACTAGGTTCGTTTGCAATTTTATTATTGTTTTGAAATTACTTTTGATTTTTGATAATTCGACAATTTTACCGAATTGAGCATAAATATGGTATGACTTATGCTCGATTCGGGTTTTCTATGAATCATTGATTTTGACGAATCGAATATAAATATTGCGGGATTTATATTCGATTCTAATTTTGAATACTCGTTGTATCCCATATTCGATTATTGAATCGATATGGAATACTAGAGTAAAAAAAAAAAAAACTTTTAGTCGTCTTAAATTAACCATCGCGATATGAGTAAATCGCGTTAATTAGTTTATGTGACTAGATCGCTAGATTCGACATCCAATTATGGAATTGTTATCGAATCTAGTGGATCGACACTTTCCTTGAATTAGAGGACTTGATTCCCTTGACTTCTCCGACATCAAAATAAATCCCTAGGGATTGTGACGTCGGATCCGCGTCAACGGGTTTCGACCCTTATTAAAATACAATACTTGTTTTAAAAAAATCGATTGCGAATATGCGACTTGAATAACGATGCAAAAAAGAAAAAAATTATTTTTTAGGTTAACTTGTTTCAATAATCAAATGATCGGGGTGATGGGATAAGCGACCGTCAACGCTGTGTGCAGTACACTTGTATATTCGGTTTTCCTTATCCCACCATCATTCACATTCGACATAAATCGACAAGTATTTTAATGTTTTATACTAATTATATAATCGATATTATGATGCGATGAACAAAATAAGTAAAAAAAAAACGAAAAGAAACGTGAAAAAGGGGGGAAGACGACGAGAGGAAGAGAAGAAGGAAAGAAACGGGTTTTGGCACCCTCAACCTACATGTTCTTGTCTTGGATCGGACTCGTAATCGCGGCTTTAACACGGGAGCTTCGAGGTGTATGAAGGTTGAGTTATGGTGGTTAGGGTTTCGATTTCCTAAAACTAGGTTTAGGGTTCGCTAATGTATTGCTAGGGTTTGAATTAGGGTTGTAGAGTTGTGTAAAGGATTGATTAGGGTTGTGTAAGAATATGAAAAGTTGATTGAATGTGTGTTGCATGGGGTGTATTTATAGGCTAAGCTAGGGCACCCAGTTAGGGTTACTCGACCGAGTAGGCAGCTAACTCGGTCGAGTGGCCCGTTATGCCTGCAATCGGGCTCGAAACAGGCCCACTCGATCGAGTGGCCCAGCTGGGTAGCGTGGGTCAGTCTTTTGGACCTTGACTTTGGATGTTTGATGGGTTTTGTGTTTGACTTGGACTTTTGATGATGTGAGGGGTTGATTTGTGTGTCTCGGAAACGACTTTGACCGGGGTTGACCCAATCGCTAAAAGTCGGTTTTAATTCCGGTGTCGGTTTTGGCCCAAATTAGTCTTGTTTGACTCGGAATGATCCACTGGGCCTGGATTTGAGGCTGATTTTGTGAGATTTGTACTCCGTAAGTGCGTTAGCCAGCAACTAACGGATTTGAGCCGATATCCGGGCGCGTAGAAACAAGTTAGCGTCCGATCATCATCGGGTGTTTTTTGGAAACTGCCATAGACACCTGTCAGTCAAAATGCGGGTGTCTACAACGGACCAGCCGTGACACCACACGTCCGGTTTGGACTCAAATACTACAAAAAAATCAGCTTGCAAAATATTAAATAAATCCATTCAAGGATAGAATTCGATCTCAAGTAGGAATTCTATCCGAAAACCAAATCGATTTACCGACCGAGCATCAAAATACTCGGCCAACCCCCCTTCAGCCGAGATACTTGGCTTCCTCACGAAGAAACGGGACTCTCGTTCCCTTCAAACTCTTACGTTTCCTATCCAAACCGGTATTTCTTGTCAACAAAGCAAGAGTACTTCTCCTAGCTCCTATCAAGGACTTCACCTATAAATAGGACCCTCCGGTCACAAAAATAAATCATCTACAATACATCTATCAATTACACATCAATTATTCTCATCTGCGACATACATCCAATGAAATAGCATCGAAATACCATCAAAAATCAACCCGACAAATCCGACCCCACAAGCCGGCCAAAACCTGTCACTTTACACGTCCAAACACTCCACCCTAAACTCACCCACATCGTCTCGACGCTCCCATACCCAAGCCAATTCCCGACGAGCCTTATTTCGAGAAAACAAAGCATGTAGGTTGAGGGTGTAAATCAAACCCGATTCCTTCTTTTTCTCTTTTTCTTTTTCTCGTCTTTTTTTCCTTTTTTGCGTCGTGTCGTCTGTCCTCTTTTAATTATGGGTCGTTGTCGCGTTTTTTTTCTAATAAACGATATTTCGAAAATATTTTCATAAAACTTTTTCTAAAAAAATCATTCTAACTATTCGATATCGATTTCATAATCGAATATCGAATACGACGAATATCGAAAATATAAATCGAGTATAAATTAATCCATATTTGTACGCGATTTATAGAAATTACCGATTTCGAAAATAAACGAGCCGGGACAGCAGCCCACGCGAGTCGCGTCCTTCACAGGCGACTCGCGCAGGGGGCTGAAACCCGCGGCCTTTTTTTTTGTGTTTTCGCTATTTTCTTTTAACATCGTTTCTTTTAAAATGATTTTCTCCAAACCTTTTCTTTTCAACTTTTCTAAAATTATTCCGAATATTTGATATCGATTTCATAGTCGAATATCGAATATAATGAATATCGCTAAATTAAGTCGAGTACGAGTTACACAATATTCAAACGCGGTTTAATAAAATTATTGATTTTTTCAAAAAAAACCCATCCCGAGGCATCCCATCACGCGACCCGCCGGCATCCCTGGCGAGTCGCGCGACCCTCGGGAATAGCGACATAATTTCGTTCCTTTTTCTATTTTTTCGAGCATCGTATTTACATCTTTATTCGATTTATTCAACCGTTACTAACTTGTTTGCTCGTGTTTGTAGCGATTTATTTTCATCTTTTTTTTTATTAGACTAAAACGAATTTCACATGCTAAACATAACTTTGACGTTATTAGTTTAAGATGCATTAAACGACTTAGCAACCCATTTATTTTTCTCACATGCTTATGGAAAATAATGTTTGCATATCATTCAACCGTCGAACTAACGCATGTACACCAAAAACGAACGATATCTTAGTAAAGGCTGCTAATTGCGGGCGGGGTTGGGTGTTCTTAGTGAACTTCCCAACACGTACCCTCACCCCTTACTCAGAACCATGGTTTCCGGATGTCCGAACCCATTGGCAATGAGAGTCATTCAATACACGATATCCGATAATGTCGGTATCGGTATCATAATGCAAAGGGACGAACCCAATAAGCTCTGACATCGGAAATGGGCCGTATTTTGTACACGGCCTACTACGACATAGAGTGGGTTTGAACGGGCCAGAACTCCCACAAAGTTCGGTGGCGACTCCTACTTCGATTTAAATTTCAATTTGACCATCTCATATGGAGATTCATTCGCCTCCACAAACCCGCGCGTGGCCGCGTCGGGGTGGAACTATGTCATGTCCACAATTTGGCGACTCCGCTGGGGATCAACTGATGAGTCACTTACCATCGGCATCCTCAGGGTGAGACTCGAAAAGAAATCGTTCGAATAGTAATGTACACGTTTTAGTTCAATGGTTCATGCATAACCCAATCTTTCCCGGGGCGGTTACTTGTGACCGACGTCCCACTATACCACGGTGCGTTCCTAAATGGGCGCACTAAAGACTTCGATGGCGGAACTCGCATGGGTTTTACGGCAGGTTCTAAGACCAACTCGGCTTAGGAAGACCGTCCTGATTTGCGAGAAAGCTATCATCGTTGGTATAGACCCTATTCGACCGACCGAGACTTAGATTAAGAGCATACATGGTGTCATTATACTGTTTCCATGACTACGTGCTACTTGATCTATTTATCGTCTTTTCAAAAACCGTCATTTTCAAAAATTTGCATCCTTTTCAAACCTATCCATTTTTCAAAACCCGGAAAGCTACCGAATTTAGGACTTATGGTTTTGACTCAAAATAGCCTATTTTTAGCTGGTATGCTGTCCAAACCTTTTCAAAAATCCGAAATCCCGGCCCGGTAACGTTTTTTTCGATTTTCAAAAAATTTTGGGCCATCCTATCCGACTTTGTTCGGTTTTCAAATCCAAATTCTCCTTTCAAAACTTTCTTCTTCTTAGGACTTCCCGTATTTAGCAGTGTCGGGTCATGTCATAAGTTGTTAGAGTCTATAGCGTCGAAACTCCGTCGATCCTACATCGCGAGTTTCTACCCCATCCCAGTCCGCCTTATTTGACAAGGCACGGCCCACCTACGTAGGAAAAACTCCTACAAAGGGAAGCCCATTTACACTTTAGGGTCCAAAGTCTGGGGAATAGTTCACACGTAGGTCTTTCTTCACACGGGACTAGGCCCATTTTGCCAAAATCCTAAGGAAAGCCCACCACCTGAGTCACCCGTCTAGGAGTCGGTTTTCGGTCTTCTATCTGAGTCTAGTCCTTTTTCTTCTTACTCGGGATGCACTCTTCGATCTGGGTCGATTCTGATTACACGGTGTTCTTACAGACAGGCCACCTTTCACCCGAACCATGACTCAACAAGCCATAGACGCACTGACCGCCTCGTTGGCTAAGATCCAAGATCAACTGACGCAGATGAGGGGAGACCAAATTGCCATCGTTACCCGGGTAAGCGCCATGGAGCAGGGTAGGCCGAGGGACGAAGATGAAACCAAAGGGCCATTAGCCGAATTGACCAGCGCAGTTCTCAAGCTGCAGGAGCAGGTCCATTTGTCGACCCATAACTCGATCCATACGAAGAATGCTCGAACCTATTCCCCCCTGACCGACCAACTGCCTGCCAACCTCAACTTGACAAGCCTCTCGATGTTCGACGGAACCAAAGACCCGGTATTACATATCCGGGCCTTCAAAGAGTTTATGGCCCTAAAGGGAGTCAAGTCAGACATGTTGAAGCATTTGTTTGCCTCCTCCCTCGAGAAGCACCCGAGAGCCTGGTTCTATAGGCTCGATTCCAAGAAATACAAGTCTTGGGATGACGTGGCGACGGAATTCGCTCGGAACTACGCCGACAACACGGAAATCCAGACCACGATGCGCACCCTGGAGGTAATGGCCCAGGAACCTAAGGAAGGATTTACGAAATACCTTCAGCGCTGGAGGGCTGAAAGCGTCAAACTGGTCGATAAGCCCAGTGAAAAAGTGTTGGTTGAAGCCTTTGTCAAGAACCTCCTTCCCGCCTACCGGGTCCATCTCCGGTACGCCATCGTACCTAGTTTCACGGTCCTAACTGAAATGGGGACGAGAATCGAAGATGATCTAAGGTTGGAAAGCCTCACTAAGGCCTCCGCCAAAGGATACCAAGGGGCCAGCTCATCAACAAGCAAGCCCACATCTGCTGCTGCTACTCGTAGCATTTTTGACGAGGTCAATCTACTTGATACCTAGTTTCACCGACATAGGTATCACCTATGCAAATGCCTTACAGAGGCTATCGTCAAAAGGCCTGATCACCCCGATAGACCCAACACCTGAGCTCCCGGTCGAGCGTCGCACCAAGGCCTACGACATCCAGGCCTACTGCCAGTACCATCGTGACAAGGGACACGATACCGAGAAATGCTGGAAGTTAAAGCATCTTATCCAGGATCTCATCAAAAATGGGAAGATCCCTTTACCTGGAGGCAAGCCTAGCAACAAGGATAACCCGTTGGCCACTCACGCCATCTTCTCCGGGGAAGTCATGGACTTTTCACATCTCATTTCCCCGTTTGTCCCGCAAATAAACGGGATCTGGTGCGTCGACGAAGACGACGTCTATCTCACCAAGAAGGAAGCTGTCCCCATCACGCCTTAGGAGATCCAAAAAGTTAAGTCCAAGGCCTTAGCCAGCAATCACGCCCTCATCATCACTGAGCCACCTAGAGTGGACGTCGCCCCGGAAGAGCCAACTACCGAAAAGGCTCTTGTAAAGCAGCTGAGCAAAACTCGAGTTGACCTCTCTATATGGCAACTCCTAGTTAGCTCACAAGAACATCGAGAGGCACTCACTAAGGCCCTTGATCAAGTCAAAATCGACTCTACGGCTACTCCAGATGAAATGGTAGCCACGGTTCTGCCCCACCTAAAGGGGAAAGCTAAAGAAGAAGCCCCACTTATTACCTTCTCCAATGCTGATCTACCACCATTTGGGCCTGCCCACAACATGGCCCTCTACATCACGGTAATCTGCCGTGGAAAGTATTTGCCCATGACCCTAATCGACGACGAGTCCGCAGTCAATGTCCTCCCCTTGAGGACCGCCAAAGACCTCGGCATCACCGAGGCCGACTACATTCCTACAGCTCAAACCATTCTGGCTTTCGATGGAAGTCCGAAGTCAGTAGCCGGGGCCGTAAAACTTACTATCATAACTGGCCCGATAGAGAAAGAGATGGAATTTCAAGTGATCGACATCACTTCTTCCTTTAACCTTCTTTTAGGAAGACCCTGGATCCACGCGACCAGGGCTGTATCCTCTACCCTACATCGGAAAATCAAGCTACCTTTGCATGATACCGTCATCACTCTAGAAGCCATGCCTATGACTGTGGCTAACTGCAACACCTCAGGCCGCACCGATCTCTGGGGGTTCGACTTCATAGGGGCCATCGAAGAAGAGTACCTTTTCCGACCCTACTGCACGGTTAGCATTGATCGGATGCTGCAGAATCTGGGCTTTCTACCGGGGGTCACATCAAGGCCCAATCTCCCTGCAGGAAGAATCCTTGATGTTCTGGATAACGGGAGGACTCAAAATGGTCTGGGTTACACCATAACCCTGGGAAATATGGGCCAAACCGGAGCCAGCAAAGTCATCTTTGTCACTCCAGTGTTCGAGTCCGTCCAGACAGGCCTATATCACCCCAATACTGCGCGCCCTGGGACCCACTTGGCCCAGGACTGTAACTACATACCAGACGACATCTTCGCTCTCATCCAGTCCGAATATGCTAAGAAAGCTGAGCCCGCACTGGGACTACTTTTCGGAGAGGAACTCGCGGCCCCAACGCCAAAGGAAGAGCTGGTCAGCCTCATTTTCCGCAGCCGCACCTTTGACCCATCTAAGATGATCTCGGATGTCGGATCCGGGACAGGAAAGGGAACTTGGAGGAAAACCATCAAATGGACTGACGGTCAAGGAAGAACCTAAAAGCTAATCGCAGGAGAAGGAGAAATGCCAAAGTCAGAGTCTGAGTCCAAGTCCGAGTCCGAGTCAGAGTCTGAGATCGAGTCTAGTGAGTCAGGTGCTAGGGTCGTCCCTGTAACTCCCCCTCTCCCTTTAGCTACTCCTAATGTCTCGGGGTCTGTCCCGGGCACTTTACCTATCCCGCCACTGACTAGCGATCAGATGGCAGCTCTTTTCAAGCTATTTTCTCAATTCATGAACAATAATGACAACCGTTCTGCTTACGACTTGTCTCATTTTCAAAACTTTCTTAATTTCAAAAATATTCTGTACAATGACATTGAGAAACCCGGCGAACAGGTATCCTTACCTCCACATCTGATCGAGCAGCTAGAGCAAAGGGAATCCCGCAATCCGGTAATCGAAGAAACCGAATCCATCAACGTGGGAACAACCTTAGAGCCTCAACTGCTTAAGATAGGGTTATCTTTAGGTCCCGAGGAGAAACAACAATTCGTAAATCTCCTTCAAGAATTCAAAGACGTCTTCGCATGGTTCTACAAGGACATGCCGGGGATAGATTGCGAAATAGCCGAGCACCATATACCGATCAAGGAAGGGTTCAAGCCGGTTAAGCAGAAACTCCGACGCATGAGGCCCGAATAGTCCCTCAAGGTCAAGGAGGAAGTCGACAAACAATTCAAGGCTGGGTTCATACGATTTTCCGAGTATCCAGATTGGGTTGCAAACATCGTGCCGGTTCCTAAAAAAGACGGTAAGGTGCGTGTTTGTGTAGACTTTCGGGATCTTAACAAGGCGAGCCCGAAAGACGACTTCCCGTTACCACACATCGACATACTGGTAGATAACACAGTTGATCATGCCCTTCTATCATTTATGGATGGGTATACTGGGTATAACCAGATAAAAATGGCAGAAGAAGATATGGATAAGACCACCTTCATTACACCTTGGGGTACTTATTGCTATACTGTTATGCCGTTTGGTCTCATCAATGCCGAGGCCACCTATCAACGAACCGCCACAACTTTATTACATGACATGATGCATAAAGAAGTGGAAGTTTACGTGGACGATATGATCGTCAAATCTAAAGACAGGGACGATCACATCACCGCCCTGAGAAAGTTCTTCACCCGATTACGCAAATACAACATGAGGTTAAACCCTCAGAAATGTAGTTCCGGGGTAACATCTGGCAAATTACTGGGTCATATCGTTAGCCAACGCGGTATCGAAGTCGATCCAGCCAAAATTAAGGCCATCATCGAGATACAACCCCCTAAGACCGAAAAGGAGATAAGAGGGTTTCTCGGTAAAGTTCAATACATCAGCAGATTCATTTCAAAGCTAACCATGGTGTGTGAACCTATCTTCAAAAAGCTGAAGATAGGCGAACGGTTACTATGGGACGACAAGTGTCAAGCAGCCTCTGATAGAATCAAAGAAGTCATATCTTCACCGCCGGTCCTATGCCACCTCAACCCGGTTCGCCTTTGTCACTATACCTAACCACGACAGAGACAGCCATGGGGGCTATGCTAGCTCAGACGGTCAATTCCGAAGAACGAGCTATATACTACATCAGCAAAAAGTTTCTAGAGTACGAGTGTAAATACACCATGCTCAAAAAGACATGTTTAGCTTTAGTCTGGGCCACTAAGAAGCTCCGACATTACATGCTCAGTTATGAGGTACAAGTACTGTCAAGAATGGATCCGATCAAGTACCTTTTCGAAAAGCCCATTCTCAACGACAGGATATCAAGATGGACTCTAATGTTGGGAGAATTCGATCTAAAGTTCGTACCATTGAAAGCCATAAAACGCCGGATAGTAGCCGAGTTTCTCGCCGACACTCCCGTAACCGAAGAAGGACACACCGACACTTGGTCCTTCCCGGATGAAGATATTTTCCATACCGACACCGAAACACGCGTGTGATTTATACTTCGACGGGGCATCCAACTTCCGAGGATTTGGAGTCGGGATTCTCCTAATCTCGCCAAAAGGGGAACATACTCCCGTATCCATCAAATTAGACTTTGACGTCACTAATAATGCCGCTGAATATGAAGCATGTATCCACGGGCTACAAGCCGCCGCCGATTTAGGGGTCACAAACCTCCGAGTACACGGCGACTCATGTCTGGTCATTAATCAAGCGCACCAAAAATGGAAAACCCGAAATGCTAACCTTGTGGCCTACCAGGCACGAGTAAGGCATCTCGAGAAACAATTCCAAAAGGTGGAGTATATATACCTGCCTTGGGAAGAAAATCAGTTCGCAGATGCACTTTCAAAACTGGCATCTTTACTAAACATTCCCAATCATATGACCAGCATGCCGATCTGTGTCGAAAGACGATCTGAGCCAGGATATATCCACGACATCAAAGATATGGAGATACCCGATCCCGAGTCGTGGTATAAGGCTATCCAAGCATACTTGACGACCGGGGAGTATCCACCTGGGGCCGACAATCAAGCAAAAAAGGCCTTACGTAGGCTAGCGGCCCAGTTCATCCGCACCGACGACGGACAACTCTACAAAAAGACACCACAGGGGGCTCTCCTTTTATGTGTTGATAAGGGTAACGCCGAAAAGGTCATGGCCGAAGTGCACGACGGTGAGTGCGGTCCGCACATGAACACCCATATGCTAGTCCGGAAGATCATGAGACTCGGATATTACTGGAATAGCATGGAAACCGATTGCCAACTCTAGGTCAAACATTGCCACAACTGCCAGATTTTCGCTAATGTGCAGCATATGCCGCCATCCCTGCTGTACACTATGACGTCACCTTGGCCGTTTTCAACATGGGGGATCGATATAATCGGAAAGATAAACCCCTCGGGAACCGGAGGACACTGCTTCATTTTGGTAGCAATCGACTATTTCACCAAATGGGACGAAGCAGAGTCTTATCGCATTCTCAACGCCAGTCATGTCGCCAAATTTATCCAAAACAGGATAATATGCCGGTATGGGATCCCTAATGAATTCATCAGTGACCACGGGACCCATTTTCAAGCCGAGACGGCAGCCATAATAGCCAAATACAAAATTCAAAGGCATACGTCTTCACCCTACCGACCCCAAACCAATGGAGCGATAGAAGCGGCTAATAAAACAATTTTTACCATACTCAAAAAGATGGCTGATAATTACCGGGACTGGCCCGACAAGATACCATTTGCACTTTGGGGATATCGGACCTCGATCCGTACTGCGACCGGGGCAACACCGTATTACCTTACATACGGGATGGAAGCGGTCCAACCCGTTGAGTTAGAGGTGCCGTCACTCAAAATTTTACTCGAAAGTCAAGTACCCGAAGCCGACTGGGTTCGAGCACGATATCACTCGCTAGTCCTTTTAGACGAACGACGATCTCGTGCCCTCAATAATATACAAATATATCAGAAGAGGATCCAACGGGCCTTCAAGAAAAGGGTAAGACCCAGAAACATCAAAGAAGGAGATTTGGTTCTCAAGTCTGTTCGAGCTTTATTACCAGTAGACCCAAGGGGAAAGTTCAAACCTAACTGGGCCGGACCTTATTTGGTAAAGAGGATTCTATCAGGCGGAGCAGTGATGCTAACAGATCTGGACGGGAATGAGTTTGTCAACCCAACTAACCTGGACCAGCTGAAGCGTTACTACTCTTAACCCATTTCTCTCAATGTCATTTGCAAAAGTTTATACAAATCATTTTTTTTAACAATAAACTTTTAAAGACAAGTCAAAAGTTAGAATTACTTATTCTACTGTTATAAACATCTTGAACCAATAGTCTTGATGTATTTCGAAATTGCAAATTTAAGTCTAAACTACGTTTGGTTTGATTCCGCTAATTGTGGATACGTAGGCAGCCCCTCAAAAGGGCACAACCACTGCAATCGAAAAAAACAGGAACGGTTTTTAATAAACTCCTTTGTTCATTTCAAAAAAAAAAATCCGATAAACTCGGAAAATTACAAAAAATTCCAAAAAAAGCACACATAAATAGTACTAATACTTAAATAATAAAAACTAAGGCATTTTCCCCTTTCCTTTGTCCTTAGCTTCTTTTTCCGTCCACCGGCGTCGACGCGGAGGCGAACGCTCCCGAATCACCAAGGGAACCTCCTTAACCCTGGCTCATTTCTTCAAACTTGTTTCCCCGGTCACCTCGGTCGGTCCTAGTCGGGCCCTTACCCTCTCGGGTAACCGGTCTCGCGGTCCCAGCTTGTCTCGGACCGCTAGTTTTGGTCCTAGTCTTCTCTCCAAGTCACTAGCACCGGTCTCTTTTGCTCGAGTCTTAGTTTTTGACTTAGAACCCGACTCCGGCCGGACAAGGGTAGTTGGAGCTTCTTCTTCGTCAAAAAACCACCTATTGTCTTTTACCGATTCTCGACGGGCCAAGTCAAAAGCCTCATCAGTCTTCAAAGTCTTACGGGTCTCTTTTGATTCTTCAGAAGTCCATTTGCGATATGCTTCCGAGACCCAAGCAGATTGACAGGGGCGATGTACAGGCTATATGACACGGGTAAACCAGCGTTGTAGCCACGTGTCACACATAGCGTCCGTCAGTTGGAGCGAGACGCTAATTATTGCTTCAGTTTCAGGGATCTGCTGAAACAAACCGAACTGTCTCAGAATACGATCCGGATAAATATGGGCGGGGCGGTCCAATCCAAAGACAGGATCACCAGATATCGGGCTTTGTCTCTCTTAGCTAAACCCGTCAGTTTTGAGAGGAACCACCAGATGATGGTCCATCTAATCAAAGGCCCACCATGGAATTTTAGTTCTTCATCCCAATAATTCCGATTTATGTGATGACTCGAGCTTATTCGTCGAGACCGTGAACCTATCTGACAGCTGCGATATCTGGATATGCTCACCGGGGGCTCTACGATCGACAGGCGCTCGGATAAACAGATCTGTCAAAAAAAAAAAGTCAAAAACTTTCGAAATTTTTTTTTCGAGAAAGTCGAAAAATTCGAAAAAATTTCGGAAAATTATGGAAAATTTTCGAAAAAAAAGAGAAAACAAAAAAAATCAAAAATCGGGAAATTCAAAAAAATCGAGGAAAACGCGGTCCAATACCTGCAAAAGCCGAATGCTTCCTGTCAATTGTCGATCCGGGTCAAGCCTTCTAGCATCAAGGCCCATAATGATCTCCCCAGTTATCAGCCAAGCTGGGATGTGACCTGTCTCCATCTGATCCACTATGCTGATCAGCCCGATTTCGCTAAGCATGAGTCAGCGTCCATCCGACCTTCGAAGGCATATCGATGCAGCATACAAAAGGCGAAGGCCCTACGCCTATGGGTAGAAGTAATTCTTACGCCGTTTGGGTTCATGAATTTGTCAGCCAGGTCAAACAGGGAGACAAAATTTCCCTTTACCATACGAGCTGTCTCAGCATGAGACAACCCAAGAAAATCCCTCAGTCTCCTCCTTGGGTTAGGATAAAAGGGAGAAATAGCAGGACAAGCATTAGGGCACCAACCCCCTATAGCTGCAATCTCTTCAGGAAGATGACATATTTCTCCTCGAGGAAAGATAAAAACATGGTGGGTAGTATCCCAAAAGGATAGGCAAGCATCCAAGAAATGTGAATCTACCCTAAGTCGCTGAAACGGGAATAAAGCAACAATTCCCATTTGAGTTAGCTGAATTTTATCTTCGTCTCGAAAATTCTGGGCCCACGCCTGAAGCATCGCGGTCAGATGTTCGATGCCCATAGCAAGAAGTTTTTTTATCTTAAAAGTCTAAGGGATTTTAAGATAGAAGAAAAGATTTGGGTTGGAATATGAAAAGATTAAAAGCAAGAGCTCTCTAATTATAATAGAGAAAATCCTTTTCCTAGTCACCCCAGGAGTAGGAATTTTTATGATATTCCCTACTTCATCTAGGCAGACAGGCCTAACCAGAGGATTTTAGGAGTCCGTATCAGAATCTGATAAGGAATCAAGTTATCCTAAGCATTCTTATTTCCAAAAAATTTCAAAATTTTTTTTTCGAAATTTTCAGCATTTTCTTTCCAAAAAAATCAGTCAAAAAATCATTTCTTCCCCAGCGTGAGTCGGTGTTTCGCCTAAATATTACATGCAAATTGTTATATATCAACAGGCAGGTACACCCAAGACTCCCGAAGAATTCTCAAAAACTCCCTAGTGGAAGGCTCAGGCAACATTTTTACTAAGAAATCGGGATGTATTTGTAAGCAGATACACCCAGAGCTTCCAAGGCAAGCTCCCATGCAATCCGAAGATGGGATGTGTCCGTAAGCAGATACACCCAGAGCTTCCAAGGCAAGCTCCCGCGCGATTCCAAGATGGGATGTGTCTGCAAACAGACACACCCATAGTTTCCAAGGCAAGCTCCAGCGCAATTCCAAGATGGGATGTGTCTGTAAACAGACACACCCAAGACTTTTCAGGCAAAGTCCCCACAACATTATTGGCATCTGTCCAGGTATGATTTCTATCTTATGGCTGGCGAGCCCTTCACGCAAGTCTAATGAACTATAAACGACCCAATCGGAAGTCTGCCAGGTCTTAATCCTCGATTGGCCTGGTAGCTACTCTGACTTTCGCCTTGTCCAAGCCTCAGTCAGAGTGGGGGCTTTGTAGACACCCACATTTTGACCGTCAGGTGTCTATAGTAGTTCCCGCCAAACACCCGATGATGATCGGACGCAAACATGCTTTAATGGACTCGGATATGGGCTCAAAATCATTGGCATTTGGCTTGGGCTTATTACGGAGTACAAATATTACTAAACCAACCTCAAATCCAGGCCCAGTAGGTCGTTTCGAGTCAAATAAGACTAATTTGCGTCGAATCCGGCACCAGGGGCAAAACCGTCTTTTAGCGATCGGGTCAAACCCGGTCAAAGATATTTTTCCCCGAGATACATGGACCAGCCGTGACACCACACGTCCGGTTTGGACTCAAATACTACAAAAAAATCAGCTTCGAAAATATTAAATAAATCCATTCAAGGATAGAATTCGATCTCAAGTAGGAATTCTATCCGAAAACCAAATCGATTTACCGACCGAGCATCAAAATAATCAGCCAACCCCCCCTTCAGCCAAGATACTTGGCTTCCTCACCAAGAAACGGGACTCTCGTTCCCTTCAAACTCTTACGTTTCCTATCCAAACCAGTATTTCTTGTCACCTAAGCAAGAGTACTTCTCCTAGCTCCTATCAAGGACTTTACCTATAAATAGGACCCTCCGGTCACACAAATAAATCATCTACAATACATCTATCAATTACACATCAATTATTCTCATCTGCAACAAACATCCAAAGAAATAGCATCGAAATACCATCAAAAATCAACCCGACGAATCCAACCCCACAAGCCGGCCAAAACCCGTCACTTTACACGTCCAAACACACAATCCTAAACTCACCCACGTCGTCTCGACGCTCCCGTGCCTAAGCCACTTCCCGACGAGCCTTATTCCGAGAAAACAAAGGATGTAGGTTGAGGGTGTAAATCAAACCCGATTCCCTCTTTTTCTCCTTTTGTCTTTCTCGTCTTTTTTTCCTTTTTTGCGTCGTGTCGTCGGTCCTCTTTTAATTATGGGTCGTTGTCGCGTTTTTTTTCTAATAAATGATATTTCGAAAATATTTTCATAAAACTTTTTCTAAAAAAAATCATTCTAACTATTCGATATCGATTTCATAATCGAATATCGAATACGACGAATATCGAAAATATAAATCGAGTATAAATGAATCCATATTTGTACGCGATTTATAAAAATTACCGATTTTCGAAAATAAACCAGCCGGGAGAGCAGCCTACGCGAGTCGCGTCCTTCACAGGCGACTCGCGCAGGGGGCTGAAACCCGCGGCCTTTTTTTTTGTGTTTTCGCTATTTTCTTTTAACATCGTTTCTTTTAAAATGATTTTCTCCAAACCTTTTCTTTTCAACTTTTCTAAAATTATTCCGAATATTTGATATCGATTTCATAGTCGAATATCGAATATAATGAATATCGCTAAATTAAGTCGAGTACGAGTTACACAACATTCAAACGCGATTTAATAAAATTATTGATTTTTCAAAAAAACCGATCCCGAGGCAGCCCATCACGCGACCCGCCGGCATCCCAGGCGAGTCGCGCGACCCTCGGGAATAGCGACATGATTTCGTTCCTTTTTTCTATTTTTTCGAGCATCGTATTTACATCTTTATTCGATTTATTCAACCGTTACTAACTTGTTTGCTCGTGTTTGTAGCGATTTATTTTCATCTTTTGTTTTATTAGACTAAAACTAATTTCACATGCTAAACATAACTTTGACGTTATTAGTTTAAGATGCATTAAACGACTTAGCAACCCATTTATTTTTCTCACATGCTTAGGGAAAATAATGTTTGCATATCATTCAACCGTCGAACTAACGCGTGTACACCAAAAACGAACGATATCTTAGTAAAGGCCGCTAAGTGCGGGCGGGGTTGGGTGTTCTTAGTGAACTTCCCAACACGTACCCTCACCCTTTACTCAGAACCATGGTTTCCGGATGTCTGAACTGTAACAACCCGGTTCTTCTAATGACATTAATTAACAAGGCGGAAAATAATTAAGTCGTAAAAAGGGATAAAAATTTAAAACCATCGACTCAAGTGAGTCTTTTATCGATAAATGAACCGTTTGTTAAAATACAACAACTGAAACCCGAATTACAAATTTCTAAATACAATAGTCTGACAAAATTTGTGTTACAAGATTTATAGTTTGACACTCTCATCTGCCACACTGTATCTCTTGCACTCACGCATGCCCTCATGTCCAGTCTAGAGGATTCGTCAACCTGAATGCATATTTAAATATACATGTCCCATTTAGTGGGAGTAACCTAACCGTCCTTCTAACACGGCCCCGAATAATCAATGTAGTACAACGTTTTGGTTTTCTAATTAATAACAGATAAGCAGGCATGTCACATTACAAATTGACATGTATACAATGTGAGATACACATGAAGTGATTTCAATTAACATGCGAATCAATTTAAATATATAAGACATGTAGGTTATATTGAATAAAGTAATACATACATCATATGAGTATCATGTGAATAATACAGTAAAGCATAGATCATGGATTCATAGAAGTGTCATGTGAAAATAGAGTAAGACATACATAATACAAATCGTATGGAACATAATATAAATCTTAATCAATATTCAAGCAAGACAAATAACAAAACATCACTTCCCATTATCAAGCATTTCAATCACATCATTAGTCATAAGAGTATAGAACAGTAACAAAGCATAATAGCACATGTGATTTAGAAAACTGTAGTCATTTACTTTTAAAAACAATGGTTTTCTTTCACATAATACACGGGACATGACTACTTATGTCTCATGCACACTTAAGGCTTGCATCTCACCATAAATGCGGATGGGAACATCAATCCCGCCAATCATATCGATACTAGGAGGTTTACATCTCACCCCTAGTGCTCAATAGGATCGAACACCTAAATTGACTCGGTTTAGTCGACTGACATACGGAGAAGAAGGACTGCAAGTGCATGGACTCAGAGGCCCCGCTAAACCGAACATGTTCCATACACTGCTAAGGCAAAGGTCGAAAGGTATTCCGCCCCCAAAGATATCAGATATAGAGAGTGAGAGCTGATCAGTGCCCTTGTCTATGTATGCGCACACACCCAATCCATACTCTTGGTCTCGGGAAAGAGAACCTTTACACAACCGAGCACCTCAATGGAAACTGGACGACTACTACTCTACCGACAAACTCATAAAGAGCTGGATGCCCATTTACTTCTTAGCATTTTCTCGCACCGGCAGGATGCATCATGGCCTCCCATGAGCAGTGACTCCGAGTGTCGTAGTCTACTTTCGAAGCTGTCTTCTATCGCATCGCCTTCTAAACTTTACCAAGATAGCGCCCAACACGAAACGTAGGCTGAATTTGGGTGTCTTATAAAGACAGAGTCTCTGGTATATGGAGCTCAGCGGTCATCGTGGGGCACATGTCTGATGACCAGAGGGATGAAACAATACCGGGTTCCATAAGGATGACCGGTCTGTGGGCTGTGTATTGACTCGGAACAAGTCATTACAACATGGAATGGTGAAGACGACTCAGAGGGTACTGCTAGGGCACATGTTCAATTTCACCATGACTGGTGTCGATAACATCGTTCGTGAAAACGTGTCTGATCACCGGCTTAGGTAACACATCGACTAGAAGTACGGTTGTTCCTATGGAATTTAAGTATGTCGATTTTAAGATTAACAAACATTATCAATCGTCGTAAAATTTATCTTAACTGATAGTTTTAGTATACTGATGTAAGAGATTTGGAACATTTTATTTGAGATATATTATTTGAAGCGTTAATTAGTTGAGATTTGATTAAAGATTCAATTATTTCTAAGTACATTATTTAATATGGGTTCCTTTATCCTGACTTGGTCTATGTTAACTTAAAAGGCCAAAGTTTGACCAAGATAGACTAGTCAACCCTTAGTTTTGACTTAGTCACTAATTAGTCCTTAAGTGCTTATTATAAAGTTTAAGTGTTGTTTTGCACATTTAAGCATTGTTTGACTTAGTACTTTTGGGTTATTCGTCTTTTAGTACTGTATACTTTTTGGGCACAAGTATTTAGTACATTTATTGTTCAAGTGTACGTATTTAGTATTTTTATACGGTTTCGTATTTGTACCAGTATACTTATCTCTTAAAGCCTATTTATACTTAGTAAAATATTTCAAACACCAAATAAATCAATTATAATTATAAAAATCATTTTTAACCTTATTAGGTATCATATTTCTCAAAACATAGAGTTTTACAAAGGTAACTTAAAGTAATAACGAAATCGATAATATTATTAAGGATACTAAGTGAGTCATTTTTCAAATGTTATTTTTAAGTTTCGATTTTCATACGCAACATACTTTTATAAGTTAGGTTTCCAGATATAAAGTCAGTTTTCAAAAATAATAAGGTTTATTCTTTTTAACAAATTAAAAACGAAAACAGTACGGTTTTCAATACTTTCTTTTAAATCGTTTAAAATACTTAAACATCATTAAAGTGAACCAAAATTTTATTTTGGATTCCTATACTTGTACAAAAATTATACCCATAAATTTAGATTAAAATACTTTATAAATTTTCTTAAATAAAATATTCTTTCCAGATCTGACCCATTTTATTACAAATTTTATAAATGAAAATATATATGATGGATTCATATAAAATTTGACATACACATCTTAGGAATCATAAGGAACATAAAATAATTTTTCCAAGTCCAAATAAAACGTTTAACATCACAAAACATATCATTTTCTCAGACAGTACATAAAATCATACAGTACCATTTTACGAAATAAATCATTACTAAATATATATTTTCATAAAAACTTACTTTTCATATTTTTATCATATTATAGACATTCAGATCTACAAATTTCATGAAGGAATCTAAGGCTAGTTAGAAACATATTTTACACAGAAAAAACGTGAACATATATCACACATCACAGAATCCATTTTACAGCATGTATTGTTCAGTGATAAATCAACAAATAGTTAACTTTAAACTTGGTGATCTAATGATTTAGTCCTAAACATGATGTTATATATTAGTTAGAGTCTAAACACTATACTACGAGATTTGAGGGCGAAGAAAAGTTAGGTTACCTATTAGCAATTCTCCGGATCAACTATGAAATCAAATATACTAAGATCGAAGCCCCCTTCCTCTTGCTCCTCTTCATGAATAAGTTAGAAGGACACACAAACAAAGTAATTTAGTAAATATAATAGGAATAAGACTTAAAAATAAAGAGTATAAGGTAATGAAAAGAAAGAGTATGTGCTCTTGAGATATGGTGGTGTAAACACCTTAGAACATAAAAGAACTTGTATGATTTTCTTTGGTTTTTACATGGATCTTTGAAGGAGTGCTTAAGTGAGTGAATGGATGAGCAAATGAAGAGAAAATGGCTGGTTATAAGCACACAAGTCGTGCATTAGATGGGGGAGCAAAGGGTGGACAAGAACTTGACAATTACCAAAAGTAGCTAAGCATACTTTAAGAGGTACATACCCTATTTGGTGTTTTTGATTAGAAAGGCATATTTTGAGGCTTGGACTTCAAAGTGATGGTATGGCATGCCTTAGGGTGATTTTTTTGAGTTTATTTGGTCACACCATGGTTAGGAAAGAAGTACGGAAATCGAATGTCGAGAAACGATTCGTCGGGTGACGATTTTCGTAGTAAAGGAGCTGTCCAGTACAATATTTTTATGATGAACTTATAAATTGTAATTTAAATATCACCATTGTGTAGATCTTGGAAAATTAATAAAGTTAGGCTTTTGAAATGCCTCAATCGAAGTCCGTATGAGAAAATAGGAACCGTTTTACGAAATCGCGCAGAATTTCGATAACGATAGAAATTTCAGTTTTGCAAACAATGAAGTGAAATGGAAAGGTTCCAAAGACAAAAGAATGGAATATTACTATATAAAATATTTTGTCGAGACTCGATTTATTAATATTATTCGTTATTATAAATAACTAAAATGGTCAAAAGCACGGGTGTTACAGACTACCCCCCTTAAGAAAATTTCGTCCTCGAAATTCACAACTACTAGGTTGATACGGTATATATTTCCTAAGGTTAGGCTAAGGTTTTCGTTTAATTTTTTTTGGTGATTCTTAAATATTCATAGGGTATTCTCAAGTTCTCAAAAGTAGAACAATCTCGGGTCATTTGGAGATTTGGTTCACTATCGACTCTAACTCCAAAACCAGATAATACCTAAATTTCTTAAAAACGATATAACATGTTTTTTTTTTCTTGGAGAAATGTTGGTTTGTCTTAAGGTATAATCCATTCAAATAAAGTTTGTCCTAATTTCCACAAACATTTAGTAGTTTTGATCTCTTTAGTTTATCTGGACTTTCACTCGTAAATCCTCCACTATCAATCATATCAAAATTCATGGTTCCCATGGCACTCTCAATATTTATCATCTAAAGAGTTGATCTCCTAGAGTTGCTTAGTTCTTTCAGTGATAAGCTTTTAGGATTAGTCGATAACTCTTGTATTGATTTCTATAAAGTTACTAAATTTTTTAAATTGTTTCCTTATTTCTTGATTCCTCGATTGGTAGGTTATTCCAAAACATCAAATTGACAATCTGTGGGTTGTGAAGTGCCCGTCATAATTACAACATTCGGGGTTGTAATATTATCATCCATCATCCAAAACAGAAATAAGTCACCAAAATAGATATAATTTTCATAGGGATTCCAAAAATTATAGGTTATAAATCAGCAAATCCTTCCAAAAATTATAGGTTATAAATCAGCAAATCCTGAAATTTCTAGAGATCTACTAAGGCTTGTTCACAAGCTATTCTCCGAAAAAGCTTTTGAAGTCAATAAAGGAAATCCTCAAATAATTTGATCATTGATCGTTCTCATACTTCTTTCGAACACCTAATTCCACAAATATGAGGTAATGACATCTCGAATATCTCTCGACCTCAAAGGTGTTCTAACTTTGTTATAACGGGGTAGTTAAAATTTTGACTGGAAAATTATAGGCTATGTCTCACGATAGGTTATCGCTTAAGGAGGATTACACGTAAGACACACACTGATAACTTGACTTAAGGTTCCAAGTCCTAAGAGTATTCTAAGGTCGGCAAGTGGTCGGGCAGAACAAAAACAAAAACTAGGTTAGCAACGCTTCAGTCCAAGGTTCGCACATTGATCTAATAGGTCTTCTTTGATGATATCGTCCCTGATCAGGTTTTTGAAGTCTATGCTTCTTGGTGATTTTCTTCCGGATCAACTTTGAATAGGCTCATCATATTAAGAGTCTTTCTTCTATACGATCCTGGTGAAGTCGTGCTCTTTCTCCCAACAGTTCCAACGTTACCTCTACTCATCTAAGTACTAAATCGTCCGGTCAAAGGTTAATAACAATATTCTAGTTGGTTGGGTTAATTCGATCGGAGATGCATAGAAAAGTTCAATGAAAGTATATAGGTACAGTTGATCAAAGATGTGGGATTAGGTTTCACAAAAGAACGTATATGAAACGAAGTGGTAAGTTAAACCAAAAATTATCATTTGGTTCGTTGCATAAAAGAGGTAAGGGAGGTGACTCTCAATAGAACATTGTTCCAACTAACCAAAGGGTTTCTCGTCCGATAGAAGGAAAGAGAAAATAATTTGAGTTTATATCAGACAATTTCTAGCAAAGTTTGTTTTTCAAAGGAATGAGCAAGGTAAGGATCGAGATAGATACGTTATTGATGTACTCCTCAATGAGAAGAGTAGAAGTAATAGTGATTTTTCAAATAACCTATGAGGTTTCAGATAACAGGCAAAGCAGAGTTCAAGACCAAAAGGTCATGGTTGAAGATTTGCATAGGTTCTGTTGTGGTACGAAGTCGGGATAAGAAGTGTTACCACGACTCTAGATAATAATTCGAATAGGAACGTATAGGATCATAATGGGAACATCACTGATCCATGAAAGGCTTAGTTTAAAGAGTAGCTAGAAAGTATTCCAAACAAAAATTGATATGGAGTGATTTAATTGATAATGGAAACAACACATCATCAATCAAGAACCATGTTAGATTGGGTCACTCATGTCTCTATTCTTAGTAACTTCGTTATTCTACATTCCTTTCTAGTTAATCCTCAAATTGTGTTTTTTTCCTCCAGTTGTTTCTCTAACCTTTATATTCAGAAGTATGGTTCCTTAAACTCTCGGCATATTATTCCTCAAGTATTTCATATGAGTATATCTCGCGTAGGTATACATCTCCAATAGTATAAGAATATCCTTTATTTGCTCAAGTATACTGATTAACTTAATTCTTCCAGTTAACTCCTGATAACCAGTAAGGTAGGATCCATAGGTGTTTCCATTCATCAAGGATTTTTCTCTAAAGGTTACACAACCTTACATCTAATTTTGATTTAAACAATCCCAATAATTTTTATGAGGTTTCATCTATATCCTCGAATTTAAAAATTATAATTAACAAATTCATTGGAAGTCTACCCCACTCAAGTTACAAGTCCTCAGATAATGAGGTTCTCTATACAATCATTGGCTATTGACCTCGATTTACCAATTCTAAAGCTATTCATGATTTACCAAAGAGTTCCATAAATTCGTTCAGTCGGAACTATGCATCTTATCATTGGATTACAAGTTTCATTCTTCAAAATTTTCATAAAATTCTCTTAGTCCTCAAAATAACTACCACATGCATTGTTAAATTCTATCCCTTAGTACTCTTTACTAGTTCCTTTCCCCGATATCTTTTCATAAAGGTCAATACTCTATTGTTATTAGTAATAGTTACTCATCTACAAAACTTGTCTGTTGGCTAACATAACCCGCAAAAACATTGAAAATACAAGGGTTCTAAATTCCACAAAAATCTGTATGACTTAATTTATCATTAAGTAGTCACTATGTATGTGAATTAGATTTCCATAAATTTCATTCTTTCTTATCTTTCCTTAGCTTACAACCTTAAATCTTCCAATCTTCTGTTATTCTTTAGTATCCTCAAGTTACGATCTCTAAACCTCCCAATCTTTGGTTAAAATTAAGAATTCTCAAAATCATTGAATCCAAGATCAACACTCAAAAACATTAGTTGGTTCCCATCTTTTTCCAACATCTCGTCATTCCAAAATTCAATAGGTTCCTAGGTCCAATAATTATAGGTTGACTAAAAGGGTAAAGATTGGGTGATCCTAGTGTGGTTGGTTTAGAAGGATATTGGATACTTCCAAGTACATTATACTTGTGAGAAACCTTGGTATAAATATGTCCATTCTGAGTGGTTTATGGGTTCATCACTTCATCGTGCTTCCACTGCGCTCTGATAAGTTTTAACAGTGGCTCATTCAAGACATAGAAATGTACTTAGAAAATGGGTTGAAAGAATAAATATTTAGGAATTTTGAATTGGGCTGATGAGAATAATAACTAAGAGTATTGAAGTTTATCTCCATAGTCAACGGTTATGACAAACTTGGAAAGAGGAAATAGTAACAAGGTAGAGATAAAAGACGATGAATATGTATGATGTTAGCATACATGCAGTTTGATAGCAGTCTAAAAGAATAAGAAGCAAGCTGAAGAAATGAGAAGGAAATAAGATAGAACGGTAAATATGAAAGGTTCCATCAGATAGGAATATTTCAGACTAAGTTTAGCTGAGCAATAAAATACGAAGGTGAAATAAGCGAAAGACTTCTTGTCTGACTCAGGATGAGTAGTCAGACCTAAGAACTAGTTCACGAAGGGATCGAAATGAGTTTAGAAAGAAAAGAGAAGGGATCAGTTGAGGTTAAAACTCCTTTAGAAAAGATTAGAAGTTTGTTCAAGGATAGTTCAAGTGTTAGGCTTTAAATGACTTTTGTCTATGCATCCTGATATAGGTTCAAATGTTGGATCTGATTGGTGAACAATTTAACCAAAAAAGTTAATAATAATGAAAAAGTAAAAGGTGTTCATCGATTTATGAAGGTATGGATGTTAGACATGAAGGAAAGTTTCGTATGTGATGTTTAAGAATTTCGACGGAAGGATTGAAGATAGTTCGTAATTGAACTCAAATTGTTGCTTGGTTAGATGAAGAAAGTGGGGGCAAAGGTAGAAAATAAGGATAAGCTAGAAAAATGAATTAGATGTGGTGTAAGGTGTTACTGTGAAATGAATATGGGCAAGAAGGGTTCATTTCCATGACTATAATTTAGGCTAACAAATGATCTCTGATGTATGAGCTATATAGGTAAGTAGAGTCTCGGTCAAGTCTAAGTCGACACCTAAATAGGACTCGAGCTATCTTACGGCTGCACTTTATCTTCTTGTATATTATATCTCGTCTGCATAACTTCACTCGATTCTTCAACATGATCCAACTTGATTTTGAAACTATAGTTGATTTGGAAGATGCGTCCATTTGTGCTTGCAATGGTGTTCTACCAGTCTTGAGCTCTCGATGGTTGCAAGTGCTTTATCTTGGTCATCGCGTTGATCACAAGTAAATTAAAACTACCCAATTGGCTAAGGTTAGATAATCAATGTACATACAACTATTCAGATAGCACATGAAAACAAGCGACGGGCCAAAACCTAAATCGGACGGTACGGGTAATCCTTAGTAGTTCTACCCATTTATATATTCTACCCAAGTATATTATTTGATCCTAAAGTTATGCTAGTGAATCTCTCATTTAGTGATCTTAAATGTTCTACATGTTTTAGACACTTTGGACACTCTAGACACGTGTCATGAGCTCCAGGCGTGTTCCCTCGATAGGTGATGTAAATATGCATCGCACATAGTTACACACGGTCTCAAGGTCGCTCTGATACCAACTGTAACAACCCGGTTCTTCTAATGACATTAATTAACAAGGCGGAAAATAATTAAGTCGTAAAAAGGAATAAAAATTTAAAACCATCGACTCAAGTGAGTCTTTTACCGATAAATGAACCGTTTGTTAAAATACAACAACTGAAACCCGAATTACAAATTTCTAAATACAATAGTCTGACAAAATTTGTGTTACAAGATTTATAGTTTGACACTCTCATCTGCCACACTGTATCTCTTGCACTCACGCATGCCCTCATGTCCAGTCTTGAGGATTCGTCAACCTGAATGCATATTTAAATATACATGTCCCACTTAGTGGGAGTAACCTAACCGTCCTTCTAACACGGCCCCGAATAATCAATGTAGTACAACGTTTAGGTTATCTAATTAATAACAGATAAGCAGGCATGTCACATTACAAATCGACATGTATACAATGTGAGATACACATGAAGTGATTTCAATTAACATGCGAATCAATTTAAATATATAAGACATGTAGGTTATATAGAATAAAGTAATACATACATCATATGAGTATCATGTGAATAATACAGTAAAGCATAGATCATGGATTCATAGAAGTGTCATGTGAAAATAGAGTAAGACATACATAATACAAATCGTATGGAACATAATATAAATCTTAATCAATATTCAAGCAAGACATATAACAAAACATCACTTCCCATTATCAAGCATTTCAATCACATCATTCGTCATAAGAGTATAGAACAGTAACAAAGCATAATAGCACATGTGATTTAGAAAACTGTAGTCATTTACTTTTAAAAACAATGGTTTCCTTTCACATAATGCACGGGACATGACTACTAATGTCTCATGCACACTTAAGGCTTGCATCTCACCATAAATGCGGATGGGAACATCAATCCCGCCAATCATATCAATACTAGGTGGTTTACATCTCACCCCTAGTGCTTAATAGGATCGAACACCTAAATTGACTCGGTTTAGTCGACTGACATACGGAGAAGAAGGACTGCAAGTGCATGGACTCAGAGGCCCCGCTAAACCGAACATGTTCTATACACTGCTAAGGCAAAGGTCGGAAGGTATTCCGCCCCCAAAGATATCCGATATAGAGAGTGAGAGCTGATCAGTGCCCTTGTTTATCTATGCGCACACACCCAATCCATACTCTTGGTCTCGGGAAAGAGAACCTTTACACAACCGAGCACCTCAATGGCAACTGGACGACTACTACTCCACCGACAAACTCATAAAGAGCTGGCTGCCCATTTACTTCTTAGCATTTTCTCGCACCGGCAGGATGCATCATGGCCTCCCATGAGCAGTGACTCCGAGTGTCGTAGTCTACTTTCGAAGTTGTCTTCTATCGCATCGCCTTCTAAACTTTACCAAGATAGCGCCCAACACGAAACGTAGGCTGAATTTGGGTGTCTTATAAAGACAGAGTCTCTGGAATATCGAGCTCAGCGGTCATCGTGGGGCACATGTCTGATGACCAGAGGGATGAAACAATACCGGGTTCCATAAGGATGACCGGTCTGTGGGCTGTGTATTGACTCGGAACAAGTCATTACAACATGGAATGGTGAAGACGACTCAGAGGGTACTGCCAGGGCACATGTTCAATTTCACCATGACTGGTGTCGATAACATCGTTCGTGAAAACGTGTCTGATCACCGGCTTAGGTAACACACCGACTAGAAGTACGGTTGTTCCTATGGTATTTAAGTATGTCGATTTTAAGATTAACAAACATTATCAATCGTCGTAAAATTTATCTTAACTGATAGTTTTAGTATACTGATGTAAGAGATTTGGAACATTTTATTTGAGATATATTATTTGAAGCGTTAATTAGTTGAGATTTGATTAAAGATTCAATTATTTCTAAGTACATTATATAATATGGGTTCCTTTATCCTGACTTGGTCTATGTTGACTTAAAAGGCCAAAGTTTGACCAAGATAGACTAGTCAACCCTTAGTTTTGACTTAGTCACTAATTAGTCCTTAAGTGCTTATTATAAAGTTTAAGTGTTGTTTTGCACATTTAAGCATTGTTTGACTTAGTACTTTTGGGTTATTCGTCTTTTAGTACTCTATACTTTTTGGGCACAAGTATTTAGTACATTTATTGTTCAAGTGTACGTATTTAGTATTTTTATACGGTTTCGTATTTGTACCAGTATACTTATCTCTTAAAGCCTATTTATACTTAGTAAAATATTTCAAACACCAAATAAATTAATAATAATTATAAAAATCATTTTTAACCTTATTAGGTATCATATTTCTCAAAACATAGAGTTTTACAAAGGTAACTTAAAGTAATAACGAAATCGATAATATTATTAAGGATACTAAGTGAGTCATTTTTCAAATGTTATTTTTAAGTTTCGATTTTCATACGCAACATACTTTTATAAGTTAGGTTTCCAGATATAAAGTCATTTTTCAAAAATAATAAGGTTTATTATTTTTAACAAATTAAAAACGAAAACAATACGGTTTTCAATACTTTCTTTTAAATCGTTTAAAATACTTAAACATCATTAAAGTGAACCAAAATTTTATTTTGGATATATATACTTGTAAAAAAATTATACCCATAAATTTATATTAAAATACTTTATAAATTTTCTTAAATAAAATATTCTTTCCAGATCTGACCCATTTTAGTACAAATTTTATAAATGAAAATATATATGATGGATTCATATGAAATTTGACATACACATCTTAGGAATCATAAGGAACATAAAATAATATTTCCAAGTCCAAATAAAACGTTTAACATCACAAAACATATCATTTTCTCAGACAGTACATAAAATCATACAGTACCATTTTACTAAACAAATCATTACTAAATTTATATTTTCATAAAAACTTACTTTTCATATTTTTATCATATTATAGACATTCAGATCTACAACTTTCCAGAAGGAATCTAAGGCTAGTTCGAAACATATTTTACACAGAAAAAACGTGAACATATATCACACATCACAGAATCCATTTTACAGCATGTATTGTTAAGTGATAAATCAACAAATAGTTAACTTTAAACTTGGTGATCTAATGATTTAGTCCTAAACATGATGTTATATGTTAGTTAGAGTCTAAACACTATACTACGAGATTTGAGGGCGAAGAAAAGTTAGGTTACCTATTAGCAATTCTCCGGATCAACTATGAAATCAAATATACTAAGATCGAAGCCCCCTTCCTCTTGCTCCTCTTCATGAATAAGTTAGAAGGACACACAAACAAAGTAATTTAGTAAATATAATAGGAATAAGGCTTAAAAATAAAGAGTATAAGGTAATGAAAAGAAAGAGTATGTGCTCTTGAGATATGGTGGTGTAAACACCTTAGAACTTAAAAGAACTTGTATGATTTTCTTTGGTTTTTACATGGGTCTTTGAAGGAGTGTTTAAGTGAGTGAATGGATGAGAAAATGAAGAGAAAATGGCTGGTTATAAGCACACAAGTCGTGCATTAGATGGGGGAGCAAAGGGTGGACAAGAACTTGACAATTACCAAAAGTAGCTAAGCATACTTTAAGAGGTACATACCCTATTTGGTGTTTTTGATTAGAAAGGAATATTTTGAGGCTTGGACTTCAATGTGACGGTATGGCATGCCTTAGGGTGATGTTTTTGAGTTTATTTGGTCACACCATGGTTAGGAAAGAAGTACGGAAATCGAATGTCGAGAAACGATTCGTCGGGTGACGATTTTCGTAGTAAAGGAGCTGTCCAGTACAATATTTTTATGATGAACTTATAAATTGTAATTTGAATATCACCATTGTGTAGATCTTGGAAAATTAATAAAGTTAGGCTTTTGAAATGCCTCAATCGAAGTCCGTATGAGAAAATAGGAACCGTTTTACGAAATCGCGCAGAATTTCGATAACGATAGAAATTTCAGTTTTGCAAACAATGAAGTGAAATGGAAAGGTTCCGAAGACAAAAGAATGGAATATTACTATATAAAATATTTTGTCGAGACTCGATTTATTAATATTATTCGTTATTATAAATAACTAAAATGGTCAAAAGCACGGGTGTTACAGACTACCCCCCTTAAGAAAATTTCGTCCTCGAAATTCACAACTACTAGGTTGATACGGTATATATTTCCTAAGGTTAGGCTAAGGTTTTCGTTTAATTTTTTTTGGTGATTCTTAAATATTCATAGGGTATTCTCAAGTTCTCAAAAGTAGAACAATCTCGGGTCATTTGGAGATTTGGTTCACTATCGACTCTAACTCCAAAACCAGATAATACCTAAATTTCTTAAAAACGATATAACATGTTTTTTTTTTCTTGGAGAAATGTTGGTTTGTCTTAAGGTATAATCCATTCAAATAAAATTTGTCCTAATTTCTAAAAACATTTAGTAGTTTTGATCTCTTTAGGTTTATCTGGACTTTCACTCGTAAATCCTCCACTATCAATCATATCAAAATTCATGGTTTCCATGGCACTCTCAATATTTATCATCTAAAGAGTTGATCTCCTAGAGTTGCTTAGTTCTTTCAGTGATAAGCTCTTAGGATTAGTCGAAAACTCTTGTATTGATTTCTATAAAGTTACTAAAATTTTAAAATTGTTTCCTTATTTCTTGATTCCTCGATTGGTAGGTTATTCCAAAACATCAAATTGACAATCTGTGGGTTGTGAGGTGCCCGTCATAATTACAACATTCGGGGTTGTAATATTATCATCCATCATCCAAAACAGAAATAAGTCACCAAAATAGATATAATTTTCATAGGGATTCCAAAAATTATAGGTTATAAATCAGCAAATCCTGAAATTTCTAGAGATCTACTAAGGCTTGTTCACAAGCTATTCTCCGAAAAAGCTTTTGAAGTCAATAAAGGAAATCCTCAAATAATTTGATCATTGATCGTTCTCATACTTCTTTCGAACACCTAATTCCACAAATATGAGGTAATGACATCTCGAATATCTCTCGACCTCAAAGGTGTTCTAACTTTGTTATAACGGGGTAGTTAAAATTTTGACTGGAAAATTATAGGCTATGTCTCACGATAGGTTATCGCTTAAAGAGGATTACACGTAAGACACACACTGATAACATGACTTAAGGTTCCAAGTCCTAAGAGTATTCTAAGGTCGGCAAGTGGTCGGGCAGAACAAAAACAAAAACTAGGTTAGCAACGCTTCAGTCCAAGGTTCGCACATTGATCTAATAGGTCTTCTTTGATGATATCGTCCCTGATCAGGTTTTTGAAGTCTATGCTTCTTGGTGATTTTCTTCTGGATCAACTTTGAATAGGCTCATCATATTAAGAGTCTTTCTTCTATACGATCCTGGTGAAGTCGTGCTCTTTCTCCCAGCAGTTCCAACGTTACCTCTACTCATCTAAGTACTAAATCGTCCGGTCAAAGGTTAATAACAATATTCTAGTTGGTTGGGTTAATTCGATCGGAGATGCATAGAAAAGTTCAATGAAAGTATATAGGTACAGTTGATCAAAGAAGTGGGATTAGGTTTCACAAAAGAACGTATATGAAACGAAGTGGTAAGTTAAACCAAAAATTATCATTTGGTTCGTTGCATAAAAGAGGTAAGGGAGGTGACTCACAATAGAACATTGTTCCAACTAACCAAAGGGTTTCTCGTCCGATAGAAGGAAAGAGAAAATAATTTGAGTTTATATCAGACAATTTCTAGCAAAGTTTGTTTTTCAAAGGAATGAGCAAGGTAAGGATCGAGATAGATACGTTATTGATGTACTCCTCAATGAGAAGAGTAGAAGTATTAGTGATTTTTCAAATAACCTATGAGGTTTCAGATAACAGGCAAAGCAGAGTTCAAGACCAAAAGGTCATGGTTGAAGATTTGCATAGGTTCTGTTGTGGTACGAAGTCGGGATAAGAAGTGTTACCACGACTCTAGATAATAATTCGAATAGGAACGTATAGGATCATAATGGGAACATCACTGATCCATGAAAGGCTTAGTTTAAGGAGTAGCTAGAAAGTATTCCAAACAAAAATTGATATGGAGTGATTTAACTGATAATGGAAACAACACATCATCAATCAAGAACCATGTTAGATTGGGTCACTCATGTCTCTATTCTTAGTAACTTCGTTATTCTACATTCCTTTCTAGTTAATCCTCAAATTGTGTTTTTTTCCTCCAGTTGTTTCTCTAACCTTTATATTCAGAAGTATGGTTCCTTAAACTCTCGGCATATTATTCCTCAAGTATTTCATATGAGTATATCTCGCGTAGGTATACATCTCCAATAGTATAAGAATATCCTTTATTTGCTCAAGTATACTGATTAACTTAATTCTTCCAGTTAACTCCTGATAACCAGTAAGGTAGGATCCATAGGTGTTTCCATTCATCAAGGATTTTTCTCTAAAGGTTACACAACCTTACATCTAATTTTGATTTAAACAATCCCAATAATTTTTATAAGGTTTCATCTATATCCTCGAATTTAAAAATTATAATTAACAAATTCATTGGAAGTCTACCCCACTCAAGTTACAAGTCCTCAGATAATGAGGTTCTCTATACAATCATTGGCTATTGACCTCGATTTACCAATTCTAAAGCTATTCATGATTTACCAAAGAGTTCCATAAATTCGTTCAGTCGGAACTATGCATCTTATCATTGGATTACAAGTTTCATTCTTCAAAATTTTCATAAAATTCTCTTAGTCCTCAAAATAACTACCACATGCATTGTTAAATTCTATCCCTTAGTACTCTTTACTAGTTCCTTTCCCCGATATCTTTTCATAAAGGTCAATACTCTATTGTTATTAGTAATAGTTACTCATCTACAAAACTCGTCTGTTGGCTAACATAACCCGCAAAAACATTGAAAATACAAGGGTTCTAAATTCCACAAAAATTTGTATGACTTAATTTATCATTAAGTAGTCACTATGTATGTGAATTAGAATTCCATAAATTTCATTCTTTCTTATCTTTCCTTAGCTTACAACCTTAAATCTTCCAATCTTCTGTTATTCTTTAGTATCCTCAAGTTACGATCTCTAAACCTCCCAATCTTTGGTTAAAATTAAGAATTTTCAAAATCATTGAATCCAAGATCAACACTCAAAAACATTAGTTGGTTCCCATCTTTTTCCAACCTCTCGTCATTCCAAAATTCAATAGGTTCCTAGGTCCAATAATTATAGGTTGACTAAAAGGGTAAAGATTGGGTGATCCTAGTGTGGTTGGTTTAGAAGGATATTGGATACTTCCAAGTACATTATACTTGTGAGAAACCTTGGTATAACTATGTCCATTCTGAGTGGTTTATGGGTTCATCACTTCATCGTGCTTCCACTGCGCTCTGATAAGTTTTAACAGTGGCTCATTCAAGACAT
Source organism: Agrostemma githago (assembly GCA_958450325.1). Taxonomy (NCBI): domain Eukaryota; kingdom Viridiplantae; phylum Streptophyta; class Magnoliopsida; order Caryophyllales; family Caryophyllaceae; genus Agrostemma; species Agrostemma githago. The sequence goes on along the minus strand of OY288259.1, from coordinate 31,791,601 downwards.
AGAAATGTACTTAGAAAATGGGTTGAAAGAATAAATATTTAAGAATTTTGAATTGGGCTGATGAGAATAATAACTAAGAGTATTGAAGTTTATCTCCATAGTCAACGGTTATGACAAACTTGGAAAGAGGAAATAGTAACAAGGTAGAGATAAAAGACGATGAATTTGTATGATGTTAGCATACATGCAGTTTGATAGCAGTCTAAAAGAATAAGAAGCAAGCTGAAGAAATGAGAAGGAAATAAGATAGAATGGTAAATATGAAAGGTTCCATCAGATAGGAATATTTCAGACTAAGTTTAGCTGAGCAATAAAATACGAAGGTGAAATAAGCGAAAGACTTCTTGTCTGACTCAGGATGAGTAGTCAGACCTAAGAACTAGTTCACGAAGGGATCGAAATGAGTTTAGAAACAAAAGAGAAGGGATCAGTTGAGGTTAAAACTCCTTTAGAAAAGATTAGAAGTTTGTTCAAGGATAGTTCAAGTGTTAGGCTTTAAATGACTTTTGTCTATGCATCCTGATATAGGTTCAAATGTTGGATCTGATTGGGGAACAATTTAACCAAAAAAGTTAATAATAATGAAAAAGTAAAAGGTGTTCATCGATTTATGAAGGTATGGATGTTAGACATGAAGGAAAGTTTCGTATGTGATGTTTAAGAATTTCAACGGAAGGATTGAAGATAGTTCGTAATTGAACTCAAATTGTTGCTTGGTTAGATGAAGAAAGTGGGGGCAAAGGTAGAAAATAAGGATAAGCTAGAAAAATGAATTAGATGTGGTGTAAGGTGTTACTGTGAAATGAATATGGGCAAGAAGGGTTCATTTCCATGACTATAATTTAGGCTAACAAATGATCTCTGATGTATGAGCTATATAGGTAAGTAGAGTCTTGGTCAAGTCTAAGTCGACACCTAAATAGGACTCGAGCTATCTTACGTCTGCACTTTATCTTCTTGTATATTATATCTCGTCTGCATAACTTCACTCGATTCTTCAACATGATCCAACTTGATTTTGAAACTATAGTTGATTTGGAAGATGCGTCCATTTGTGCTTGCAATGGTGTTCTACCAGTCTTGAGCTCTCTATGGTTGCAAGTGCTTTATCTTGGTCATCGCGTTGATCACAAGTAAATTAAAACTACCCAATTGGCTAAGGTTAGATAATCAATGTACATACAACTATTCAGATAGCACATGAAAACAAGCGAGGGGCCAAAACCTAAATCGGACGCTACGGGTAATCCTTAGTAGTTCTACCCATTTATATATTCTACCCAAGTATATTATTTGATCCTAGAGTTATGCTAGTGAATCTCTCATTTAGTGATCTTAAATGTTCTACATGTTTTAGACACTTTGGACACTCTAGACACGTGTCATGAGCTCCAGGCGTGTTCCCTCGATAGGTGATGTAAATATGCATCGCACATAGTTACACACGGTCTCAAGGTCGCTCTGATACCAACTGTAACAACCCGGTTCTTCTAATGACATTAATTAACAAGGCGGAAAATAATTAAGTCGTAAAAAGGGATAAAAATTTAAAACCATCGACTCAAGTGAGTCTTTTACCGATAAATGAACCGTTTGTTAAAATACAACAACTGAAACCCGAATTACAAATTTCTAAATACAATAGTCTGACAAAATTTGTGTTACAAGATTTATAGTTTGACACTCTCATCTGCCACACTGTATCTCTTGCACTCACGCATGCCCCCATGTCCAGTCTTGAGGATTCGTCAACCTGAATGCATATTTAAATATAAATGTCCCACTTAGTGGGAGTAACCTAACCGTCCTTCTAACACGGCCCCGAATAATCAATGTAGTACAACGTTTAGGTTATCTAATTAATAACAGATAAGCAGGCATGTCACATTACAAATCGACATGTATACAATGTGAGATACACATGAAGTGATTTCAATTAACATGCGAATCAATTTAAATATATAAGACATGTAGGTTATATTGAATAAAGTAATACATACATCATATGAGTATCATGTGAATAATACAGTAAAGCATAGATCATGGATTCATAGAAGTGTCATGTGAAAATAGAGTAAGACACATAATAGAAATCGTATGGAACATAATATAAATCTTAATCAATATTCAAGCAAGACATATAACAAAACATCACTTCCCATTATCAAGCATTTCAATCACATCATTAGTCATAAGAGTATAGAACAGTAACAAAGCATAATAGCACATGTGATTTAGAAAACTATAGTCATTTACTTTTAAAAACAATGGTTTCCTTTCACATAATGCACGGGACATGACTACTAATGTCTCATGCACACTTAAGGCTTGCATCTCACCATAAATGCGGATGGGAACATCAATCCCGCCAATCATATCGATACTAGGAGGTTTACATCTCACCCCTAGTGCTCAATAGGATCGAACACCTAAATTGACTCGGTTTAGTCGACTGACATACGGAGAAGAAGGACTGCAAGTGCATGGACTCAGAGGCCCTGCTAAACCGAACATGTTCCATACACTGCTAAGGCAAAGGTCGGAAGGTATTCCGCCCCCCAAAGATATCCGATATAGAGAGTGAGAGCTGATCAGTGCCCTTGTTTATGTATGCGCACACACCCAATCCATACTCTTGGTCTCGGGAAAGAGAACCTTTACACAACCGATCACCTCAATGGCAACTGGACGACTACTACTCCACCAACAAACTCATAAAGAGCTGGCTGCCCATTTACTTCTTAGCATTTTCTCGCACCGGCAGGATGCATCATGGCCTCCCATGAGCAGTGACTCCGAGTGTCGTAGTCTACTTTCGAAGCTGTCTTCTATCGCATCGCCTTCTAAACTTTACCAAGATAGCGCCCAACACGAAACGTAGGCTGAATTTGGGTGTCTTATAAAGACAAAGTCTCTGGAATATCGAGCTCAGCGGTCATCGTGGGGCACATGTCTGATGACCAGAGGGATGAAACAATACCGGGTTCCATAAGGATGACCGGTCTGTGGGCTGTGTATTGACTCGGAACAAGTCATTACAACATGGAATGGTGAAGACGACTCAGAGGGTACTGCCAGGGCACATGTTCAATTTCACCATGACTGGTGTCGATAACATCGTTCGTGAAAACGTGTCTGATCACCGGCTTAGGTAACACACCGACTAGAAGTACGGTTAATCCTATGGAATTTAAGTATGTCGATTTTAAGATTAACAAACATTATCAATCGTTGTAAAATTTATCTTAACTGATAGTTTTAGTATACTGATGTAAGAGATTTGGAACATTTTATTTGAGATATATTATTTGAAGCGTTAATTAGTTGAGATTTGATTAAAGATTCAATTATTTCTAAGTACATTATTTAATATGGGTTCCTTTATCCTGACTTGGTCTATGTTGACTTAAAAGGCCAAAGTTTGACCAAGATAGACTAGTCAACCCTTAGTTTTGACTTAGTCACTAATTAGTCCTTAAGTGCTTATTATAAAGTTTAAGTGTTGTTTTGCACATTTAAACATTGTTTGACTTAGTACTTTTGGGTTATTCGTCTTTTAGTACTCTATACTTTTTGGGCACAAGTATTTAGTACATTTATTGTTCAAGTATACGTATTTAGTATTTTTATACGGTTTCGTATTTGTACCAGTATACTTATCTCTTAAAGCCTATTTATACTTAGTAAAATATTTCAAACACCAAATAAATCAATAATAATTATAAAAATCATTTTTAATCTTATTAGGTATCATATTTCTCAAAACATAGAGTTTTACAAAGGTAACTTAAAGTAATAACGAAATCGATAATATTATTAAGGATACTAAGTGAGTCATTTTTCAAATGTTATTTTTAAGTTTCGATTTTCATACGCAACATACTTTTATAAGTTATGTTTCCAGAGATAAAGTCATTTTTCAAAAATAATAAGGTTTATTATTTTTAACAAATTAAAAACGAAAACAGTACGGTTTTCAATACTTTCTTTTAAATCGTTTAAAATACTTAAACATCATTAAAGTGAACCAAAATTTTATTTTGGATACCTATACTTGTACAAAAATTATACCCATAAATTTAGATTAAAATACTTTATAAAGTTTCTTAAATAAAATATTCTTTCCAGATCTGACCCATTTTAGTACAAATTTTATAAATGAAAATATATATGATGGATTCATATGAAATTTGACATACACATCTTAGGAATCATAAGGAACATAAAATAATATTTCCAAGTCCAAATAAAACGTTTAATATCACAAAACATATCATTTTCTCAGACAGTACATAAAATCATACAGTACCATTTTAAGAAATAAATCATTACTAAATATATATATTCATAAAAACTTACTTTTCATATTTTTATCATATTATAGACATTCATATCTACAACTTTCATGAAGGAATATAAGGCTAGTTCGAAACATATTTTACACAGAAAAAACGTGAACATATATCACACATCACAGAATCCATTTTACAGCATGTATTGTTAAGTGATAAATCAACAAATAGTTAACTTTAAACTTGGTGATCTAATGATTTAGTCCTAAACATGATGTTATATGTTAGTTAGAGTCTAAACACTATACTACGAGATTTGAGGGCGAAGAAAAGTTAGGTTACCTATTAGCAATTCTCCAGATCAACTATGAAATCAAATATACTAAGATCGAAGCCCCCTTCCTCTTGCTCCTCTTCATGAATAAGTTAGAAGGACACACAAACAAAGTAATTTAGTAAATATAATAGGAATAAGACTTAAAAATAAAGAGTATAAGGTAATGAAAAGAAAGAGTATGTGCTCTTGAGATATGGTGGTGTAAACACCTTAGAACTTAAAAGAACTTGTATGATTTTCTTTGGTTTTTACATGGATCTTTGAAGGAGTTTTTAAGTGAGTGAATGGATGAGTAAATGAAGAGAAAATGGCTGGTTATAAGCACACAAGTCGTGCATTAGATGGGGGAGCAAAGGGTGGACAAGAACTTGACAATTACCAAAAGTAGCTAAGCATACATTAAGAGGTGCATACCCTATTTGGTGTTTTTGATTAGAAAGGCATATTTTGAGGCTTGGACTTCAAAGTGACGGTATGGCGTGCCTTAGGGTGATGTTTTTGAGTTTATTTGGTCACACCATGGTTAGGAAAGATGTACGGAAATCGAATGTCGAGAAACGATTCGTCGGGTGACGATTTTCGTAGTAAAGGAGCTGTCCAGTACAATATTTTTATGATGAACTTATAAATTGTAATTTGAATATCACCATTGTGTATATCTTGGAAAATTAATAAAGTTAGGCTTTTGAAACGCCTCAATCGAAGTCCGTATGAGAAAATAGGAACCGTTTTACGAAATCGCGCAGAATTTCGATAACGATAGAAATTTCAGTTTTGCAAACAATGAAGTGAAATGGAAAGGTTCCAAAGACAAAAGAATTGAATATTACTATATAAAATATTTTATCGAGACTCGATTTATTAATATTATTCGTTATTATAAATAACTAAAATGGTCAAAAGCACGGGTGTTACAGACCCATTGGCAACGAGAGTCATTCAATACACGATATCCGATAATGTCGGTATCGGTATCATAATGCAAAGGGACGAACCCAATAAGCTCTGACATCGGAAATGGGCCGTATTTTGTACACGGCCCACTACGACATAGAGTGGGTTCGAATAGGCCCGAACTCCCACAAAGTTCGGTGGCGACTCCTACTTCGATTTAAATTTCAATTTGACCATCTCATATGGAGATTCATTCGCCTCCCCAAACCCGCGCGTGGCCGCGTCGGTGTGGACCTATGTCATGTCCACAGCGTGTGCTCTCCTTTTGGCGATATTACGAGAATACCGACATCAAATCCTCGGAAGTTGGATGCTCCATCAAAATACAAATCCCATGTTTCGGTGTCAGTATGAGATATGTCTTCATCTGGAACGCCCAAGTATCGGTATGTCCCTCCTCAGATACCGGACTATCGGCAAGGAATTCGGCTACTACCCGGCCTTTGATGGCTTTTAATCGTACAAATTTGAGGTCGAACTTGGCTAACATTAAAGTCCATCTGGACATCCGGTCGTTGAAGATGGGCTTTTCGAATAGGTACTTGATCGGATCCATTTTGGATAAAACATGTACCTCGTGCCTAAGCATATAGTGCCGGAGCTTTTTGGTGGCCCATACTAAAGCTAGGCACGTTTTCTCGAGCATTGTATATTTGCATTCATATTCTAGGAACTTTTTACTGATGTAGTAAATAGCCCGTTCTTCTGATTCAACTGTCTGAGCCAGCATAGCCCCCATGGCTATCTCGGTCGTTGTCAGGTATAACGACAAAGGCAAACCGGGTTGAGGTGGCATTAATACCGGCGGGGCAGACAAAATCTCCTTGATTTTATCGAAAGCCGCTTGACATTTATCGTCCCATAGTACCCGTTCCCCTATCTTCAGTTTCTTGAAAATGGGCTCACATATCATGGTTAGCTTTGAAATAAACCGGCCGATGTACTGGACTTTCCTGAGAAACCCCCTTATTTCTATTTCGGTCTTGGGTGGTTGCATCTCGGTGATGGCTTTGATTTTAGCTGGGTCGACCTCGATGCCGCGTTGGCTAACGATATGGCCCAGTAGTTTGCCTGATGTTACCCCGAAACTACACTTTTGAGGGTTTAGCCTCATGTTATACTTGCGCAGTCGGGTGAAGAATTTTCTTAGGGCAGCAACATGCCCATCTCGGCTTCTAGACTTGACGATCATATCGTCCACATAAACTTCCATTTCCTTATGCATCATGTCATGTAACAAGGTCGTGGCTGTTCGTTGATAAGTGGCCCCAGCGTTAATGAGACCAAATGGCATGACGGTATAACAGTAAGTTCCCCACGGCGTGGTGAAGGTGGTCTTACCCATATCTTCTTCAGCCATCTTGATTTGATTGTACCCGGCATACCCGTCCATAAATGATAGAAGGGCATGATCAGCCGTGTTGTCCATCAGTATGTCGATGTGTGGCAACGGAAAATCGTCTTTTGGGCTGGCCTTGTTAAGGTCTCGGAAATCTACACATACCCGCACCTTGCCGTCCTTCTTGGGTACCGGCACGATGTTTGCAACCTAGTCTGGATATTCAGACACTTGTATAAAGCCTGCTTTGAATTGTTTGTCTACCTCTTCTTTGACTTTGAGAGACCACTCGGGCGTCATTCTTCGAAGCTTCTGTTTTACCGGCTTACACCCATCTTTGATGGGTATGCGGTGTTCAACTATTTCCCGGTCTATCCCTGGCATGTCCTTGTAGGACCATGCGAAGACATCCTTGAATTCTTGGAGGAGGTTTGTGAATTGTTATCTCTCCTCGGGATCTAGGGATAACCCTATCTTAAGTATCTGGGGCTCTAAGGTTGTTCCCACATTGATAGACTCGGTTTCCTCGATTACCGGGTCTCGAGATTCCCTCTGTTCTAGCTGCTCGATCAGATGCGGAGTTAAGAACACCTGTTCGTCGGGTTTCTCAATGTCGTTGCAGAAAATATTTTCGAGATTGAAAGCATTTTGAAAATAAGACAAGTCATAAGCAAAACAGTTTTCGTTATTATTGATGGTAAATTTGGAAAACAGCTTAAAGAGAGCGGCCATCTGATCATTGGTCAGAGGCGGGATTGGGAGTGCTTTCGGGACAGACCCCGAGGCTCCAGTGGTAGTGACTACAGGGAGGGGGGTTACGGTTTGGACTCTAGCACCAGACCCCTTAGACTCGAATACAGACTCTGACTCTGACTCTGACTCAGACTCAGACTCAGAATCGGTGTCTGGCATGTCTCCTTCCCCGGTGTTCAGCTTGTAGACTCGGCCCTGGCCGTCGGTCCACTTGATGGTCTTTCTCCATGCTCTTTTCTCAGTATCAGCACCAACCTCTGAGATCAGCTTTGAAGGATCGAACTTGTTGCTTTGAAGGATCAAGTTCACCAAGTCTTCTTTAGGGGTCGGGACAACCTTGTCTTTCCCAAATAAGAGCCCCAGCACGGGCTCGGCATTGTCAGTTCCCTCCTTGGATTCAGATTGGATGAGGGCGAATATGTCATCCGAAATATAGTTGCATTCCCGAGCTAGTTCAATCTCGGGATATGTGATAGTTGGTTGATATAAGCCAACTTGAATAGCCCCGGATATCAGTGTGACGAAATAGTCAGCCAACCTCGGGCTATAAAGGCCCAAGTAGGTACCCTTGATGATGTTGCAGGCCTTGTCAATGTCCGCTCGGACCACATTTCTTGGGGTCACAGCATACCCCAAACCGAAGCGAGATTCCCCGTTATTCAGGACCTCAATAATCTTCCTAGCCGGAAGATATGGCCTCGAAGTAGCCCCTGGTAGATACCCCAAATTTTTTAGCATCGTGTCGATGCTCGTGGTGAAATAGAGCGTGAAAAGATATTCTTCTTCAATCATCCCCACAAAATCGAACCCCCAGAGGTCAGTGTGGTACGTGGCGTTACAGCTAGCCACGGTCATAGGGGTTTCCTCCAGAGTGATAATACGGTCTTGCAGGGGCATTTTGATTTTTCGGTGAAGGGTAGAAGACACCGCCTTTACAGCGTGAATCCAAGGCCTTCCTAGGAGCAAATTGAAAGAGGAGGTGACATCGATCACCTGGAATTCCAGTTCCTTTTCGATTGGACCCGTCACAATTGTCAACATAACGGCCCCTGACACCGACCTTGGGCTTCCATCAAAAGCCTGGATAGTGTGGGGAGTCGGTATGTAGTCGGCCTCAGTGATGCCGAGGGCTTTGGCAGTCCTTAGGGGGATGACATTCACAGCAGACCCGTCGTCAAGTAGGGTCATTGGGAGATACTTACCCCGGCAAATTACCGTGATGTACAGGGCCAGATTGTGAGAGGCCCCGAACGGTGGTAGGTCGGCATCCGAGAAGGTGACTAATGAGCCTTCTTCCTTGGACTTGCCCTTGAGGTAGGGCAGGATGGTGGCTACCATTTCAGTAGGGGTAACCTGGGAGTCGACCTTGATATGATCGAGAGCCTTAGTAACTGCCTCTCGATGTTCTTGCGAGCTAACCAAGAGTTGCCATATAGTGAGATCAACTCGGGTCCTTTTCAATTGTTTGACAAGAGCCGTATCGGTGCTTGGCTCTTCAATGGCATCTTCCGTCCTGGCAGGTTCAGTGACGGTTGGCGGGACGAGGATGTCCTTGGAGCTAGTGGATGAGTAAGGACGACCGGCATTGGAGAGGTGGTTACTGGCTAAGGCCTTGGACTTAGCCTTCCAAATTTCTTCGGGGGTGATAGGGACAGCTTCCCCTTTGGTGAGGTACACATCTTCCTCATCATCGAACCAGATTCCATTGATTTGTGGAATGAAAGGGGAGATAAGGTGAGAACAGTCAATCACTTCTCCGGTGAAGATAGCATGAGAGCTAAAGGAGTTGTCCTTATTGCTTGGCTTGTCCCCGGGTAATGGTATTTTCCCGCTCTCAATCAAATCCTGAATTAGATGTTTCAATTTCCAACATTTCTCGGTATGATGTCCATTGCCCCGATGATATTGGCAATAGGCTTGGGCATTGTAGCTTTTGGAGCGTTTTTCAACTGGAACTTCAGGAGTTGGGCCTATCGGTTTGACCAGGCCCTGGGAAGACAGCCTTTCTAAGGCATATGTATAGGTAGTCCCTATATCAGTGAATACCCTAGGAGGGGTATTTCTTTTGGATGAGGCATCCAAGAGATTAACCATGTCAAAGATACTGTTGGTTGCAGCCGGGGGCTTGGTAGTGGATGAGGAAGCCCCTTGGTATCCCTTGCTAGGGGCCTTAGTCAGGCTCTCTAGTCTCAGATCATCTTCAATTCTCATACCCATTTCAGTAGGAGTGGTGAAATTGGGTATGACAGCATACCGGAGGTGGACCTGGTAGGAAGGGAGGAGGTTCTTGACAAAGGCCTCCACTAAAGTCTTTTCACTGGGCTCATCGACCAGTTTCACACTTTCGGCCCTCCAACGTTGGAGGTATTTGGTAAAACCCTCCTTAGGTTCTTGGGCCATAACCTCTAGAGACCGCATTGTGGTCTGGATCTCGGTGTTGTCAGCATAATTCCGAGCAAATTTCGTAGCCACATCATCCCATGTCGAGAACTTCTTGGGGTCTAGGCTGTAGTACCAGGCCTTTGGGTGTTTCTCAAGGGATGCAGCAAAGAGGTTTTTGAATATCAAAGAATCCACTCCCTTGATAGCCATGAATTCTTTGAAGGCCCGCACATGTAGTAACGGGTCTTCAGTCCCTTCAAACATGGGTAAACCCGTGAGATTCAGGTTCGCAGGCAGCTTGTCACTCACCGGGGAGTAATCGCGACTATTCTCTCGATGGATATTGTTACTCCCAGTCATGTGAACTTGTTCCTCTAGTTGGCTCACCGCGCTAACTAGTTCAGCTAGAGGTTCCGTGACCTCAGTATGAGGAGATCTTTGCTCCACCGCAGCCATGCGAGCAACGATAGCCACTTGACCGGCCCTCATTTCTGTCAGTTGGGCATCAATGTCGGTTTGTTTGGCGGCCATGGCATCCACAGAAGCCTTCAGATTGTTCAGAGCTGCTTCCATTTTGCGGCTGTGTCTGGTGGACGGTGGCCTGTTTGTAAGAACACCGCGCAATCAGAAACTGAACCCGGACCTTGGAACCAAAATAGTACATCCCGAGCAGGGAAAAGACAAAAAAAAAACGACTTGAAAGAGACTTTTAGACGGGTGACTCGTGGATGACGGGCCTTCCTTGGGATTCGACGGGTGGGTCGAATCCTGTTCGAAGGAAGGTCCATGTGAGACGTCCCCAGACTTTGGACTCAAATGTGTAGACGGGCCCTTCTTTATAGGAGTATGTCCTACGTAGGTGGCCCTTGCCTTAGTCTAATAAAGCGGACCGGGGTAGGGAGGAAACTCGTGATGTAAGATCGACAGAGTTTCGACGCTAAAGACCTTTACGACTTATGACATGACCCGACAGCGCTAAATACGGGAAGTCCTAAGAAGAGGAAGGTTTTTAAAATTGGTGATTTTTCAAAATTTGAATTTTTTTTTAAAAAAAATGCATTTTTTGAAATGACGATTTTTTGAAAACGACACAGAAACCAAGTAGCACATAGTCACGCCAGCATTATAACGACGCCATGTATGCTTTACACTAAGTCTCGGTCGGTCTAAATGGGGTCTATACCAGTGCACATAGCCTAGACGAGAATCGGGACGGACTTCCTAAGTCGAGTTGAGCTTAGAACATGCCGCGAAACCCATACGAATCGACCATGAGCACCTTTAATGTATCCAAGTCGGAATACATCGTGGTATAGTGGGACGTCGCTCACCAGTACCGGCCCGGGAAAATATAGGGTTATGCATGAACCGTAGAACTAAAACGCGTATTGTACTAGTCAAACCATTTCAAATCAAGTCTTACCCTGAGGATGCCGATGGTAAGTCACGCATCAGTTAATCCCCAGCGGAGTCGCCAAATCGTGGACATGACGTAGGTCAACCCCGACGCGGCCACGCGCGGTTTGGGTAGGCGAATGCACCTCCATATGAGAATGGATCGAATTGAAATTTAAGTCGAAATGGAGTCGCCACTGAACTGTGTTGGAGTTCGGACCCGTTCAAGCCCACCCAATGTCGTCATGGGCCATACACAAAGTACGACCCACTTCGATTTCAGAGTTTATTGGGCTCGTCCCATTGCATTACGATACCGATACCATCTACACCGGTAATCGTGTAAAGAATGACTCTCGTGCGCCAACGGTTTCGGACATCCGGAAACCGAGATTCTGAGTAAGGGGTGAGGGTACGTGATGGGAAGGCCACTAAGGACACCCAACCCCGCCCGCACTTAGTGCCCTCTACAAAGACATCGTTTGACTTTCTAATATGCGCGTTAGTAATCCGGTAAAATGATATGCAAACAGCGTTTTTAGCTAAGCATGCGAATTAAATGTGAGCTACGTCATTTTAATAGATCTAATTTATTGTCGAAGTGATTTAGCATGCGAGGGTTCATTTATAAACGATAAAACGCAAATAAATAAAGCAAAACAAAAAATAAATCGGTTACAAGTTACACGGGCGGAATTCAACTCGGAATTCACAATATAACGAGCAATGATATAGAATAATCGGAATATATAACTAAAATGATAGCCAATAATTAGAAACGGACCCGTATATAAACTAGACCGTAAGTTAAATGATATAAATGAGTTTTGAAAGAAATCACGTGATTGACTTTACACGTGACGACTAAGTCGCTTTTTAAAAGACGAGGCTCGGATGATAAAAAGGAGCTCTCGATTTTCTGGGCTACAGGACCCACTCGATCGAGTCATGGTCTAACTCGGTCGAGTGTGTCCTCGAGGAGGCTACTGCCTAGGATTTGGGGTGCTACTCGATCGAGTAGCTTATGTACTCGGTCGAGTGGCACCTGTACGAGTTATGACTCGTTTTGTTTAATTCGTTTTAAATCGATGACGAGTTGGTATCAGAGCAATAGGTCATTCCGAAAAGTTTTGCAAAATTTGAAATGGTTTAAAAAAAAAAGTACTACTATACTAAAAAAAAAACCTTTCTTTTTAAACCGAGAGTGATGGGTGGATTGGGTGCATTGCATACGCATGAATTATTTTATATATATATATATATATATATATGTATGTATATTTATATTTGTCATGTTTAGTATTGTTACTATTCTTACCTAATTAAACTGTGATAGAGATGAATGCTACTTGCATTAATATTTGTGATTTGTGATTGAACTTTCTTATACTTGGATTAATAGAATATTGTTTATATCTATAGTAACAATGCCTCCACGAAGAGAAAATGAAAACAATGATATTGTCGCTATGATGGCACAATTGATAGCTCAGAATGCAGCTCTTGTCCAAGCTGTGGAACAAATGACCGCGGTTACCCGGAATATGAATGATAGGGTTGAGAATGAGAATGATCCTACACCCATTGTTGCTGGAATGTCTGAAGCGGTAGAGAAGAAGAAACCGCCGACTTTTACTGGGAAAGGAGATCCAAATGAACTAGATAATTGGGTTAGGGAGATGGAGAAAATTTTTCTAGCTGTAGGGTGTTCACATGAATTTCAGGCTAGGATCACTGTCTTCTATCTGAAAGAAGAGGCGGATATTTGGTGGCAGACTGTGAAAGAAGACTTTATGAGACCAATTAGGATTAGAAATCCAAATGGCACACACACACTATATGATAAATACTGGGATACTCTTAAGGAAATATTAGAAGCAGAATTTTTCCCAGAACATGTGAAACATCAAAAATTAGCTGAATTTGGAGACCTAAAACAAACCGATGAGATGAGTGTGAAAGACTTTTATAATAAATTTATTCAACTTAGTTGTTTTGCTAAGGAGTTAGTGCCAACTGAGGGGATTAAAGCATCTAGGTTTGAGGATAAGTTACATTGGAAGATTAAGGGTAGATTTGCTGGAGAGACATTCACTTCAATAAGAGATGTTTATGCTAGGGCTGTTAATATTGAGAGGAGTAACCAGAAGATGGAGGCTGAAATGGTAAGTACTGGGACTAAGAAGAGGGAGTTTCAGGGGAATCAATCCGACAACCCAGCAAAGAGAGGGAATTTCAATGCTAACAATAACACCCAACACAAGTCTCGATCTTTTGGAGGGAATGGGAAGGAGGAAGGTAATAGCTGGAGAGGTAACCAGGGAACAACTAATGACTTTACCCCACATTACTACTGTAAGTTATGCAAGGGAGATCACCCAGGCGTTGATGTCAGGGGAATAAGGTGACATGCTACTGGTGCGGGAAGTTAGGACATCGAGAATTCGAGTGTAGGAACATGACAAGAAGGCAGGGAAACCTCGTGCTACACAATCTGCTAGTGCTAGTGTTAATCAGAATAACCGATTTGAGGGTCAGGGGAACACACAGAATTTTAGTAGGCCCACAACTAACAATAATTTTAGGAATCCAGCTCCGACTCAGACCACTACCACAGCTAGTAAACCCGCGGGCCAATTAAATGCCACACAGAATAGCAAGAAGCTTACTGGGAAGCTCTATGTCATGAATAGGGAGGAAGCCGAAAACACAGACATCGTTTCGGGTAATTTTCTAGTGAACTCTATTTTAGATCATGTTCAATTTAATTATGGTGCATCTCACTCTTTTATTTTAACTAAGTTTGTGGATAGAATAAATGTTGAACCTATTGAAATTGTGGATTATGAGTTTGTCATGCCATCTGGGTTACATCAATTAATGGTAGCGCTTGAGGATTTACCTAAGACTATATTTATATAATGCCATTGTGAGTTTACTGTGATGCTTTTGGGTTGACTAGTGCACCTGATGTTTTTATGGACTTAACGAACCGAACCGAATCTTGAGGACTTACCTAGGTAATTTTATTGTGATATTCATTGATGACATAGTGATTTATTCAATAATGAAGAAGATGATAAGGAATATTTACGGATTGTCTTGGGTACCTTGAGAGAAAAAAAAGTATTTGCTAAATTTTTAGAGGTGTGATTTTTGGCTGACTCGAGTAAATTTTTGGGCATATTATATGTAAGGATGAAGTGTTAGTAGATCCTGCTAAGGTTAAGGTTGTTAAGGAGTGACCTAATCCGGAACCTGTGACTTAAATTCGTAGCTTTTGGGTTTAGCTAGTTACTATAGAAGATTTGTGAATTATTTTTCCAAAATAGATAGATTAATGACTACACTGGTGTAGAAAGCCATAAAATTTCATTGGGATGAGGGGTGTGAGGAATCGTTCGAATTATAAGGAAAAATTTACCACTGCTCTAGGATTGACCTTACTGGATGAAAATGAAGTTTCTGAAGTTGATACCTATGCATTTTAAGAATGGATTAGTTAGTGTTTTCAGCAGAATAAGAAAGTGATTACTTATGCATTTAGGCAGTTGAACCTTTATGAAGAAAATTATCCTACTTATGATTTAGACTTAGCTGCCGTAGTAGTTGCTTTAAAAATTTGGAGACATACTGTTTAGTGGACCATTTAAAGTTTTTATGATCGTAAATTTTAAGATATACATTTACCTATTAGGAGCTAATCGTGAGATAAAGGAACTGGTTGGATTTGATTGGGAACTATAAGACCGATATTCAGTATCGTGTAGGAATTACCAATGTGGTGGCCGATGACTTGAGTAAACTTTTTCCCATACAATACCGTTAGTGATGCACCATTTAAGGAAAGAATGTCTGATATTTGGGATCAAAATGGCAAAATTAGGAACCCCGTCTAGTGTGTTATCTGTTGAGAGCGAGTTGATGAGTGTTATTAAAGAGTTGAAAGGTGGTGATGAATTTTTCTAGGATAAGTCGGTTGGTGAATGAGTCTGCGTTGTCAAGCGCGATGCGAAATGGATTTATTAAGTGTTCAGATAGAATTTGCGTACCTAACCACAAGGAATTAAAGGCAAAGATGTATTATGTTTTTTGGGAGGTGATAAAATGCATGCAGATTTAAAATTTGGATTTTGGTGGATTAGTATGAAGAAACAAATGACAGATTTTGTGGCTCAATACTTGATATATTAGAAAGTTATGAGTGAACATATAAGACATCTGGGAGAGTTAGATCCTTTAGGAGTTTCTGAGTGGAAGTGGAGATTAATCTTTAAGGATTGTATAGTTGGGTTGTTAAGGTCAGAGGAAGATAATAATGTGATTTGGGTTATAATTAATAGACAAATCAAGAGTGCACATTTTATTCCAATGAAGGATATGTGAGAGAAGAAACAACTATCATGGGGTCTCAAAGGATATTATATTAGGTAGCGAACACATATGTTCCAATATTGTGGGAGAAATTTGAGCCAACCATTAGAGACAAATACCTTCATCTTTTTGCCTAAGGTAAATTTTTCGTGCTTCGAGGACGAAGCTTTATTTTAAGGTGGGTAGAAATATGCACGACTACTTGTTTTTGTGGTAAACTAAGGATGTCCTTGTGTGATTCCATGTTATTCAATGTTTATTGGTTACAAATATGAATATTTTGGCTATCGTTGATATTTAATAAGCACAATATCATTGGTTATTTGTTATTACTTGGTTATACATATTTGTGGTTTGTTTGTGCTCAACGCACATATTGGTGATTTTGTGCTCAACGCACATATTGTTGGTTTGGTAGTGCTAAACGCACTTATTTGATTGATTGATTGATTTTGTGCATTACGCACTTGTAAAATGGTTGAACTTGTGATTTTCAAAATTTTGAAAATAAATTAAATATTTTTGTCCGACATGCTCTTAACTTGGCAAGTGATACTTTACCTTAGAGGAGTATGAGAATTGTGGTGGTTTCGAACTTTGGTATTATCTTATGGAATTAGGTGATCTTATCTTGTGGATTTAGATGATGGTGAAGTTGTATACTTTAAAATTTGAGGAATTAGGTGCTCTTGGATTTTTGAGGAAATTAGAAATGTGAGATATCTTTAAGGTTGTATTTAATTTGACGGATTTTGGATATATGGAGTAAATGATTTATTTTGGAGATATATGAAGAATTTTGGTGGATTTTGGATATATGGATTAAGTGGGTCATTTTGGACATTCGTGAATAATGTGGGACTTTATTTTCGAGGATGGGTTTAACCTTCGAGGACGAAGTTTTGTTTTAAGGAGGGAAGTCTGTAACACCCCGTTATTTCTGAGTCAACTTTAAAGCTTGACTTTTCTACTTTTATTTTAATCGGATTTTTTTTATGTTGGAAAAATATTTTTAATGTCATTATAAATATTAAAGTATTTTGGGCCTTCTTATAATAAATCGGTTTTGATTTTCTTAAAGTGGAATGTTATTTTATAAACCGACTTTGTATCGATTTGATTTCGAGTCAAATACAATTTGGAAAAAAAAAAGAAACTAAACTATATATATATATATATATATAACCCTCCTGTCCACCTCTTTATCCCCCTCCTCAAACTCAATTACTTATTTTCCATCATTCTGAGTTCTGCCGCACAGCCCTCAAGCACGCCACTCCCTTCCGATTATCAAGCACCATTCGAATCCCATTCGATTAATTCTTTTCGCTTTCAAGATCGGATTATTTGTAAGTTTTCCAATGTTATTAATTTCAGCCTATTAAACATTGTTTAATGCAATTTTAAAAATTGATTTTACTTTTAAAAATCTTGAGTCGGAATTAAGTGGTGTTGTGCCAAACGATTGGTTGATGTATGTTTTCTCAATTAGTATTAGCAAACCTTGTCGGTATAAATTTTGGGTGATTAGTAGGAGGAGGGTAGGATGTGGCTAGGAGTATCATGGGATTGTTCACACAAACTTAAAGATTCTGTAAGAATGCAAGGTTAATGTAATTAAGGTCTATGTTCGAAGGAAGGTTCACGTGAGACATCCCCAGACTTATGGACTCGATTGTGTTGACGGGCCTTCCTTTGTAGGGGTTTGTCCTACGTAGGTGGGCCTTGCCTTAGTCTAATAAGGCGGACTGGGATAGGGAAGAAACTCCTGATCTAAGATCGACAGAGTTTCGACGCTAAAGACCTTGACAACTTAAGACACGACCCGACTCTGCTAAAAAAAATGAGAAGTCCTAAGGAGAAGGAGGTTTTGAAAACTGATTGTTTTTGAGAAAGGTCCGAGAAAAACTCGGTTGAGGGCCCAATTTTCGAAAAAAACGAAAAGGGTATTGGGCCACGGGTTTTGAAAGTTCGAAAATGTTTTTGAGTTTTGAATTGGGCAGCATACCGGCTAGAAAATAGGCTATTTTGAGTAAAATCATAAGTCCTAAATTCGGTATGTGTCCCGGGTTTTGAAATTGAATAGTTTGAAAAAGATGCAATCTTTGAAAAAAGACGGTTTTTGAAAACGACTCGGAAACCAAGTAGCACGTAGTCACACAAGCATTATAACGATGCCATGTATGCTTTACACTAAGTCTCGGTCGGTCTATAGAGGGTCTATACCAGTGTACATAGTCTAGACGTTGATCGGGACGGACTTCCTAAGTGGAGTTGATCTTAGAACATGCCGCGAAACCCACTCGAATCGACTATGGACACCTTTTGACATATCCATATTGGAGTATATCAACGGTATAGTGGGACGTCGGTCGCGAGTACCGGCCCGAGAAAATATGGGTTACGCATGAACCGTAAAACTAAAACGCGTATTGTACTTGTCAAACGATTTCTATTCGAGTCTCACCCTGAGGATGCCGATGGTAAGTCACGCATCAGTTAATCCCCAGCGGAGTCGCCAAATTGTGGACATGACATAGGTCCACCCCGACGCGGCCACGCGCGGGTTTGGGTAGGCGAATGAATCTCCATATGAGAATGGATCGAATTGAAATTTAGGTCGAAGTGTAGTCGCCACCGAATTTTGTGGTTATTCGGAACCATTCGAGCCCACTCTATGTCGTAGTGGGCCATATACAAAATACGGCCCGTTTCCGATGTCAGAGTTTATTGGGCTCGTCCCTTTGCATTTGATACCGATACCGACATTATCGGACATCGTATATTGAATGACTCTCGTGCGCCAACGGTTTCGGGCATCCGGAAACCGAGGTTCTGAGTAAGGGGTGAGGGTACGTGTTGGGAAGCCCACAAAGGACACCCAACCCCGCCCGCACTTTAGCGGCCTCTACTAATAATTCGAGTGACTTTCTAGTACGCGCGTTAGTTGAACGGGAAAATGATACGCAAAGATTATTTTCCCTAAACATGTGAATAGAATTGAAAAAGGGTTTCTATGTCAATTTAATGCAACTAAAATTAACGTCGAAGTTGTATTTTAGCATGCGGGTTCATTTAGTACGATAAAATAAACAAGAATTAAATTGACAAAAGAAATAACAAACGCGTTAGTAACGATGTAACGATATTTAACGGTTTAGGCAAATATGGGATGAGATGATGCAAATATGATGATGTATGGTTTTGAAAAATGAAGCTTTCACGTGATTGATTACACACGTGTTGACTAAAGTCATAAAAAGATGTGAACGAGACTCGAATAACTTGTAGGACTCGCGGTTTGACGCGATAAAGGGGCCACTCGACCGAATCATTGAGGGACTCGACCGAGTGGACCTCTGAAAAGGGTTTTGTCCGGATTTCGTGACCCTACTCGACCGAGTTACTGACCAACTCGGCCGAGTACGTTGCCACTCGATCGAGTCATTGCGGGACTCGACCGAGTGGAGGTCGGAAAACGTAATCTGCTCGGTTTTTGTGGTGTCACTCGATCGAGTGGCCTATTGCACTCGGTCGAGTGGCACCTGTACGAACTAGGTTCGTTTGCAATTTATTATTGATTTTGAAATTGCTTTTGATTTTTGATAATTCGACGATTTTACCGAATTGAGCATTAATATGGTATGACTTGTGCTCGATTCGGGTTTTCTATGAATCATTGATTTTGACGAATCGAATATAAATATTGCGGGATTTATATTCGATTCTAATTTTGAATACTCGTTGTATCCCATATTCGATTATTGAATCGGTATGGAATACTAGAGTAAAAAAAAAAAAAAAATTTAGTCGTCTTAAATTAACCATCGCGATATGAGTAAATCGCGTTAATTAGTTTATGTGACTAGATCGCTAGATTCGACATCCAATTATGGAATTGTTATCGAATCTAGTGGATCGAAACTTTGCTTGAATTAGAGGACTTGATTCCCTTGACTTCTCCGACATCAAAATAAATCCCTACGGATTGTGACGTCGGATCCGCGTCAACGGGTTTCGACCCTTATTAAAATACAATACTTGTTTTAAAAAAATCGATTGCGAATATGCGACTTGAATAACGATGTAAAAAAAAGCAAATTATTGTTTAGGTTAACTTGTTTCAATAATCAAATGATCGGGGTGATGGGATAAGCGACCGTCAACGCTGTGTGCAGTACACTTGTATATTCGGTTTTCCTTATCCCACCATCATTCACATTCGACATAAATCGACAAGTATTTTAATGTTTTATACTAATTATATTATCGATATTATGATGCGATGAACAAAATAAGTAAAAAAAAAACGAAAAAAAAACGTGAAAAAGGGGGGAAGGCGACGAGAGGAAGAGAAGAAGGAAAGAAACGGGTTTTGGCACCCTCAACCTACATGTTCTTGTCTCGGATCGGACTCGTAATCGCGGCTTTAACACGGGAGCTTCGAGGTGTATGAAGGTTGAGTTATGGTGGTTAGGGTTTTGATTTCCTAAAACTAGGTTTAGGGTTCGCTAATGTATTGCTAGGGTTTGAATTAGGGTTGTAGAGTTGTGTAAAGGATTGATTAGGGTTGTGTAAGGATATGAAAAGTTGATTGAATGTGTGTTGCATGAGGTGTATTTATAGGCTAAGCTAGGGCACCCAGTTAGGGTTACTCGACCGAGTAGGCAGCTAACTCGGTCGAGTGGCCCGTTATGCCTGCAATCGGGCTCGAAACAGGCCCACTCGATCGAGTGGCCCAGCTGGGTCGCGTGGGTCAGTCTTTCGGACCTTGACTTTGGATGTTTGATGGGTTTTGTGTTTGACTTGGACTTTTGATGATGTGAGGGGTTGATTTGTGTGTCTCGGAAACGACTTTGACCGGGGTTGACCCAATCGCTAAAAGTCGGTTTTAATTCCGGTGTCGATTTTGGCCCAAATTAGTCTTGTTTGACTCAGAATGATCCACTGGGCCTGGATTTGAGGTTGATTTTGTGAGATTTGTACTCCGTAAGTGCGTTAGCCAGCAACTAACGGATTTGAGCCCATATCCAGGCACGTAGAAACACGTTAGCGTCCGATCATCATCGGGTGTTTTTTGGAAACTTCCATAGACACCTGTCAGTCAAAATGCGGGTGTCTACAACGGACCAGCCGTGACACCACACGTCCGGTTTGGACTCAAATACTACAAAAAAATCAGCTTGGAAAATATTAAATAAATCCATTCAAGGATAGAATTCGATCTCAAGTAGGAATTCTATCCGAAAACCAAATCGATTTACCGACCGAGCATCAAAATACTCGGCCAACCCCCCCTTCAGCCGAGATACTTGGCTTCCTCACCAAGAAACGGGACTCTCGTTCCCTTCAAACTCTTACGTTTCCTATCCAAACCGGTATTTCTTGTCACCTAAGCAAGAGTACTTCTCCTAGCTCCTATCAAGGACTTCACCTATAAATAGGACCCTCCGGTCACAAAAATAAATCATCTACAATACATCTATCAATTACACATCAATTATTCTCATCTGCGACATACATCCAAAGAAATAGCATCGAAATACCATCAAAAATCAACTCGACGAATCCGACCCCACAAGCCGGCCAAAACCCGTCACTTTACACGTCCAAACACACCACCCTAAACTCACCCACATCGTCTCGACGCTCCCGTGCCCAAGCCACTTCCCGACGAGCCTTATTCCGAGAAAACAAAGCATGTAGGTTGAGGTTGTAAATCAAACCCGATTCCCTCTTTTTCTCTTTTTCTCTTTCTCGTCTTTTTTTCCTTTTTTGCGTCGTGTCGTCGGTCCTCTTTTAATTATGGGTCGTTGTCGCGTTTTTTTTCTAATAAACGATATTTCAAAAATATTTTCATAAAACTTTTCTAAAAAAATCATTCTAACTATTCGATATCGATTTCATAATCGAATATCGAATACGACGAATATCGAAAATATAAATCGAGTATAAATTAATCCATATTTGTACGCGATTTATAGAAATTACCGATTTCGAAAATAAACGAGCCGGGACAGCAGCCCACGCGAGTCACGTCCTTCACAGGCGACTCGCGCAGGGGGCTGAAACCCGCGGCCTTTTTTTTTTGTGTTTTCGCTATTTTCTTTTAACATCGTTTCTTTTAAAATGATTTTCTCCAAACCTTTTCTTTTCAACTTTTCTAAAATTATTCCGAATATTTGATATCGATTTCATAGTCGAATATCGAATATAATGAATATCGCTAAATTAAGTCGAGTACGAGTTACACAATATTCAAACGCGGTTTAATAAAATTATTGATTTTTCAAAAAAACCGATCCCCAGGCAACCCATCACGTGACCCGCCGGCATCCCAGGCGAGTCGCGCGACCCTCGGGAATAGCGACATAATTTCGTTCCTTTTTCTATTTTTTCGAGCATCGTATTTACATCTTTATTCGATTTATTCAACCGTTACTAACTTGTTTGCTCGTGTTTGTAGCGATTTATTTTCATCTTTTGTTTTATTAGACTAAAACGAATTTCACATGCTAAACATAACTTTGACGTTATTAGTTTAATATGCATTAAACGACTTAGCAACCCATTTATTTTTCTCACATGCATAGGGAAAATAATGTTTGCATATCATTCAACCGTCGAACTAACGCGTGTACACCAAAAACGAACGATATCTTAGTAAAGGCCGCTAAGTGCGGGTGGGGTTGGGTGTTCTTAGTGAACTTCCCAACACGTACCCTCACCCCTTACTCAGAACCATGGTTTCCGGATGTCCGAACCCATTGGCAACGAGAGTCATTCAATACACGATATCCGATAATGTCGTTATCGGTATCATAATGCAAAGGGACGAACCCAATAAGCTCTGACATCGGAAATGGGCCGTATTTTGTACACGGCCCACTACGACATAGAGTGGGTTCGAACGGGCCCGAACTCCCACAAAGTTCGGTGGCGACTCCTACTTCGATTTAAATTTCAATTTGACCATCTTATATGGAGATTCATTCGCCTCCCCAAACCCGTGCGTGGCCGCGTCGGTGTGGACCTATGTCATGTCCACAGCGTGTGCTCTCCTTTTGGCGATATTAGGAGAATACCGACCCCAAATCCTCGGAAGTTGGATGCTCCATCAAAATATAAATCCCATGTTTCGGTGTCAGTATGAAATATGTCTTCATCTGGAAAAGCCCAAGTATCGGTATGTCCCTCCTCAGATACCGGTATATCGGCAAGGAACTCGCCTACTACCCGGCCTTTGATGGCTATTAATGGTACAAATTTGAGGTCGAAATCGGCTAACATTAAAGTCCATCTGGACATCCGGCCATTGAGGATGGGCTTTTCGTATAGGTACTTGATCGGATCCATTTTGGATAAAACATGTACCTCGTGGCTAAGCATATAGTGCCGGAGCTTTTTAGTGGCCCATACTAAAGCTAGGCACGTTTTCTCGAGCTTTGTATATTTGCATTCATATTCTAGGAACTTTTTATTGATGTAATAAATAGCCCGTTCTTCTGATTCAACTGTCTGGGCCAGCATAGCTCCCATGGCTGTCTCGGTCGTTGTCAGGTATAACGACAAAGGCAAACCGGGTTGAGGTGGCATTAATACCGGCGGGGCAGAGAAAATCTCTTTGATTTTATCGAAAGCCGCTTGACATTTATCGTCCCATAGTACCCGTTCTCCTATCTCCAGTTTCTTGAAAATGGGCACACATACCATGGTTAGCTTTGAAATAAACCGGCCGATGTATTGGACATTCCCGAGAAACCCCCTTATTTCTTTTTCGGTCTTGGGTGGTTGCATCTCGGTGATGGCTTTGATTTTAGCTAGGTCGACCTCGATGCCGCGTTGGCTAACGATATAGCCCAGTAGTTTGCCTGATGTTACCCCAAAACTACACTTTTGAGGGTTTAGCCTCATGTTGTACTTGCGCAGTCGGGTGAAGAATTTTCTTAGGGCAGCAACATGCCCATCTCGGCTTCTAAACTTGACGATCATATCGTCCACATAAACTTCCACTTCCTTATGCATCATGTCATGTTACAAGGTCGTGGCTGTTCGTTGATAAGTGGTCCCAGCGTTAATGAGACCAAATGGCATGACGATATAATAGTAAGTTCCCCACGGCGTGGTGATGGTGGTCTTACCCATATCTTCTTCAGCCATCTTGATTTGATTGTACCCGGCATACCCGTCCATAAATGATAGAAGGGCATGGTCAGCCGTGTTGTCCACCAGTTTGTCGATGTGTGGCAACGGAAAATCGTCTTTTGGGCTGGCCTTGTTAAGGTCTCGGAAATCTACACATACCCGCACCTTGCCGTCCTTCTTAGGTACCGGCACGATGTTTGCAACCCAGTCTGGATATTCAGACACTTGTATAAAGCCTGCTTTGAATTGTTTGTCTACCTCTTCTTTGACTTTGAGAGACCACTCGGGCTTCATTCTTCGAAGCTTCTGTTTTACCGGCTTACACCCATCTTTGATGGGTACGCGGTGTTCAGCTATTTCCCGGTCTATCCCTGGCATGTCCTTGTAGGACCATGCGAAGACATCCTTGAATTCTTGGAGGAGGTTTGTGAATTGTTGTCTCTCCTCGGGATCTAGGGATAACCCTATCTTAAGTATCTGGAGCTTTAAGGTTGTTCCCACATTGATAGACTCGGTTTCCTCGATTACCGGGTCTCGAGATTCCCTCTGTTCTAGCTGCTCGATCAGATGCGGAGGTAAGGACACCTGTTCGTCGCGTTTCTCAATGTCGTTGCAGAAAATATTTTCGAAATTGAAAGCATTTTGGAAATAAGACAAGTCATAAGCAGAACGGTTTTCGTTATTATTGATGGTAAATTTGGAAAACAGCTCAAAGAGAGCGGCCATCTGATCATTAGTCAGAGGCGGGATTGGGAGCGCTTTCGGGACAGACCCCGAGGCTCCGGTGGTAGTGACTACAGGGAGGGGGCTTACGGTTTGGACTCTAGCACCAGACCCCTTAGACTCGAATACAGACTCAGACTCAGACTCTGACTCAGACTCAGACTCAGAATCGGTGTCTGGCATGTCTCCTTCCCCGGCGGTCAGCTTGTAGACTCGGCCCTGGCCGTCGGTCCACTTGATGGTCTTTCTCCATGCTCTTTTCTCAGTATCAGCACCAACCTCTGAGATCAGCTTTGAAGGATCGAACTTGTTGCTTCGAAGGATCAAGTTCACCAAGTCTTCTTTAGGGGTCGGGACAGCCTTGTCTTCCCCAAATAAGAGCCCCAGCACGGGCTCGGCATTGTCATTTCCCTCCTTGGATTCAGATTGGATGAGGGCGAATATGTCATCCGGAATATAGTTGCATTCCCGAGCTAGTTCAGTCTCGGGATATGTGATAGTTGGTTGATATAGGCCAACTTGAATAGCCTCGAATACCGGTGTGACGAAATAGTCAGCCAACCTCGGGCTATAAGGGCCCAAGTAGGTACCCTTGATGATGTTGCAGGCTTTCTCAATGCCCGCTCGAACCACATTTCCCGGGGTCACAGCATACCCCAAACCGAAGCGAGATTCCCCGTCATTCAGGACCTCAATAATCTTCCCAGCCGGAAGATATGGGCTCGAAGTAGCCCCCGGTAGATACCCCAAATTTTGTAGCATCGTGTCGATGCTCGTGGTGAAATAGGGCATGAAAAGATATCCCCACAAAATCGAACCCCCAGAGGTCAGTGCGGTCCATGGCGTTACAGCTAGCCACGGTCATAGGGGTTGCCTCCAGAGTGATAATACCGTCTTGCAGGGGCATTTTGATTTTTCGGTGAAGGGTAGAAGACACCGCCTTTACAGCGTGAATCCAAGGCCTTCCTAGGATCAAATTGAAAGAGGAGGTGACATCGATCACCTGGAATTCCAACTCCTTTTCGATTGGACCCGTCACAATTGTCAACTTAACGGCCCCTGACACCGACCTTGGGCTTCCATCAAAAGCCTGGATAGTGTGGGCAGTCGGTATGTAGTCGGCCTCGGTGATGCCGAGGGCTTTGGGAGTCCTTAGGGGGAGGACATTCACAGCAGATCCGTCGTCAACTAGGGTCATTAGGAGATACTTACCCCGGCAAATTACCGTGATGTACAGGGCCAGATTGTGAGAGGCCCCGAACGGTGGTAGGTCGGCATCCTAGAAGGTGACTAATGAGCCTTCTTCCTTGGACTTGCCCTTGAGGTAGGGTAGGATGGTGGCTACCATTTCAGTAGGGGTAACCTGGGAGTCGACCTTGATTTGATCGAGAGCCTTAGTAAGTGCCTCTCGATGTTCTTGCGAGCTAACCAAGAGTTGCCATATAGTGAGATCAACTCGGGTCCTTTTCAATTGTTTGACAAGAGCCGTATCGGTGCTTGGCTCTTCAATGGCATCTTCCGTCCTGGCAGGTTCAGTGACGGTTGGCGGGACTAGGATGTCCTTGGAGCTAGTGGCTGAGTAAGGACAACCGGCATTGGCGAGGTGGTTACTGGCTAAGGCCTTGGACTTAGCCTTCCGAATTTCTTCGGGGGTGATAGGGACAGCTTCCCCTTTGGTGAGGTACACATCTTTCTCATCATCGAACCAGATTCCATTGATTTGTGGAATGAAAGGGGAGATAAGGTGAGAACAGTCAATCACTTCTCCGGTGAAGATAGCATGAGAGCTAAAGGGGTTGTCCTTATTGCTTGGCTTGTCCCCAAGTAATGGTATTTTCCCGCTCTCAATCAAATCCTGAATTAGATGTTTCAATTTCCAACATTTCTCGGTATCATGTCCATTGCCCCGATGATATTGGCAATAGGCTTGGGCATTGTAGCTTTTGGAGCGTTTTTCAACTGGAACATCAGGAGTTGGGCCTATCGGTTGGACCAGGCCCTTGGAAGACGGCCTTTGTAATGCATATGTATAGGTAGTCCCTATATCAGTGAATACCCTAGGAGGGGTATTTCTTTTGGATGAGGCATCCAAGAGATTAACCGTGTCAAAGATACTGCGGGTTGCAGCCGGGGGCTTGGTAGTGGATGAGGAAGCTCTCTAGTCTCAGATTATCTTCAATTCTCATACCCACTTCAGTAAGAGTGGTGAAATTGGGTATGACAGCATACCGGAGGTGGACCCGGTAGGAAGGGAGGAGGTTCTTGACAAAGGCCTCCACTAAAGTCTTTTCACTGGGCTTATCGACCAGTTTCACACTTTCGGCCCTCCAATGTTGGAGGTATTGGGTAAAACCCTCCTTAGGTTCTTGGGCCATAACCTCTAGAGACCGCATTGTGGTCTGGATCTCGGTGTTGTTAGCATAATTCCGAGCAAATTCCGTAGCCACATCATCCCATGTCGAGAACTTCTTGGGGTCTAGCCTGTAGTACCAGGCCTTTGGGTGTTTCTGAAGGGATACAGCAAAGAGGTTTTTGAACATCGAAGAATCTACCCCCTTGATAGCCATGAATTCCTTGAAGGCCCGCACATGTAATAACGGGTCTTCAGTCCCTTCAAACAAGGGTAAACCCGTTAGATTCAGGTTCGCAGGCAGCTTGTCACTCACCGGGGAGTAATCGCGACTATTCTCCCGATGGATATTGTTACTCCCAGTCATGTGAACTTGTTCCTCTAGTCGGCGCACCGTGCTAACTAGTTCAGCTAGAGGTTCCGTGACCTCAGTATTAGGAGATCTTTGCTCCACCGCAGCCATGCGAGCAACGATAGCCACTTCACCGGCCCTCATTTCTGTCAGTTGGGCATCAATGTCGGTTTGTTTGGCGGCCATGGCATCCACAGAGGCCTTCAGATTGTTCAGAACTGCTTCCATTTTGCGGCTGTGTCTGGTGGACGGTGGCCTGTCTGTAAGAACACCGCGCAATCAGAAACTGAACCCGGACCTTGGAACCAAAATAGTACATCCCGAGCAGGGAAAAGACTAAAAAAAACGACTTGAAAGAGACTTCTAGACGGGTGACTCGTTGATGACGGGCCTTCCTTGGGATTCGACGGGTGGGTCGAATCCTGTTCGAAGGAAGGTCCATGTGAGACATCCCCAGACTTTGGACTCAAATGTGTAGACGGGCCCTTCTTTATAGGAGTATGTCTTACGTAGGTGGGCCTTGCCTTAGTCTAATAAAGCGGACCGGGGTAGGGAGGAAACTCGTGATGTAAGATCGACAGCGTTTCGACGCTAAAGACCTTTACGACTTATAACATGACCCGATACTGCTAAATACGGGAAGTCCTAAGAAGAGGAAGGTTTTGAAAAGGGGTGATTTTTGAAAATTCCGAGAAGACTCGGGGAGGGCCCGATTTTTTTTCGAAAATCAGAAAGTATATCGGGCCATGGTTTTGAAAGTTCGAGAGCGTTTCTTTGAGTTGGAAAGCATACTGGCTAGAAAAAGACTATTTTGAGTAAAATCAAGAGCCCTAAATTCGGTAGCTTTCCGGTTTTTTTGAAATTTGAATTTTTTTTGAAAAAAAAAATGCATTTTTTGAAATGACGATTTTTTGAAAACGACACAGAAACCAAGTAGCACATAGTCACGCCAGCTTTATAACGACGCCATGTATGCTTTACACTAAGTCTCGGTCGGTCTAAATGGGGTCTATACCAGTGCACATAGCCTAGACGAGAATCGGGACGGACTTCCTACGTCGAGTTGAGCTTAGAACATGCCGCAAAACCCATACGAATCGACCATGAGCACGTTTAACGTATCCAAGTCGGAATACATCGTGGTATAGTGGGACGTCGTCACCAGTACCGGCCCGGGAAAATATAGGGTTATGCATGAACCGTAGAACTAAAACGCATATTGTACTAGTCAAACGATTTCTATTCCAGTCTCACCCTGAGGATGCCGATGGTAAGTCACGCATCAGTTAATCCCCAGCGGAGTCGCCAAATTGTGGACATGACGTAGGTCCACCCCGACGCGGCCACGCGCGGGTTTGGGTAGGCGAATGCACCTCCATATGAGAATGGATCGAATTGAAATTTAAGTCGAAATGGATTCGCCACTGAACTTTGTTGGAGTTCGGACCCGTTCTAGCCCACCCAATGTCGTCATGGGCCATACAAAAAGTACGACCCACTTCGATTTCAGAGTTTATTGGGCTCGTCCCATTGCATTACGATACCGATACCATCTACACCGGTAATCGTGTATAGAATGACTCTCGTGCGCCAACGGTTTCGGACATCCGGAAACCGAGGTTCTGAATAAGGGGTGAGAGTACGTGTTGGGAAGCCAACTAAGAACACCCAACCTCGCCCGCACTTAGCGGCCTCTACTAAGACATCGTTTGACTTTCTAATATGCGCGTTAGTAATCCGGTGAAATGATATGCAAACAGCGTTTTTAGCTAAGCATGCGAATTAAATGTGAGCTACGTCATTTTAATGCATCTAATTTATTGTCGAAGTGATTTAGCATGCGAGGGTTCATTTATAAACGGTAAAACGCAAATAAATAAATTAAAACGAAAAATAAATCGGTTACAAGTTACACGGGCGGAATACAACCCGGAATTCACAATACAACGAGCAATAATATAGAATAATCGGAATATATAACTAAAATGATAGCCAATAATTAGAAACTGACCCGTATATAAACTAGACCGGAAGTTAAATGATATGCGTGAGTTTTGAAAGAAATCACGTGATTGACTTTACACGTGACGACTAAGTCGCTTTTTAAAAGACGAGGCTCGGATGATAAAAAGGAGCTCTCGATTTTCTGGGCTACAGAACCCACTCGATCGAGTCATGGTCTGACTCGGTCGAGTGTGTCCTCGAGGAGGCTACTGCCCAGGATTTGGTGTGCTACTTGATCGAGTAGCTTATGTACTCGGTCGAGTGGCACCTGTACGAGTTATGACTCGTTTTGTTTAATTCATTTTAAATCGATGGTTGGCCGAGTTAAACAAAAAAATATTGACGATTTAGATTTAACTCGGTTTTTCGGTACTATAATCATGTCTTATATGATTATAATACCGTTATCGGAATTTTATGAAAAAAATGTTGTCGTTAGATTGAAAAATTTGGATTAGTGACGAAATTGTGTCCCTCTACGTCACGACATCGATATTAATCCTTACGGATTATGTGATGTCGGTTTTCGTGTCAACGGTTTCGTACCAATCATAGAAATGGATCCATACACGTTCAACTACGAATGACCATGATCGCATTACGCCCTTGAGTACATTGGGGCGGCGCTCTTCGGAAGGGTGCCACCTCCGTCGTTGCTCTTAAAGGGATTAAACGGACCTTAAAATGGTTATCGTAGTCAAACGTGTTCGGATCCGAGTTTTAGATACTATTATATATATACACGGTATATAATGTTAATGTGACAAGAACGAAGAAAATAAATGATGTTAGCGGTTAGATGCGATAAATGAAATGCGAAAAATAAAATGTTAGTGTTAATGATCATGTTGTTACTATCGACTAATTATAATACATAAACATAAACATAAATAAAAGAAACGAAAAAAAAAAACGAAAGAGGGAAAGGAGATGTCGGTGTTGAATGTCACACCCTCAACCTACATGCTCTTCCTTCTCGGGATATGGTTCGTCAAATGGCAGCAATGGCGCGGGAACGTCGAGATACGTAGGAAGAGTTGATGGTGTGTATGTATGGGGTTTTGTAGAGACGGATTTTAACGAGTTTTTGCTCTCGAAGTGTGTATAAGTGTGATGGTGCTTGAGGGTTGAATTATGGCTGAAATGTAAGGTTTTGAAGGTGCAAAGTTGGCTGAAAAAATGTGATGGAAAAGTTGTTAAATGTTGTGGGTTGATGGGGGTATTTATAGGAGAAACCCCACGACCTAGGGTCACTCGATCGAGTGGCCCTAGTGCACTCGGTCGAGTGCCCTTGAAGACGAATTTGGTCCGGTTTTTGAGGCTCCACTCGACCGAGTGGGTCAATCCACTCGATCGAGTGGAAAAGGTTGACGAGCCTAAATAGGGAAGAAGTTGACCTTTTTTGATTTTTTGAATTTGTTATTTGGCGCAAGTTTCTAGAAATGCACCAGGTTGTTTTTGTGTGTCGGATTCGTCTTTGACGGGGTTTTGACCCGGTCGCTAAAAGACGGGTTTTATTTTTGGTGGCGGTTTTGGCCCAAATTAGTCCCATTTTACTCGGAACGACTCACTGGGCCTGGATTTGAGGTCAGTTTTGTGAGATTTGTATCCCGCTAAAAGCCCATGCCTGACATTATTGATTTCGAGCCCGTATCCGAGCGCGTTAGAGCACGTTAGCGTCCGATCATCATCGTGTGTTTTTTGGAAACTACCATAGACACCTGGCAGTCAAAATGCGGGTGTCTACACCGGTTCATCCTAATCCAATCATATGTTGCACTAGCATTACAGGAGTCATTGTAGGTCCAGCTTCTTATTAACCTTGTTGCCGCTTCATCATCCGCAGTTGTCTTAACAATTTGATCTCTCAAGCTAAGAATGCTTTTCCAAGTAGAGGTATGGCTCTCCCTCATCTGAATAGTCCAGAAACTCTGGCTTTGTAAAACATACCTGGTATACTATTCCTTCCAAAGACTAGTTTTGTCATTAAGGAGCTTCCAAATCCAATGAGCAATCTGGGTTTTATTCCAACTTCTCAAGTTTTTCATATTAAGCCCTCCTTCTTCCCTAGGTGAGCAAATGCTTTGCCAGCTTTTAAAGACCATTCGCACCTTGCTGTAACTTCCTGTCCGAAAAAATCTCAGGCTAATCTGATCAATTCGCTTTATAACATTTTCAGGGAAGATCGCATTAGAGCACCAGTAGTTTGTTAAGCCAAAAACCACAGATGATATCAATTGCAGCCGCCCTGCATAAGTCAGATGACTAGAAGACCAGCTTAACATCTTTGTTTGAATTTTGTTAATAAGTACTTGATATTGGTCCGAACTATTATTTACTGAGTGCAAAGGCAAACCAAGATATCGACAAGGGAATTCCCCTTGTGCATACCCTGTTTGCGCCATAATTAGATCCCTTACCTCCTTGCCCACTCCTCCAAAGAAGATGTGGGTCTTCTCTTTGTTGGCCTACAATCCTGACTCTAAAGCAAACAACTCCAAAGCCTTAGTAACAGCCATCACAGATGGACTGTCACCCCTCATAAAGATCATTAGATCATCCGCAAACACCATATGATTAAGTTGTAATTTACAACACTTTGGATGATAAGAGACGTGAGGTTTCTGATTGATTTCCCTAAGCCTCCTTGAAAGAACTTCCATGCTTAGAACGAAAAGGCAAGGGGAGAGAGGATCACCCTGACGAAGCCCGCTCTTACCCTTGAAGAAACCATGATTTACCCCATTAATTTTTAATGTGAACCATGAGCCTGTTATACAGGCCATCACCCAAACAATGAATACCATAGGAAAGTTAAGCTCTTTAAGAAGGCTTTCTATAAACTTCCATTGAATAGAATCGAAAGCCTTCCTTAGGTCAATCTTCATGAGGCATCGAGGGGTTAGATATTCCCTGCCGTAATTCTTTACTAGAGGTTGAGACAAAGCAATATTCTCCTGTATACTTCTCTCCTTTATAAACGCAGCTTGCTCAAACCCATCTAGATACTGCAGCACCTGTTGAATGTGCAAAGTAAGTATTTTGCTAATTGTTTTGTAGAA
The DNA here is from genome assembly GCA_958450325.1 of Agrostemma githago. Classification (NCBI taxonomy): domain Eukaryota; kingdom Viridiplantae; phylum Streptophyta; class Magnoliopsida; order Caryophyllales; family Caryophyllaceae; genus Agrostemma; species Agrostemma githago. The sequence continues at coordinate 31,759,139 of OY288259.1, read as the reverse complement.
GACTGTACATCATGATATTGGTCTATAATCTAGCACTGTTTGGCATATTTCCTTCTTCAGGATAAGTGTAATAGTCGTCTTATTCGCCTGCTTTAGCATCTTTTTCTTCTAAAAGAATTCCACTACAGCAGAGTAAAAGTCATTCTTAATAATACTCCACGAACTCTTAAAGAATGCAGAAGAAAACCCATCTGGTCCAGGAATCCTGTCCTCCCCAATACTGAACACTACTCTTCTAACCTCTTCCTTAGTAGGAATCCTAGTGATAAGCTCCCAATCATTCTCTTGAACAGTAGTTCCCTTAGCAATCATATCTCCCAGGGGACTAGTTATTTGTGACTTGCCAAGAAGCTCCGAAAGACCTTCTCTGATCTGGCCCTCTTTATCCTTAATAGAACCAATAATCTGCTGGTGTCTCTGTTCTCTAATCCTGGTATGAAAGTACTTGGTTGCTTCATCCCCTTGCAATGTGTTTTCCATTTTTGCTCTCTACTTAAGGATACTAAGTTCTGCATCACAAAGAGCCCTATAAGAAGCCAATAGCTCCCTTTCTTTATCGATATAGATTCCAGATCAGATTTAGCTTCAGTGATTCGTGTATTAAGGTCAGTGAAGTTACTCTTATGCATCACCCTTAACGCACCTTTAACCCTCTTAAGCTTAGGAAAAAACTTTAACCAATAAGTTCCATGTACAGGAGAACTGCAAGCAGCAGAAACTACATCCTGATACTGAGGACATTTTGCCCAGCAGTTCAAGAAACTGAAAGAAGAAACCTTCTTCACCGCAGGCAAATTATTATTATTATTATTATTATTATTATTATTATTATTATTATTATTATTATTATTATTATTATTATTATTATTATTATAAATTGGAGAATTTTATTGATGAATCAAAGAACAGTTTACAAAAAATTGGTGGGTAGCCGAGATACAATCTGGGCCCCCACCCCCTTAGCTATAGCAAAGATAAGTCTGGTAAAAATAAAAGGAGCAGCGCGTGCTCCGGCATCCTGTGCTATCGAAAATTTCTGAATTCTCTTGAGTAAGCAGATAGCATCCGCCTCCAATTCCCCCAGCGAAGAAAAGGAAAAAGGCAAAAACCAATACCCCAGCCCCGAGCATAGGTCCCTGTACTTAGCGCATTTGCGCCGAGCAGCGGCGCCCACAACACGGCCTGGCGCGAAATCAGAGAGCCCGGACTGAGTCAAAGGAGAAGACCCGGTAAGATCTACGCAAACGTCACGCCCCCTGTCCCACGAATAAAGAAGCAAATCTGCAGGACACAAGGATCTGTCATGATCATCAATCAAGCCAATATCGATCTCCTTACCGGCCGAGACCCCGGAACGTAAACAGATATTATTATTATTATTATTATTATTATTATTATTATTATTATTATTATTATTATTATTATTATTATTATTATTATAGCTTTAATATATATTTTTAATTGAAATAAAGAATATTTAGAAATTTGTGGAGGGAAAAGATAATCCTACACGAGTATTATTATGATGAGGTAATGAGATTCTATATAAACTAGTGTGATTCCCGTGAAAAAATTCACAGGTTATCCACTTATATTGATATTGAAGAATGAAGGAAGACATGATTTGGTTTAATTACGCGAGAAAGTTTGAACAACCACATTTGTAGAAGAATAAATGTCAAAGTTTGAGGAACGACATATATTAGAAATATTATCGGAAAATAAATGTTAAAGATTTTTCACGGACAACGAATCGTTCGAACGAACATTTGTAAATACCAAATTGATGTGACATAGCCGCATAGGGTGTTGAGTAAAACAAAACAAAATAACTTGTGCTACCAGTCATGGCACATGGTGTTTGATTTAATATATAAGAGATAAGAGCAATAATCTATATATTCTATTAAACATCAAACAAAGCTTTCTCCATCCTTAATTCACCCAATGCTCACTTCTACGTAACCCACGTGTCATCATTTTATTGGGCCGGTTATTTGTTTGCTGTCATTAATTAGGTAGAATCCAAAGTAAAACAATCAAGATTAATCTTCATTACACATTTAATTACATAATAAATATAATAATTCCCCAAAACATTTAAATCAATAACAAAAACATTTGTCACATATTTGTATTAGACCGTTACAAACAACAACAATAACAATAACAATAATAATAATAATAATAATAATAATAATAATAATAATAATAATAATAATAATAATAATAATAATAATGATAGTAATAATAATAGTAATAATGCAACGGTCTATCGAATTTGGAAGGAACGTAACAAGAGAATCATTACTGGAGTTCAATCTGAGGTTGAACATATCATTAAGCATACTAAATTCCTAGTTATAGCGAGATTTTTGAAATACCAAACTAATCCTAAGTTCAAGAGTATTATAGATAAGTTTGGGGGACTAGCATGAGCTTGCACTTAGTGTGATAGTCTTTTTACACTAAATGTAATTTCTTTCATTAATGAAATGAAATAAGAAGTTTTCTGCAAAATAATAATAATAATAATACTGATAGTAATAATAATAGTAGTAATAATAATAATGATAGTAATAGTAGTAATAATAATAATAATAATAATAATAATAATAATAATAATAATAATAATAATAATAATAATAATAATGATTGGGTATGGTTTCCTCCCTTTCTTCTTCTCCTCTCTCGGCGAGCTCGACACGGAGGCTGTCTCTCTGCTCCAGCGGATTCGTAAATTCGCTATGAAACAGGATGTTGGAGCGCGTGCCGCAGTTCACATTTTCACTAGAATTAGTCTTGCTATTGCTAAGGGAGTGGGGGCCCAGATAGTATCTCGGCTCCCCTCTAACTTCTTATAATTTGTTCTGGTGTTATTGCAAGTTCCGTTTTTATATAAAAAAAAAAAAATAATAATAATAATAATAATAACAACAACGACAACAACAACAACAACAACAACAACAACAACAACAACAACAACAACAACAACAACAACAACAACAACAACAACAACAACAACAACAACAATAGTAATAATAATAATAATAATAATAATAATAATAATAACAACAACAACAAGAACAACAATAACAATAACAATAACAATAACAATAACAATAACAATAACAATAACAATAACAATAACAATAACAATAACAATAACAATAATAATAAGAATAATAATAATAATAATAATAATAATAATAATAATAATAATAATAATAATAATAATAATAATAATAATAATAATAATAATAATAACGACCAACCCAATGCAGGAGATTACCAATTACAATAATAATAACGACCAACAAAGGTACATATTGTACACCAGCACATTGTACGGCGGTTTGCATCGATGAACCTTCCTCATGCAACAAGCGGCGGATGAAGAATGCAGCCACAATGTCGTGCCTTGGATACTTGAGCAGCTTGTCCCTCCCACCAATGACGCTCACAATGACGGTACGCTTTCGATGACTACGTTCCTAATAAAATATAGGCATCTGCATAACGTATTCTGCTTAACCTAGGATTCTAAGTAATCAATGAGAAAGTAGTTTAAGGATTTCTTCACTTTGGATTCTAAATAATAAATGAGAAGGAAGTTGAAAGGTTGTAACCAATAATAACTAACTTCCTCATTTATCATGCATTCAACTTCCTTTCTTCACTTTGGATTCTAAGTAGTAAATGAGGAAGAAGTTGAAGGGTTGTCCATTGATCATGCATTCAACCCCCTCCCTTTCAATTTCTAGCCAATAAAATCATGCCAAGTGTGTGCCTTAAGAAGTGAGGATTGGTAGTATGGACCATGAGGAGTGCTTTGCTTCCTTTTTAATATATTATATAGACTTGATGAACTAATATGCGACATCACAAAGAAGAACTTCTTCGGGAGAGTGCTTGCAGGTACGTTCTACAAATTGTTCCACCCGCGCTTCATTTTGAAAGTATTTGAGAAACCATGTCACTCTCCTCTCATTGGTTGATTTTTTTAAAAAACAAAATAATTAATTTTAATATTGAATGTGCACCGTTAAATACAAATTAGATTAGTGAATTAATTTTCATATTGGATGGGCGGCGTTAAATGAGAATAATTAATACTAAAAATTAGTTTAGTGAATTAATTTTTATACTGAATGTGCGGCGTTAAATGCAAATAATTAATAGTAAAAAGTAGATTACTGAATTAATTTTTATATTGAATGGCGGTACTAAATGGAAATAATTAATACTAAAAATTAGATTCGTGAATTAAACTTTATATTGAATGTGCGGCACATCGACAAATAATTAATACCAAAAAGTAGATTACTGAATTAATTTTTAAATTGAATGTGCAGTACTAAATGCAAATAATTAATACAAAAAACTAGATTAATGACTTTAATTGAATTTCACATCTTAATTCATTATTGATTATGATGATGTGCGGTACATGTGGCTCCTTCCACCAATTTCAATAAGAAACATATAATTGTACATATGTAAAATCTGATGCGATACGCTATACTTATAGCTTCTTACGTCATTTCTACAGTTGTCTACACCATCGAATTCCAAAAAAGAGGTCTACCACATGCGCACATTTGCGTTTTCCTACACCCTGCTGATAAATACACCACATCAGAGGACATAGACAACATCATTAGCGCCGAGCTGCCTGACAAAGAAACTGACCCCCTTGGATATGAGACTGTCACTCAATTCATGATTCATGGTCCATTGAACTACCAATCAGCATGTATGGTTGACAAAAAATGTTCGAAGTACTACCCTAGAAAGTTTTGCACCGAAACCTCAGTGGACGATGACGGCTATCCAATATATCGTAGGCGAAATGATGGTCGGACAGTGGAGAAAAATCAGCACACCCTAGACAACAGATTTGTTGTCCCCCACAATCTCGACCTACTGGTGAAATACCAAGCACATTTGAATGTTGAGTGGTGTAATAAGCACAGGTCTATCAAATACTAGCAACCCTACATGTCTAAGGGACTAGACATGACACTAGCAACCCTACAAGAAGCCACGAGTGGAAATAAGGATGAAGTCCCTTTTGAGAAGCCAATTGATGAAATTGAAGAGTACTTACGTTGCAGATATTTGTCAGCCGCGGAATCTTGCTGGAATTTATACCTTTTGAGATACAGTATAAATACCCTCCTGTCCAGAGGCTACCATTTCACTTAGAAGACGAACATAATGTTTTCTTCGGTGACGACGAGTACCCAGAAGATGTGCTTGGCAAGGTTGGAGACGCAAAAACAACATTGACAGAGTGGATGACTACAAATAAAAACCACTTAGATGCACGTCTCTTAACTTATGCTGATTTCCCCACTCAATGGATCTGGCTCAACCAAGAAAAGAGATGGAAAAAACGACAAAGAAGGGGGTTGAAAATAGGCGGGATATATTTCGCCCCACCCAACTCCGACGAACCATACTACTTGCGCCTCCTGCTGAATATAGTGAAAGGAGCAACATGCTTTGCGGACATAAGAACGGTAAATGGCGTTGTCCACGCAACATACATAGCTGCTTGCATTGCCAGGGGCTTGCTCGACGGAGACGATGAGTGGCATGTCGCCCTTAACGAAGCCGCAACCTGTTCTTCCGCAGCACAATTACGAGAAATTTTCACCACCATTCTTCTGTTCTTTGAAGGTTCAGACCCTAAGGCAATGTGGGAAAGCCATTGGGATAAACTTTCAGATGACATTTTACCCCGGCAAAGAAGAAGGCTAGGAATTGGGGACTTATCATTGACTCAGGAACAACAGCAAAACTATGCTCTTTATGAAATAAAGATGATTTTAAACCGAACCAATCGGAGTTCTAGACAGTTTTCTGATTTACCGATGCCGGACGCAGCACTTATACACAGGTCAGCAAACCGGCTTATATTAGAGGAACAACATTATGATGAGCAAGCATTGGGTTTAGATGCGGACATACTAGAAGAAGGGTTGAACCCCGACCAGCGAAAGCACTCTCCATCCTTAATTCACCAAATGCTCACTTCTAAGTAAGCCACGTGTCATCATTTGATTGGGCCTGTTATTTGTTTGCTGTCATTAATTAGGTAGAATCCAAAGTAAAGCAATCAAGTTTAATCTTCATTGCATATTTAATTACATAATAAATATAATAATTCCTCAAAACATTTAAATCAATAACAAAAACATTTGACACATATTTGTATTAGACCGTTACAAACAACAACAATAACAATAATAATAGTAATAATAATAATGATAATAATAATGATAGCAATAATAATAGTAATAATGAAATAGTCTATCGAATTTGGAAGGAACGTAACAAGAGAGTCATTACTGGAGTTAAATCTGAGGTTGAACATATCATTGAGCATACTAAATTCCTAGTTATAGCGAGATTTTTGAAATACCAAACTAATCCTAAGTTCAAGAGGATTATAGATAAGTTTGGGGGACTAGCATGAGCTTGTACTTAGTGTGATAGTCTTTTTGCACTAAATGTAATTTCTTTCATTAATGAAATGAAATAAGAAGTTTTCTGCAAAAAAATAATAATAATAGTAATAATAATAATAATAATAATAATAATGATAGTAATAATAATAGTAGTAATAATAATAATAATAATAATAATAGTAGTAGTAGTAATAGTAATAGTAATAGTAATAGTAATAATAATAATAATAATAATAATAATAATAATAATAATAATAATAATAATAATAATAATAATAATAATAATAATAATAATAATAATAATAATAATAACGTCGTCTAGCGTCGTTGTTGGTCCTCCGGCTGTTGGGTTTAACGTGGCTTCTCTGGATCGCTTATTGGCTAAGGGGTTACGTACTGTTAAATCCATCCCTCCTAAGTGTCGTTTAGGGTTTTCTCGGGTTCTTAGGGGGGCCCTTGATGAGGTATTTCTCGGATTTGGATTCTTTCTAATAATCCTTGTTCTCTTTGGAGTTCTTGGTGTAAGCTTTATATCTTTCACTCTGAAGACATTTGGAGCATTGCTTCCAAGGAATTTTTTCCTACTTGTATCAAGAATATCATCACTGTAAGAGATACTATGGTTAACAATTGTGGATCAGTTGCAGCAGCTAAAAATCTGATACAAGGTTGTGTTAAGGGTGATAAGTTTCAGGTATCCAAAGTCTATTTGTTTTTAAGACGAGGTGTAAAGTTATCCTGGTATTCTTTCTTCAACAACAACATCTTTCATCCTAATCATAGAGTGATTATGTCTATGGCAATGCTAAGTCAGCTTCCCACTGCTGATCAGTACCAAAGAAGAGGATTTCATATTGCAAGCAGGTAGGTGCTGCTTGTGCTGTCAGTGTATAGAGAATTCTTCCCATCTTTTCTTCAGATGTTCATTTAGCAGGGCCATATGGGGGGTTGTGCTTGATTGGGTGGGTGTTCAAGGTATTGGTCATGATCTCAAGACTATTGTTAAGTGGACTAGAGGTGGAAAAGCCAAGAAGCACTGGAAGAATGTTTGGCTTAGGGTATGCATCTCGGTCACGGTCTACTACATTTGAAAGGAGAGAAACAAGAGACTTTTTGCGGCTAAGGAGGCGAATGTAGAATCTATTGATGCAAACATCAAATTTTTAACTCAAACTAGGTTCTTGTGTAAGAAAGATAATCCTAAGTTTTCTAGGATTTTGAGTATTTTGGCTTGATATAAGCTAGTGTGATAGTCTTTTTTGCAACTTGTAATTTTCTTCTCAATTGAATGAAATGATGATCTTTTGCAATAAAAAAATTAATAATAATAATAATAATAATACTCTCGTTACACTAATTCCTAAGAAGGACATATGCCATTCTGTCCTTGATTATCGGCCAATTGCTTGCTGTTCGGTTTTTTATAAAACTGTCAGTAAATTACTAATAAAAAGAATTCCACTAGTTCTTCAGAAATTAGTAGGATGGGAGCAGACTGCTTTTATCCAAGGGCGTAGTATACATGAGAACATTGCCTTATCACAAGCGTTAATTAAGAGTTATGGAAGGAAAAATCTCACCCCTCGATGTTTAATGAAGATAGATTTGAGGAAAGCCTTTGACACACTACAATGGACATTTATTCAAGATATGCTAAGGGGCTTTAACTTTCCTGATGTTTTTGTCGGCTAGATTATGAATTGTATTGCTGGCTCCTGGTTCACCCTAAAAGTGAATGGTATGCGACATGCGTTCTTTAAAGGGCGAAGTGGGGTGCGTCAAGGAGACCCCCTTTCTCCATACATCTTGTTTTGAGTATGGAAATTTTCTCTAGAAGACTCAGGTGCATCAATTTGAAGAATCAAGTCTCTTATCATCCAAAGTGCTGCCAATTGCGTCTAAACCATATGATTTTTGCAGATGATTTGATGGTTTTTACTCGAGGTGATTGTCCTTCTGTTAATGCGGTGGTTCAGGTGCGCTGGTGAGTCTAGACTGCAGGCAAACAATGAGAAAACTAGCATATTCTTCGGGGGAGTACAGGAGAGCATTAAATCTGAAACTCTTCAGAACATTGGCTTCATCCTTGGGGAATTCCCTTGCCGATATTTAGGGATCCCTCTTAACTCTGTTAGTAATAAAAGAGATCAATATCAGGTCCTGATTAACAAAATTTAACAACAGATCTTCAGCTGGTCCTCAGGTTTTTTGACATATGCAGGAAGAGTTCAATTGATTTCATCAGTCATCTTTGGGCTAACGAGCTACTGGAGTGCTAATGCGTTATTTCCTGTGAATGTTCACCAACGAATTAATCAAATCTGTAAAAACTACTTCTGGACAGGAGGAATGAACAACAGGAGGTTAGTATTTAAGAGTTGGAGCAGTATTTGTCTTCCTTGGAGGGAGGGTGGTCTATCAAGGGACTCCAATTTTGGAACAAAGCACTTATCGTTAACTGGTTATGGAAAATTATAACTGGAAAACACAGTCTTTGGAGTGACTGGCACAGTCAATATGTGTTAATGGGGCAAAATATCTGGAGCATCGAACAAAAGAAGAGGCATTCTGCAACTTTTAAGAGCATCCTCACTATTGGAGATGAAATCTTTCAAAAGGAAGGGGCTATGGCAGATAGTCTCGTCAGAAGTTGGAGTATAAAGGAGGGGTTTAATGTCAAAGCAACTTACGAATGGTTCCGACAAAAGAAACCCATTATCCCATGGATGAGAAGAATTAAGGAGGGGAATCTCATACCTAAGCATAAGATAATTCTAACAATGGCAAGTCAAAAAGTATTAGCTACGCAGGATAAGATGCAAGCTTGAGGAATTTCGATTGTCAGTAGATGTGAATTATGTGAAAAACATTTGGAAACCACTGTCCATTTGTTCTTTGGATGCCCTTTCTCTCGTCAAGTTTGGCAACATTTATTAAACTGGATGCAAATAACGGGAAGAGGTAACAACCTGGCTACGGAGCTGAGTTGGTGTACGGTGAGAGCAAAGAGGAGACATTGACAGAATTACTTGTTTTGCACCAGTATTGCGGCTGTAGTTTATAGCCTTTGGCATGAAAGGAATGATAGAATCTTTGAGAATAGGAAAAACTCAATTTTAAGTATAGTGGCTAAGATCAAGTTTGAAGTGTTAACTAGATTACGGGGTAGGAATATTCATATAGCTCGTTTAATTTAGTAGAGGAGTGATACCGTGTAATGTCTAGAGGTTATGACTTTTGTAAGACCTTAGTCTCACTTATATAATATGAGGCATAATTTTCTTGCAACAAATATTTAATAATAATAATAATAATAATAATAATAATAATAATAGTAATAATAATAATAGTAATAAATAAATAAATAAAAATGAATAATAATAATAATAATAATGCAAGATCCGTTTAAAAAATAGTAATAATAATAATAATAATAATAATAATAATAATAATAATAATAATAATAATAATAATAATAATAATAATAATAATAATAATAATAATAATATCTTAAGTCTACGGGTTATGCGCTTGAGTCTTTTCCTTTTAGGTATTTGGGCATTCCTCTTCATGATGCTACTATTAAGATTGATATGTTTGATGGTCATATCCTTAAGATTCAGAACCTAGTGAATTATTGGAAAACTAAGCTACTCTCTTATGCTGGCCGAGCGCAGTTAATTACTTCGGTAATTTTTGGTTTGCAGAATTTCTGGTGTTCAAGCATTTTGCTCCCTAAAACAGTGGTTAACAAGGTAAATAAAATCTGCAAGGACTTTTTTTGGGGGATCGATCACGGTGCTAAGCGCCATGTTTTCAAGAAATGGGGTGATATTTGTGCTCCTTGGTCTTCAGGCGGGTTCAATATTAAGAGTCTTGGAGCTTGGAACAAAGCATTACTCACAAAATGGTTATGGCATCTTTCAAAGGATAATGGGAGTATTTGGACAAAATGGTGCAAGGCGTATGTTTTAGATACTACTTCAATTTGGACTGTTAATGCTAAGGAGTACTTCTCTGTTGGTTTAAAGGGTGTATTGCAGGTTCGGGATGAATGTATCGCGCTGCGTGGTTCTTTACACTAGTACGAAAAGCACTTGTGGCTTCGGTTAAAAAGGACATATGGCTACGGTTAAATGGGCGTAGTAAATCAAGGCGTAGCATTAGGTCTATAAGTTGTGGCTTCGGTTATGAACCGAAGCAAAGAGCTGGTAAAAGGCTTCGATCATTAAGATGAACCGAAACCAAAAGTAGTTTTGGCTTCAGTTGTTTGTAGGAACCGTAACCAAAGGTTGTTAAAAGGCTTCGGTTATTTGAGATGAACCGTAGCAAAAAGTACTTTTCGCTTCAGTTGTTTGTAGGAACCGAAGCCAAAGGTTGATAAAAAGCTTCAGCTGATTACTATGACCGAAGCTAAAAATAAATTAAAGGCTTCGGTTAATAATAAATAACCGAAGCCATTTCATAGTTAAAAAATAAAAAAAAATCAAAAAAACCCCAATAATTTCTCATAAAATTAATATTAGTATAATTTTAGTAACCACCAAAAAATACATTATCCAAAATAATACCACTTACAATTAGCTAGCTATTACAGCCAAACAAAAGTATAAATTTTCAGAGAATTACTCAAACTATTAAAATTAACAAGTAATACTCCGCACTAAACTTTGTCCATTGCCTTCGTATTAATCAAGCATCATCATCCCATCTTTTTCGACGCTTTGTTTAAACGTGGTCACATTTTCCTTCATGCATCATGTAATAATTTTTATTTTTATTTTTGATTTCTTTTCAATGCCAGTTTAGGCTGCTCTGCAAGCCCTGCATACAGTGCTTAACATAAGTACTCGTACTAAGGATACAAAACCTGCACATAATGCTTAACATAAGTACTAAGGATAACTGAAATGCTACACCCAATGAGATAAAAATTTGTATACTACCTTCATTCCGTGCAGTTACTACTTACTAGCCTCTGCCAAAGGCTGCTACTAAAATGTCGGATCCTGCTCTCACCAGATGATTAGTCAATAACAAAATTTGGAGCAACGGCCAAAAATCAATCATAATGCGAAACTGTAGGTTGATCCGCGCCTTCAGCAAGCGCTTTTATAACATATCTACTACAATCAAATGCGCTTTTATAACATATCTACTACAATCAAATGCCCTTCTTTTACTAATTTCTGCAAAGGACAAGAATAAAATACATTGTTATTTGATACGTATTAGGTAATCAACTTCACTTCACATACTAGAGCGTGGAGGCGTAATAACTGCTAAATACGTACCTGATTAATAGCTCTAAGAATTCTTCGTTCTCATTTTATTGAGCCAGGTACCAATGTATCAAATCTTTTTATCGTGTACTGGGGAGAGCTGCGTCTATATACGGAGTATATCAAAGAGCAAGTTATTAAGTACCAAGAAGAATATGATAAAATACTCCCTTTGAAAGAAAAAAACACAAATTAATAAATGATTATATGGTGGAGAGGTATAGCCACTCGTAGAATCATAATGCGAATAGTTACACAAGATAAAATACTTATCTGGCCAACAAAAACTAACAGTTTGCAAGAAGAGGCGACAAATAGCAGATTATCCTACAAATAGAGCTATTCTAAGTTTTACCACTTAATCTTTGTGTCTTCTTTTTAACTAGAAATTTTTTCTACATTATATTCATTTTAAATTATGAGTAATAAATAAATGGCATTGCAATTAAATTAGGGATGGTCTTTATATGGTACAATAAGTGCAACTGCAACATGTGTAAAAAAGAGCAGAAAAATGGTACGAAAGTAAAAACGGTAGCATACTTATAAACATCTTATTTGATTTATAAACATACGTATTAGGTAATCAACAAGTACAACTGCAACATGTGGAAAGCGTAGAATTTATAAACATCTTAGCTGACCATACTTATTTGAGGCTGGTTATCGTCAAAAAGATGATGTTTCCATTTGCCGTCTCGCCTCTGCCCGGAATTATGCATCCTGGCATGTCATAGTTGTTCATCATTGTACAACACCAAGAAGCATCGAGAAATATGCCCAGAAAAAGGAACCCACCATAACAAATCATAGAGTATCAAGTAACACACAAAATGTAAAAACTAAAAAAAGCGTATTCATTCATAGCTGGTTGCCGGTTTGGAAGCATATTTACATTTTCATACCTTGAAATCAATGAATATATTGCCAAGGTTCCACCTGCATATATAAAGAATCAAACTAGTCAAAAAATCAATAGATAAAATGAAAATAGGCAGGAAAAATTGGATATCATATTATTAGTTACAATGAACCTATTATATTATATACCAATATAATGTCTATCAATATATATACAAATTGACCCAATTCAAAATATACATCAGCTCACGCACAAATTTGTTCAAAACATTTGACTGAAGTAAGACCAAATCTCACAATCCAATCAAAACCACAGGTTGAGAGCTCAACTATGACAACATTATTACTAGAAGCCACACAAGTACATTTCTAAAATTGATCAAATTCGACAATCCAATTAACACCAAGACAAGGACGATGATTCTAGGCGAGACGGTCCTACTCCGAATAGAAACCTCTTTGTTGCTAAATTAAACATTCATAAACTAACATGTTCTCGTATAATCTTAGGTGCAGATTACAATTCAGCAACTAACCTAACTTCAAGTAAGAATCATGATCGTATCAAACTTTCTCTCTAAGCAAACCGATTCTCAACGTTTGATTGACATAACAAAGACGTACAGAATCATAAGTAGAGATAATTCATTTCAAAATTCTGAAAAAAAAGGAAAAGGAAAAGGCGAAAGCTTGACCTTAGCAAGAGTATGAGCAAGAGCGGCACCAGCAACGCCAGCGCCGACGACAATGACGTCAGGATCAACGGAATCACAGTCGCCGGAGCTCCGAATAACCTCCGTCTGGTTCCAAGTTGCATCACTGAATTTGCGATGGCGAAACACGGAGAAGAGAAGAAGAAATGCTAGGATAGAAGCGAGGGTTAGAGAGACAAAGTATCCATCAATAACAACCATATCCATCAAACTCGGAAAATTGCAATTGCTAATTGCTATTACGATTGTGGTGGCGATAATATAGCGCAGCAAAATTGGAATAATGATGATTAGGGGAATATAATTAGGGGAAGAGGTTGAGGAATCGAGGGTGAGGTTGCAGATTAGGGAAATCGTGGGTAAAATAATGAGCAGACTGAGGTTGTCGAATTTAGGCCCTTAAGGTTGAGTTTGAGTATTAATTTAATTATTAATTTAGGTAATACTCCGTAATTAGGTAGTACGTTTTATTTAGGTATTAATTTACTGTTGAGTTTAGGGGTTGCACATAAATTTTCTTAATAATGAAGTACCACGTAGCGTATTTAGGTATCATTACAAATTCCCCTAAAAAACATATATATAGTTACGTTTTTTTTGTTTTTTTTAATATTTAAGGAATTATTCTATATGTTAGATTTTTTCATTTATGTGAATGTAAATGGTTACGGCTCCTTAATCACAACTGTTGCAATTTAGAATTACTTCTTGCTACGGTTAAAAACTAAACCGAAGCCTTTTATATTTGGCTACGGTTTCTTGAGTAAAACCGTTGCCCTTTATAACCACTTTTTGTTACGGTTTAGGAACTCAACCGAAGCCTTTTATATTTTGCTTCGGTTTTTTTATAACAAACGTAACCTTTTGTAAATCCTATTCCTATAGGATCTTTGGGCTACGGTTATTAACTGCAACCGTTGCTTTTTCCACATGCCAAATGTATTTTTTGAACTAGTGTTAGACGCTGCTATGAAGCTTATTGATTCATGTGGATCAGGTGGGAAGTACAAAGTCTCTAGTGCATATGCATTCTTTCAGCAGGTGGGTGTTCATCGTTTATTGGAGAAAAGCTTAGAGCCTTCCGTTATCATGCCAAGACATAAGGTTATTCTGTCTTTGGCTCTTCAAGACAAGTTGGCGACTATTGACAATTTTCAGCGTCAAGGTTTTCAATTGGCAAATAGGTGTGCTCTTTGTCTACAGGTTGAGGAGTCGGTTCAACATTTATTTTTCTGTTGTCCTTTCTCTAAAGGCTTATGGTTGAATCTTATGGCTTGGTTACGAATTTCTTCTCCCCCGCTTGGCCTCGTTCAAGCGCAGAAATGGGTCCTTAAAAAGCATAAACGCAAGCATTGGAAGGCGAAGTGGTTTATGACTTGTATTGCAGCAGCAGTCTACCTTCTATGGAAGGAAAGGAATTTGAGGATTTTTGGCAAAGATTACAATACAATAAAGAGTATAGTTACACATACTAAATTTGTGGTCATTAATAGATTTATGATGTATAGATGCAATCTCAAATACAAAACGATAGTGGATAGAATGGTCGAATGGTAGATGGATCTAGTTATCTTAGGGTGTTATACTTTTGCAACTTTGTAATTTCATTAATATTAATGAAATAATGATAATTTTGCAAAGAAAAAAAATAAAAATAAAAATAATAATCGTAATAATAATCATAATAAAAAATTTTGAACGTTATGTTTAGTGAGGGAGAGGATGAGGGGCTGCGATCAGGGGTCCCCTATTAGGGTTCTGCCGCCCGCCTGCCACCGGCCACAGCGGCCCTCCTGGTCGCCGGCAACCGACGTCAACCCTTCTTTACCGCCTGGACCATCGTCCTTTCTCCCTCCTCGGCCTCTTTTTCGCTGGTTTTGGCCTGGGTTTCCGCTGCTGCCGTTGCCCTGTTCTGCCTGGGTGTTCTTTCTGCCGTCGCCTGGTTCTACCTGGGCCCTCTGCCGCCTCCACCTACTGCAGCGCCGGCGCCTCGCCGGAATCTCGTTTGTGGTCTGTTTTGTGGGTTCTTTCGTAGGTTCTGTTTTGTGGTCTGTTTTGTGGGTTCTTTTATAGGATCTTCTGTGGTCGGGTTTTTGAGGCGTGGGTTTGCCTCTGCTGCTGCTCCTGCCGGATTTCGGTCGTTGTGGCAGTTCTTGCTGCCGGCCATTTCCCGCCTTAGGGCTTCTTCTTCTCCGGCAACCTGGTATCGGACTGTCATTTCTTTTCTCTTTTGTGGGCCTCCCCTGTTTCTTTTTGTTTGCTGCTCTTTTTGGGGTTGTTTTGGCCTTGGTTTTTCTGTATCTCTGCTGCTTTGGGTTGGGTTGTTGTCTGGTGTTGGCGGCTGCCGCTGTTTTGCTCTTTGGATCGGTGTGGACATGACGTAGGTTCACCCCGACGCGGCCAAGCGCAGGTTTGGGTAGGCGAATGAATCTCGTGGTAAGATTGTTCTCGGGTTCAAAATTTAAGTCAAAGTTGGAGTCGCCACCGAATTTTATGGTTATTCGGAACCATTCGAGCCCACTCTATGTCGTCATGGACCGTACACAAAGTACGGCACATTTCGATTTCAGAGTTTATGGGGCTCGTCCCATTGCATTGCAATACCGATACCATCTGCACCGGTAATCGTGTATAGAATGACTCTCGTGCGCCAACGGTTTCGGGCATCCGAAAACCGAGGTTCTGAGTAAGGGGTGAGGGTACGTGTTGGGAAGCCCACTAAGGAGACTCAACCCCGCCCGCACATAGCGGCCTCTACTAAGACATCGTTTGTGTTCGTGTACGCGCGCTAGTAAAACGACTAAATGATATGCAAACAGCGTTTTTTTGGCTAAGCATGTGAGTTGTTGGTTAACTACGTCATTTAATGCATCTAAATTATTGTCGGAGTTGTTTAGCATGCGAGATTCATTTATAATACAATAGGCATCGAAATAAACAAAATTCGTAAATAAATTACAAGTTACACGGGCGGAAATACAACCCGGCCAATACAAAAATTACAACAATAAAATAGCATAAACGGAAAATAAAAGAAGCGATAAATAAATAAACGGACTCGTATATAATAAATACACACTAGACCGTAAGTTGTGCAAGTGGACGAACTTCGATTAGATACACATTATATTGTGTACTAATCGAAGGACGGAGATATGGGACTTAGGCGTGGTGCTAGCCCGATCCCGAATCTTGATGCCTTGTCCCGACCTATCACCTCGAAATGTTAGCGTCCAAATTAATCACGTGTCGGGTACGACTAAAGAGTCGTCGACACAAGACTAATAGTGAAGGATAATCGATCAAAGTCGTTTTAAGTGTAGTGATATGCATGAGTTTTGAAAAATGGAATTACGTGATTGACTTTGCACGCTACTACTAAGTCGTAAAACAAAGACGAGGCTCAAATGATGCGTTAAAGCTCTCGGTTTTCCAGGCTACAGGGCCCACTCGATCGAGTCATGGTCTGGACTCGATCGAGTGTGCCTTTAAAGTGGCTCCTGCCTGGTTTTTGGGGTGCTACTCGATCGAGTGGCCTATGGCACTCAGTCGAGTGCCCCCTGTATGAGGCATGGCTCGTTTCGTTTTTATGTTTAAAATCGATAGTTGGCCGAGTTAAATAGAAATATTGCATGATTTAAATTTAACTCGGTTTTCGGTGCTATTATCGTATTTTACACGATTATAACACCGTCATCGGAATTTTGTGAAAAGTGCTATTATGGGACAGAAAAGAATTGTTTAGTGACGAAATTGTAGTCCTCCGCGTCACGACATCGATACTAATCCTAACGGATTATGTGATGTCGGTTTTCGCATCAACGGATCTCTCACTAATCTTAGAAATGGAATCCTACGCGTTCAACTATGAGCGACCACGATCTCGCTACGCCCTTGAGTACATTGGGGCGGCGCTCCTCGAAAGGAGACCACCTCCGTCGTTGCTCGTAAAGGGATTAAGCGGACATTGGGTGGTCGTCATAGTCAAATGGGTTAGGATCCGAATTTTAATACTAGTATGTATACATACACGGTATTAATTGTTAATGACGATAATAAAATGTTAGTAAATGAAAATGAAAATGTTAGTGGTAAAGTTAGTATACTAACACGATTACAATATAAAATGCGAAAATGTAAATAAAACGAATCGAGATAGTAAGGATTGAGACAGGGTTTACGACACCCTCAACATACATGCTTAGTAAGGCCTCGGCAATGGACTCGTAATAGCGACGGGAACGCGGGAGTATCGAGGATGTATGCGAGTTATGGTGTGTGTGTGTGTGGGTGATTAGTCGGTTTTTCGAGGGACAAATGACTCGGTTTTTGATTGGTATGGCTTAGGGTTGTAGTGTAGAGTAATAGGGCGTGTTAGGGTGAAAATGTAGGTGGTAAAGGCATTGATCAAAACTGAAAAATGAGAAGGGTTTGAGGGGTATTTATAGAGTTTACCCCTCGACCTAGGGTCACTCGATCGAGTGGCCCTAGTGCACTTGATCGAGTGCCTTTGAAAATGGGTATGTTCCGGGTTTTGAGGCTCCTCTCGACCGAGTGGGTCAATCCACTCGATCGAATGGATCAAGTTGGACGAGCTTATTTAGGAAATGGTTGACTTTTGATTTTTTTGAATATTGTATTTGGGCGCAATTTTCTAGAGGCTTCTCTAGGCTGATTTTGAGGACGGATTCGTCCTTGACCAGGTTTTGACCCGGTCGCTAAAAGACGGTTTTATTTTCGGTGTCGGTTTTGGCCCAAATTAGTCTTATTTTGCTCGGAACGACCCAATGGGCCTGAATTCGAGGTCGCTTTTGAGAGATTTGAACTCCACTAAATCTCCACGTCGGATATCATTGATTCCGAGCCCATATTCGAGTATGCGAAGTCACGTTTGCGTCCGATCATCATCGGTTGTTTTGTCGGGAACTGCCATAGACACTAGCAGGCAAAATGCGGGTGTCTACAGAGCCCCCACTCTGACTGAGGCTTGGACAAGGCGAAAGTCAGAGTAGCTACCAGGCCAATCGCAGATTACGACCTGGCAGCCTTCCGGTCGGGTCGTTTATAGTCAAGTAGACTTGCGTGAAGGGCTCGCCAGCCATAAGCAGAGGGTCATACCAGTCTTGTCTTGATGATGATAGCTCCGTGGGGAGTAAATGAGTTGCGCGAAGACTTGCCTCTAAAGTCTGGGGTGTACCTGTATGCTGACACATAACAACTTGTATGTAACACATAGGCGAAACACCGACTCACGCTAGGGAAATAAAAATATTGAATTTTTTGAAAAGCAGATTTTTGAAAGATTTTTTTTTATTACAATTTTTAGCAATTTTTAGGGAAGCTCGGGACAACTTGATTCCTATTCTGGATTCTGAACTGCAATAAGGCCTACGCGCGCATAGGGCCCACATTTATTGAAGAGGCATGACAGTTAGGGTTAGAGTTAAGGTTTCCTATTATAAATATAGGTCTCCCTGCTTCAACTTTTGCATCCTAAATCACATTCTCCTTCTTCTCCACAAAATCGCTTAGACTTTCAAGAAGACTCAAATTTCTGTCATGGGTATCGATCATCTGACCGCCATTCTTTTTGCTTGGTCCCAAAATTTTCGGGACGAGGACAAGGTTCAACTGACTCAGATGGGAATTGTCAGTCTATTCCCTCTCCAGCGTCTGATAATTGACTCGCACTTTTTGGACGCCTGCCTGACGTTTTGGGATACTACCCATCACGTCTTTGCGTACCCGCGAGGAGAAATATGCCCTCTTCCTGAGGAGGTCACAGCTATAGGTGGGTGGAGCCCTATTGCTCGTCCTGCTATTCCTCTGTTCTACCCGGATCCAAGAAGGAGGCTGAGGGATTTCTTGGGTCTGTCTCATGCTGAGACAGATCGTATGGTGCGGGGAAATACTGTTTCCCTTTATAATTTGGCGGACAAGTTTATGAACCTCCACGACGTGAGGATTACTGCTGCTCATAGGCGTAGGGCTTTTGCCTTTTGCATGCTGCACCGCTACGTTTTTGAGGGGATGATGGATGTTGAATCGTGCTTGGGTCAAATCAGGCTTATTGGTGTGGTTGACCATATGTAGACTGGTCATAGCCCTGCTTGGCTAGCCACCGGGGAGATTATTATGGGTCTAGATGCTAGGCGACATGACCCGGACCGACAGCTGACTGGGAGCCTCGCGATTTTTTTTTTTCGCGCGAATTTCCTGATGTACGTAGGTCACTCGATCGAGTGGACCTGTCACTCGATCGAGTGACATTCTTAGCGAGCTACTGCCTGTTTTCAGAGGGCTTACTCGATCGAGTCAGCTGCTGTACTCGATCGAGTGGGCTGTAGCGGACCACTTACTCACAAATTTTGTGTATATTTTCAGATTTGGTTGTCGGAACGTCTGTCGATCATAGAGTCCCCTCCGAGTATTCCCAATTACCGTAGCAGCCAAATCAGCTCGAGGAGGCGACGTATAAGCTTATTGGGATAAGGAGCTAGTGTTCCATGGTGGTCCCTTGATTAGGTGGACCGTTGCCTGGTGGTTTATCTCCAAACTGACGGGATTGGCCAAGAGAGACCAAGCCCGCTACTTGGTGATTCTGTCTCTTGACTGGACAGTTCACATTTACCCAGACCGCCTCCTCAGGCAGTTCGATTCGTCTCAGCCCATTCCTGAGACTGAGGCCATCATTAGCGTCTCGCTCCAGCTGACGGACGCCATGTGCGACACATGGTTGCAGAGGTGGTTTACCCGTCCCATGTGGACCATACCCAGCCCTTGCCAATCCGCTTTGGTTTCACGAGCTTACCAGAAATGGACTTCCGAGGAGTCCGAAGAGGCTCGTAAAGCTTTGAAGGTTGATGAGGCCTTCGAACTAGTTCGCCGAGAGACGGCAAAGGACAACAAGGGTTTCTTCGATGAGGGAGACACTACTTCTGCTACTTTAGTCCGACTAGAATCAGGTCTTAAGTCACATACTAAGACTCGATCTAAGGATGCCGGTGGTAGCAGTACGCGGGGGCAGTCAAGCCCCCAGACTGACTTGGAGAGACGACTTGGGCCAAGAATGGCAGTTAGAGCCCGGCTAGGCCCATGTGACCGGCTTCCTGAGCCCGTGAGGGCCCGACTTGGGCTCGTCGAAGTGATCGAGGACTCTAGCTCACAGAAGCGAGTCCGAGCTAAAGAGGTTCCTGTGGTGATTCGGGAACGCTCCCCTCCGCGTCGTCGTCAATGGACGGCCAAGGAGGCCAAGGACAAGGGGAAGGGCATGATGCCCTGAATACCGAGTCCTTAGTTTTATTATTATTTGAATATTATTATTATTATTTTTGTTGTGTCGTGTGCTTTTTTTATTGCATTTTTGAATTCCTGCATTTGTGTAATTTTCCGAGTTTATCGGGTTTTTTTTTTGAATTAATAAATGATGTTTATTATTAAAGCGTTCCTGTCTTTTCTTGATTGCACTGGTTGTGCCCTTTTGAGGGGCTGCCTACGTATCCACAAATAGTGGAATCAAACCAAACGTAGTTCAGGCTCAGTAGATTTGCAATCTCGAATTACACCAAGACTATTGGTTCAAGATGCTTGCGACAGTAGAATAAATAATTCTAGCTCATTGACTTGCTTTTGTAAAAAAAATGATTTTGATAAATTTTGCTAATGACATTGAGAAAGGCTAAGGGTAGTAACGCTTCAGCTGGTCCAGGTTGGTCGGGTTGACGAACTCATTCCCGTCCAGGTCCGTCAGCATCACTGCTCCTCCCGATAGGATCTTCTTTACCAAGTATGGCCCAGCCCAATTAGGTTTGAATTTTCCCCTTGGGTCAACTGGTAGTAAAGCTCGATTAGACTTAAGGACTAGATCCCCTTCCTTAATGTTCCCGGGCCTTACCCTTTTGTTGAAGGCCCGTTGGATCCTCTTTTGGTAGATTTGGATGTTGTTGAGGGCATGAGATCTTCGTTCTTCTAGTAGAACCAAGGAGTCATACCGTGCTCGAACCCAATCAGCTTCGGGTACTTGACTTTCTAACAGAATTCTGAGGGACGGTACCTCCAATTCAACTGGTTGGACTGCCTCCATCCCATAAGTTGGTTGTAGTGCGAATTGACGTACGGTATCCTCATAGGGCAAAAGGTATTTTGTCGGGCCAGTCCCGGTAATTAGCAGCCATCTTTTTTAGTATGGTGACAGTTGTTTTATTGGCCGCCTCTACTGCTCCGTTTGTTTGGGGGCGGTAGGGCGAGGACGTATGCCTTTGAATTTTATACTTGGTCAGCAAGGCCGCAGTCTCGGCTTGAAAATGAGTCCCGTGATCACTGATGAATTCATGCGGGATGCCATACCGACATATTATCTTGTTCTGGATAAACTTGGCGACATGTTTAGCATTGAGAATGCGATATGATTCGGCTTCGACCCATTTGGTGAAATAGTCGATAGCTACTAAAATGAAACAGTGTCCGCCGGTACCAGAGGGATTTATTTTCCCGATTATGTCGATACCCCATGTCGAGAATGGCCAAGGCGATGTCATGGTATACAGTAAGAATGACGTCAAATGCTGCACATTGGCGAAGATTTGACAGTTATGACAATGTTTGACATATAACTGACAGTCGGCTTCCATAGTATTCCAGTAATACCCGAGCCTCATGATTTTCCGGACCAGCATGTGAGCATTCATATGTGGGCCGTTTTCACCATCATGTACTTCGGTCATAACCTTTTCGGCCTTATATTTATCAACACAAAGGAGGAGAGCCCCCTGCGCCGTCTTTTTGTACAGTTGTTCGTCATCGGTACGGACGAATTGGGTAGCTAGCCTCCGTAAGGCTTTCTTGGCTCGACCTTCTATCCCGGGAGGATATTCTTCGTTCGTCAGGTACGTTAACACGGCCTGATACCATGGTTCGGGGTCAGTTATCTCAATATCTTCAATGTCGTGAATGTATGCCGGCTCGTACCGTCTTTCGACGCAAATTGGCATACTGGTCACGTGGTCGGGAATGTTCAGTAAAGATGCCAATTTTGAGACTGCATCTGCAAACTGATTTTCTTCTCGAGGCAGGTATATGTACTCTACCCTTTGGAACTGTTTCTCGAGATCCCTTACTCGTGCCTGGTAGGCCACGAGATTAGCGTTCCGAGTTTTCCATTTTTGAAGTGCTTGGTTAATGACCAAGGATGAGTCACCATGTACCCGAAGATTTGTGATCCCTAGATTGGCGGCGGCTTGTAGCCCATAAATGCATGCTTCGTACTCTGCTGCATTATTGGTAACATCAAAGTCCAGTTTGATGGACACGGGAGTATGTTCCCCTTTTGGTGAGATTAGGAGGATCCCAACTCCGAACCCTCGAAAATTGGATGCTCCATCGAAGTATAAATCCCATGTTTCGGTATCGGTATGGAAGATATCTTCATCTGGGAAGGACCAGGTGCCGGTGTGTCCTTCTTCGGTTACCGGGCTATCGGCGAGAAATTCAGCTACTACCCGACCTTTAATAGCCTTTAATGGCACAAACTTTAGGTCGAACTCTGCCAGCATTAGAGTCCATCTAGAAATTCGGCCGTTGAGAACGGGCTTTTCGAAGAGGTATTTGATTGGGTCCATCTTGGATAGCACATGGACCTCGTAGCTGAGCATATAATGTCGGAGCTTCTTCGTGGCCCAAACTAGAGCCAAACACATTTTTTCGAGCATAGTATATTTGCACTCATACTTTAAAATTTTTTGCTGATGTAATAAATGGCTCGTTCTTCGGAGTCAACTGTCTAAGCCAGCATAGCCCCCATGGCTGTCTCGGTCGTTGTTAAGTATAACGACAGAGGCAAACCGGGTTGAGGTGGCATTAGGACTAGCGGAGCAGACATGATTTCCTTGATCTTGTCGAAAGCAGCTTGGCACTTGTCATCCCATAGTACCCGTTCCCCTACTTTCAGCTTCTTAAAAATTGGTTCACACACCATGGTTAGTTTGGAGATGAACCGACTGATGTACTGGACTTTCCCGAGAAATCCCCTTATTTCTTTTTCGGTTTAAGGAGGTTGCATCTCGGTAATGGCTTTGATTTTAGCTGGGTCGACCTCGATACCTCGTTGGCTAACGATATGACCCAGTAATTTGCCTGATGTTACCCCGTAACTGCACTTTTGAGGGTTTAGCCTCATGTTGTACTTGCGCAAACGGGTGAAGAATTTACTTAGGGCGGTGATGTGACCGTCCCGTTCTTTGGATTTGATGATCATGTCGTCCACATAAACTTCTACTTCTTTATGCATCATGTCGTGCAATAAGGTCGTGGCAGTCCGTTGGTATGTGGCCCCAGCATTAATGAGACCGAATGGCATGACGGTGTAGCAGTAAGTACCCTAAGGTGTAGTGAAGGTAGTTTTACTCATATCTTCTTCCGCCATCTTGATCTGATTGTACCTGGCATACTCGTCCATAAATGATAGAAGGGCATGATCGGCCGTGTTATCCACCAGTATGTCGACGTGTGGTAACGGAAAATCATCTTTCGGCCTTGCCTTGTTAAGATCCCGAAAATCAACGCATACCCGCACCATACCGTCCTTTTTAGGAACCGGCACAATGTTTGCAACCCAGTCCGGATATTCAGACGCTTGTATGAAGCCGGCTTTGAACTGTTTATCGACTTCTTCTTTTACCTTGAGAGACCACTCGGGCCTCATTCGGCGGAGCTTTTGCTTAACCGGTTTACACCCGTCTTTAATCGGTATGCGGTGCTCGGCTATTTCCTGGTCTATCCCCGGTATGTCCTTGTAGGACCATGCGAAGACATCTTTGAACTCTCGGAGGAGGTTTGTGAATTGTTGTTTCTCCCCGGGATCTAAAGATAACCCTATCTTAAGTATCTGAGGCTCTAAGGTTGTTCCCACATTAATGGACTCGATCACTTCAATTACCGGATTCCGGGATTCCCTTTGCTCTAGTTGCTCGATCAGATGCGGAGGTAAGGGTACCTGTTCGTCGGATTTCTCAATGTCATTGCATAAAACATTTTTGAAAGCAGAATTTAAAAGAGATAAGTCGTAAGCAGAACGGTTGTTATTATTGATTGGAAACTTTGAAAACAGCTCGAAAATAGCAGCCATCTGATCATTGGTAAGAGGCGGAATTGGTAAGGCACTCGGGACAAACCCCGAAGTGCCAGCAGCAGGAATGACAAAAGGGAGAGGGGTTACAGGAGTGACTCTAGCACCGACTTCCCTAGACTCGACCTCAGACTCAGACTCAGATTCTGACTCAGACTCCGACTCAGACTCGGACTCACACTCAGGCATGTCTCCTTCTCCGGTGACCAGCTTGTAGATCTTTCCTTGACTGTCAGTCCACTTGACAGTCTTCCTCCAGGCCCTGTTTCCCATCTCGGAGCCAACATCCGAGATCAGCTTGGTCGGGTCAAACCTGTTGCTGCGGAGAATCAGGTTGACCAGGTCTTCCTTTGGAGTCGGGGCTATGGTGTCTTCCCCAAAGAGTAGCCCTAGCGCGGGCTCAGCGTTTTCACCTCCATCAGACTGGATGAGGGCGAACACATCATCCGGGATATAGTTGCGGTCCCGGGCCGATTGGGTCCCGAGGTGCACAGCATTGGGTTGGTACAGACCAATCTGGATAGCCCCAAACACCGGTGTGACAAAGTAGTCAGTCAACCGTGGGCTGTAAGGGCTCAAGTGGATACCTTTAATGATGTTGCAGGCCTTTTCGAGTCCTGCTCGGACAACGTTGCCCGGAGTGGTGGCATAACCAAGGCCGAAGTTTGAGTCTTCGTCCTTAAGGACCTCGATAATCTTCCCAGCTGGAAGATCGGGTCGAGAGGTAGCCCCCGGAAAGTACCCTAGGTTTTGGAGCATAGTGTCGATACTCGTAGTGAAATAGGGCCTAAAAAGGTACTCCTCCTCGATCATCCCCACATAATCGAACCCCCAGAGGTCC
The DNA here is from genome assembly GCA_958450325.1 of Agrostemma githago. Lineage (NCBI taxonomy): Eukaryota > Viridiplantae > Streptophyta > Magnoliopsida > Caryophyllales > Caryophyllaceae > Agrostemma > Agrostemma githago. Next base: position 31,733,844 of record OY288259.1, on the reverse strand, counting down.
GTGCGGCCCGTGGCGTTACAGCTAGCCACAGTTATTGGGGTTGCCTCCAAAGTAATGACATTGTCGAGCAAAGGCATTTTGATCTTTCGGTGGAGGGTGGACGACACTGCTTTGACCGAGTGGATCCATGGCCTTCCTAGGAGCAAGTTGAAGGATGAGGTGACATCGATCACTTGGAACTCAAGCTCCTTTTCTATCGGGCCCGTTATGATGGTCAGTTTTATGGCCCCAGCTACCGACTTCGGGCTCCCATCAAAGGCTTGGATGGTCTGAGGTGTCGGGATATAATCGGCCTCGGTAATGCCGAGGGCTTTGGCGGTCCTTAAAGGAAGGACATTCACAGCAGACCCATCATCAACTAGGGTCATTGGGAGGTATTTTCCTCGGCAGATCACCGTGATATAGAGGGCCAGATTATGGGAGGCCCCGAACTACGGTAGGTTGGCTTCAGAGAAAGTGATCATTGGGCCTCCTTCCTTAGCTTTGCCCTTTAGATGGGGCAAGACCGTGGCTACCATTTCAGCAGGGGTAACCAAAGAGTCGATCTTGATTTGATCGAGAGCCTCAGTGAGTGCTTCTCGATGTTCTTGTGAGCTAACTAAGATTTGCCATATGGTGAGGTCAACTCGGGTCTTCTTCAGTTGCTTCACGAGGGCCGTTTCAGCAGTCGGCTCCTCAGGGGCGACTTCCGTCCCGAAGGGTTCAGTGACGGTTGTATGGATTGGGGTGTCCCTAGAGCTAGTGGCCTGATAGGGACGACCAAGATGGTTACTGGCGAAGACTCGGGATTTAGTCTTACGAATCTCCTCGGAGGTGATGGGGACCGTTTCTCCTTTAGCATTGTAGACGTCGTCCTCGTCGTCAAACCAGATCCCGTTTACTTGTGGGATGAAAGGGGAGATAAGATGAGAGCAGTCAATCACCTCCCCGGTAAAGATGGCGTGGGAGCTGAAAGGGTTCTCCTTGTTACTCGGCTTATCTCCGAGCAGCGGGCTTTTACTGCTTTCAATCAGGTCCTGGATCAAGTGCTTCAGCTTCCAGCACTTTTCGGTATCATGCCCATTGCCTCGGTGGTATTGGCAATAGGCTTGAGCATTGTAGTTCTTGGAGCGTCGCTTAATCGGAACTTCAGGAGTCCGGCCCATTGGTTGGATTAGGCCTTTTGAGGATAGCCTTTGTAAGGCATAAGTATAGGTGGTACATATATCAGTGAAAACCCGAGGTGGGGTGTTCTTCTTAGACGGGGCATCTAGTAGATTAACCGCGTCGAAAACACTGCGGGCTGCAGCTTGGGGCTTGGTAGTGGAAGAGCAAGCCCCTTGGTATCCTTTGCTAGAGGCCTTAGTGAGGCCCTCTAGTCTCAAGTCGTCTTCGATTCTCATACCCATTTCAGTAAGGGTGGTGAATTGGGTATGACAGCGTACCGGAGATGAACCCAGTATGAGGGGAGGAGATTCTTGACGAAAGCCTCCACCAAAGTTTTTTCACTGGGCTTATCGACCAGTTTCACGCTCTCGGCCCTCCAGCGTTGAAGGTACTTAGTAAAACATTCATTTGGCTCTTGGGCCATAACCTCCATTGATCGCATTGTGGTTTGGATCTCGGTGTTGTTAGCATAGTTCCGAGCAAACTCGGTGGCCACATCATCCCCAGTAGGGTATTTTTTCGGGTCTAGCCTGTAGTACCAGGCCGGTGGGTGCTTCTCAAGGGACGCAGCAAAAAGATTCTTGAACATTGTAGAATCTACTCCCTTGATGGCCATGAATTCTTTGAAGGCCCGTACATGTAGTAACGGGTCTTCGGTTCCCTCAAACATTGGCAGACTGGTGAGGTTCAGGTTTGGGGGCAGCTTGTCGTTCACCGGGGCATACTCACGGCTATTTTCTCGATGAGTGTTGTTACTCCCACCTAAATGCACTTGTTCCTCTAGTCGGTCCACCGCACTAAGTAATTCAGCTAGAGACCCATTGGTCTCGGTATTAGGGGTCCTTTGCTCCACTGCAGCCATACGAGCAACGATGGCCACTTGACCAGCCCTCATTTCAGTCAGTTGGGCTTCAATGTCGGTCTGTTTGACGACCATGGCGTCCACGGAGATCTTCAGATTGTTCAGAGCTGCTTCCATTTTTGCGGCTGTATCTGGTGGACGGTGGCCTGTCTGTAAGAACACCGCGTAATCAGAAACTGAACCCAGATCTTGGAATCATAAAAAGTACATCCCGAGCGACAAAAAGGAAAAGACTAAGTGAAAAAGACTTGAGAAAGACACCTAGACGGGTGACTCGTGGGTGGTATAATTTCCTTAGGACTCGACTTTGTGGGCCTAGTCCCGTTTGAAGGAAGGTCCACGTGAGACTTTTCCCCAGACTTTTGACTCGAGTGTATAGACGGACTTTCCTTTGTAGGGGTATGCCCTACGCGGGTTGGTCGTGCCTTGACAAATAGGGCGGACTCGGGAAAGGGGGGGGGGGAAACTCGTGATGTAAGATCGACGGAGTTTCGACGCTATAAATCTTCGACATACTATGCAAAGACCCGACACACGAATAGACGGCAGGTCCTATAATAAGGAAGATTTATTTTAGGAAAGTTGGATGTTTGAAGTTTTGAAATTTGAATATAGAATGAGCGAATTTCCAAAAGTTTGACAACCGAAAATGGAATTTCGAAAACCGAGATTAGAATTTTGAAAATTCAGAAAATCGAGGTGGTGAGGGGGGGGGGGTCGGAAATTTGTGAGTCAAAATGGGCAGCATGTCGACTAAAGAAAAGGATATTTTGAGTCAAATCGTTGATCCTAAATTTTGACGGCATTCCGAATTTGAAAATTGGATATTTTGAAAAGATGGGCCCCGAAACGGGCAGCATTTCGGGGTTTTCAAAATTTGGTATTTTGGAAAGATGGGTCCCGAAACCGACAGTTTTTCGGGTTTTTTTGAAATTTGGTATTTTTGGAAAGATGCAATTTTAAAATGACGGTTTTTTGAAAAATGACACGGAAACCAAGTAGCACGTAGTCAAACAAGCATTATAACGACGCTTATGTATGCTTTACACTAAGTCTCGGTCGGTCAAATAGGGTCTATACCAACAATGATGGCTCTCTCGTAAATCAGTACGGACTCCCTAAGCCGAGTTGGTCTTAGGACATGCCGCAAAACCCATACGAGTTTGGCCATAGAAGTCTTTAGCGCACCCATTTAGGAATGCACCGCGGTATAGTGGGACGTCGGTCACAAGTAACCGGCCCGGGCAAATTTGGGTAATGCATGAATCATTTAACTAATGCGCGCACGCTAATATACGAACGATTTCTCTTCGAGTCTCACCCTAGGAACCCCGATGACATGTGGTACATCAGGTATCCTCAGCGGAGTCGCCAAATTGTGGACATGACGTAGGTCCACTCCGACGCGGCCACGCGCGGGTTTGGGTAGGCGAATGAATCTCGTGGTAAGATTGTTCTCGGGTTCGAAATTTAAGTCAAAGTTGGAGTCGTCACCGAATTTTATGGTTATTCGGAACCATTCGAGCCCACTCTATGTCGTCATGGACCGTACACAAAGTACGGCCCATTTTGATTTCAGAGTTTATGGGGCTCGTCCCTTTGCATTGCAATACCGATACCATCTGCACCGGTAATCGTGTATAGAATGACTCTCGTGCGCCAACGGTTTCAGGCATCCGGAAACCGAGGTTCTGAGTAAGGGGTGAGGGTACGTGTTGGAAAGCCCACTAAGGACACCCAACCCCGCCCGCACATAGCGGCCTCTACTAAGACATCGTTCGTGTTCGTGTACGCGCGCTAGTAAAACGACTAAATGATATGCGAACAGCGTTTTTTGGCTAAGCATGTGAGTTGTTGGTTAACTACGTCATTTAATGCATCTAAATTATTGTCGGAGTTGTTTAGCATGCGAGATTCATTTATAAAACAATAAGGATCGAAATAAACAAAACTCGTAAATAAATTACAAATTACACGGGCGGAAATACAACCCAGCCAATACAAAAATTACAACAATAAAATAGCATAAACGGAAAATAAAAGAAGCGATAAATAAATAAATGACTCGAAACGGACCCGTATATAATAAATACACACTAGACCGTAAGTTGTGCAAGTGGACAAACTTCGATTAGATACACATTATATTGTGTGCTAATCGAAGGACGGAGATATGGGACTTAGGCGTGGTGCTAGCCCGATCCCGAATCTCGATGCCTTGTCCCGACCTATCACCTCGAAATGTTGGCGTCCAAATTAATCACGTGTCGGGTACGACTAAAGAGTCGTCGACACAAGACTAATAGTGAAGGACAATCGATCAAAGTCGTTTTAAGTGTAGTGATATGCATGCATTTTGAAAAATGGAATTACGTGATTGACTTTGCACGCTACGACTAAGTCGTAAAAAAAAGACGAGGCTCAAATGATGCGTTAAAGCTCTCGGTTTTCCCGGCTACAGGGCCCACTCGATCGAGTCATGGTCTGGACTCGATCGAGTGTGCCTTTAAAGTGGCTACTGCCTGGTTTTTGGGGTGCTACTCGATCGAGTGGCCTATGGCACTCAGTCGAGTGCCCCCTGTACAAGGCATGGCTCGTTTCGTTTTTATGTTTAAAATTGATAGTTGGCCGGGTTAAATAGAAATATTGCATGATTTAAATTTAACTCGGTTTTTGGTGCTATTATCGTATATTACACGATTATAACACCGTCATCGAAATTTTGTGAAAAGTGCTATTATGGGACCGAAAAGAATTGATTAGTGACGAAATTGTAGTCATCCGCGTCACGACATCGATACTAATCCTAACGGATTATGTGATGTCGGTTTTCGCATCAACGGATCTCGCACTAATCTTAGAAATGGAGTCCTACACGTTCAACTATGAGCGACCACGATCTCGCTACGCCCTTGAGTACATTGGGGCGGCGCTCCTCGAAAGGGGGCCACCTCTGTCGTTGCTCGTAAAGGGATTAAGCGGACTTTGGGTGGTCGTCATAGTCAAATGGGTTAGGATCCGAATTTTAATACTAGTATGTATCTATACACAATATTAATTGTTAATGACGATAATAAAATGTTAGTAAACGAAAATGAAAATGTTAGTGTTAAAGTTAGTATACTAATACGATTACAATATAAAATGCGAAAATGTAAATAAAACGAATCGAGATAGTAAGGATTGAGACGGGGTTTACGACACCCTCAACATACAAGCTTAGTAAGGCCTCGACAATGGACTCGTAATAGCGACGGGAACGCGGGAGTATCGAGGATGTATGCGAGTTATGGTGTGTGTGTGTGGGTGATTTGTCGGTTTTTCGAGGGATAATGACTCGGTTTTTGATTGGTATGGCTTAGGGTTGTAGTGTAGAGTAATAGGGAGTGTTAGGGTGAAAATGTAGGTGGTAAAGGCATTGATCAAAACTGAAAAATGAGAAGGGTTTGAGGGGTATTTATAGAGTTTACCCCTCGACCTAGGGTCACTCGATCGAGTGGCCCTAGTGCACTCGATTGAGTGCCTTTGAAAATGGGTCTGTTCCGGGTTTTGAGGCTCCACTCGACCGAGTGGGTCAATCCACTCGATCGAGTGGATCAAGTTGGACGAGCTTATTTAGGAAATGGTTGACTTTTGATTTTTTTGAATATTGTATTTGGGCGCAATTTTCTAGAAGCTTCTCTAGGCTGATTTTGAGGACGGATTCGTCCTTGACCGGGTTTTGACCCGGTCGCTAAAAGACGGTTTTATTTCCAGTGTCGGTTTTGGCCCAAATTAGTCTTATTTTGCTCGGAACGACCCACTGGGCCTGAATTCGAGGTCGGTTTTGAGAGATTTGTACTCCACTAAATCTCCACGTCGGATATCATTGATTCTGAGCCCATATTCGAGTATGCTAAGTCACGTTTGCGTCTGATCATCATCGGGTGTTTTGTCGGGAACTGCTATAGACACTAGCAGGCAAAATGCGGGTGTCTACAATCGGGTTTTGGTTTTTTGGTTTGCTGTTGTTTGCTTGTTGACTGCTATTTGCTTCTTCCTTTGGTGGTTTCGGGTTTCGATCGATTTTTTTGGTTGCTTTCCTTCTTGTTTGCTGCTTTCTCCTTCTTCTCTTGTGGTTTTGGGTTTTGGGTTTCTTTCGCCCTCACCCTCTGCTTTGCTCCTGTAGTTCGATTCCTGTGTTTTGCTTTTCCCGTTTGCCTTCCTCTGTCATGCCTCCTTCAGTTCGCTTCCATTGTCCTTTCGTGGGTCTTTCTTGGTGCCAAGATGGTTGCGTAAAAGGTCTAACCAAGCAATCCCTGCTCGTTCACTTGTGCAACCGCCATTTCTGTGCTGGGGCTCAGGTAACGCGGCAAACCCTCTCCAGTAGCTTGTTTGTCTACTCTTCGGCTGAGGTCATCTTTAAGCGTATGAGTATTTGGTTGTGTGGTGTTTGCCTTTCGACCCATTCGCTAACTTCTAAATGTCGGCATGGGACGAGGCATTTTGTGGAGGCGCCTGATTGTGGGAATGGGTTCGTTCGGTTTATTCTGTATGACCTCCCTCGCCCTGTTCCGTCCCCTAGGCCGTCAGTGGGAGGTATAGACCAGGACTTGCTCTCAGGCCTTTCTTTGGCTTCTCTTGATCGTTTGCTCTCTAAGGGGTTGCGCACGGTTAAGTCTATCCGCCCTAGGTGTCGACTTGGATTCGCGCGGATCTTGAAGGATACCTTGGATGAGGTTGTTGCCTCCACTTTTGATATTTCTCGTTGGGTTTCCTTGCTTGTCTTACCTCTTTGTGTCTTGAAGATATTTGCCCCGAGGAGTAGTCTAGAGTGTAGAACTGCTATTAGACGGAAACGTCAGGAAGAGGCTATCGCCGGAGCTATTCGTACTTGGGGAGTATGATGGCAGGGATTTGTCGTGGAATCCCCACCGATCAAGTAATATAACCGGCTATTCCTATGGTAGATATGGCAAGTCGGGTCGAATCCACGGGGACGGTAATGTATAGCCTAGACTAGGTCGGCCCAAATACAAGACTAAGTCAACGAGCTAAACTAGAAAATGATAGAAAGGGAGAAAGCTAGACTATGACTAAGGCTAAGGAGAAACAACTAAGGAAAACGGGCTAGGATTAGGTCGGGGTCAAAGGGGTAACAGAATGGTCAAGGGAGGACTAGAGTGAAGGAGGTAGTAGGGTAATCTAGGTAATGCCCGGGCTCTCGCAACTTAGACTCACCTAGAGGTTCCACCTAAAACCCAACTCGGCGATACACAACACAATCGGGGTTACTAGCACGCTATAGGCCTAGGTCGAATCCGGGCTCTCGCTTCGTAGACTGACCTAGGGGTCGTCCTCACCGGGCTCTCGCAACTTAGTGAGGGAACCGAACCCACAAACTAACTAACACCCACAAGAGAAAGGCAAGAAAAACAAGTATATGCATCTACTTAGTCATTCAAGCATTTCAACAAACATGTGATGTGCACCAAACCAAAAGGAAACCCAAATCTTCCACCAACATCTCCAACAATCCCTTAATCACCCAATCAACACCCTAATCACCCTACTAACCCTAGCAAGAACACTACTCTAACATAACTAAAGTAAAAACCAACATAAACAAGAAGAAACAACACAAACATCCAACATACATTATGAAACTAACAAGAACAAGAACAAACAATAACAAAGATTGAAACTTGAATAACTAACAAGATTAAGAGGAAAAGGAAGAGAAGATTGTACCAAATTAGTGAAGAAGAAAGAACAAAATTTGCATTGAAGAGAAAAACCCAAAACAAACCACCAAGGTTGTCAATCTTGGATGGATCTTGAAGAATTCCCTTAATACAAGTACTAATCTATGATTAGCAACTAATTACGGACTAATCTAATCTAATCTAACCTAAAGTAGTCTAGGGTTTTATGTCTCATCAAGTGCATATGCTTTACAAAACAAGGGAAGAGTATATATAGGGTTACAAATGCAAAGGAGAAGAAAGAAAACAAGGCGGAGCTGCAGCAGGCCCGTCCCGGCCGAGACGGGGTGGTCCCGGTCGGGACGAGGTCGGTCCCGGTCGGGACGCCACCTTCCCGATCGGGATGGGCTCACAGTAGCCGCGCTTCATGCTCACTTCATCCCGAACGGGATGAGGCCATCCCGAACGGGGTGTGTCTTTGTAGGCCTCCCTTAAGAGCTCTTTGGTCCCTCCTTGCCTCTCATGGGTTTCTCGTCGATTCTCGGGACTCGGGATCGGGTCTCGGAGGCTCGGGATTGTGTCCCGAGGTCTCGGGGTCGATTCCAAGGCATCGAGTCATCGTTCCTCTACTCCGTTAGCTCCAAAATATGTATGTATCGAGTCGGAATCGCTTCAACTCTTCCAAATCGGTCTCGGGAACCTGAAACGAACTAAAGGAAGCACAAGAAACCCATAAATCGCTCCCAAGGAGCGATTCAACAAGGAAAATGGGACCAAAACACAATAAAATAAGCACTACAAACTACACTTATCAACTCCCCCACACTTAACCCTTACTCGCCCGCGAGTAAGCACGTACTAACTACTAAACTAGCTGAATGGGCATTAGCGCACCCTACACCCCTTCAACTCACGCGAGTACACTTAGAGGAAAAGTGCACTCCGCAAGGCAAGTGGGGTCTTGCGACAAAACCGCGGATGCAACCGGACACAAAACACACAAACAAACAAACACACAAACAAACACTTAGACGGTTGCACCCAAAACAAAAGAAATACCACTTCCCTCTAAAAGCGGTGAAAGAAGCACCGGTTTAGGACTCGAGGTAAGTGACAACGTTCCCAAGCTAGCAATACAAACCAAGGTGGACTAAACCCTAATAGTATGACGATAAAGCAACAAAAACGTTGGTAACTTACCTAGGTCCTCCTAACTTTCTAAAAACGTACTACGGAACGATCGGCGGAGTGGAAAGTGAAGAACCACGGTGTTAGTCGACACTGTAGGTAAGTGAGACCCCGCCCCCTTTAGCGTGAGCCAAGAGGGTCGTCCCGTGTCCAAGACCGCCTAACTAGTCCAAGTAAAAAGGTGGAAAACATGCAAAATAAGGGAAGACTGACTAATGCCGCTATCATCCTTCCTCGGGACTCGGTCCTTTGGTAGGCTCTTCACGGCAAAAAGTCAGAAAAAGGCTTATTTTTGTGGGGATTTCTTTTTGTGAGACGGGTTTTCTTTTGGCATTTTCTTTCTTTTTGACATTTTGCTTTGTTTGTTGCCATGCCATTTCTTTTTCTTCTTTTCTATTTTCTTTTTGGCTTTTGTGCCTTTTCTTTTTCTTCATTCTTTTCTTTCTTTCATTTTTCTTTCTTTTCTTTCCTTTGCCCTTTTTGGCAAGATTTGGCTTTTTTTGGCATTTTCATTGTATAACAAGAAAGGTAGAAATCAACAATTTGCAATTTATTGTGTGGAAATGTGTAGGAGGTAGGGAAATGGGAGAGTCGGGGAGCGTCCTTCCCTTCAAACCCACAAAAAGTGGAGAACTTGGACTAATCAAAACGATCCTAAACACGGTCACCTAAGGGACGAGACTCGGTAACCAAGACCTTTTCACACCGTGGGTGGTCATAATGGTCAAAAGTGCAAATCCCGTAGTAAATCCCTAGTAAGCTAGGTGGACTCAAGGTAAAGGACCAACGAATTCATTGATTTAGGGTCATTCTACTAGATTAAAGTCCAAAACTCGATTTATACTACTAGAAAGGGAAAGCAAACACTCGCACACTAGCCTCTAAACCGGGTTTTCGAAAACGGTTTACACACACGACACACAACACAACACAACACAAAATGAAGACATGACGAAAACAATAAGAAAAAGAGACAAGAAACAACAAAGCAAAACAAAATAAACACATGAACAAAACAAACACCACCCCGATCTTCAAACAAGTCTCCAAATCCACCACAATCTTTACAAAGCTCCTCCCGAGCACACATCATCACAAATCTCCTCCAAACTCACAAGAAGCAAAGAGGGAAAAAGGGATGAAGAGATGTTACCGGAGGTCTTGAAAGCTCTCCAAAGCATTTGGTGAATTAAGCAACCTATAAGGAAAGAGGGAGGCAAAACACGCACACAAAACAAATATACGACACACGACACAAAAGAAAAACACACAAAAAGAAAATCTTTTTGATTTTTGTGAAATTTTTTCAAAATTTTAGGGTTTTTTTTAAAGCTTTTTTCGAAAAACTAAGAAAATAAAGCGAACTATGCTAGAATACCGGTCCCCCACACTTAAATCGAGCCATGTCCTCATGCTCGATCGTAGGGTGCGGAGAGACAAAAGAAAAAGAAAAAGAAACTACGAAAATAAAACTAAAAATCAAAAATAAAGTGAAGAAAAGGTAGAAGGTGTCCGGCCGGGGTGTAATCAAGTCACCAAGGGCCGAGACAAGAAAAGATAAGGATGGGGGAAGATATAAAAATAAGGAAATAAAAGGAAATGGGAGGGGAGGGCTAGGTGTAATCAAGTCACCTAGCCCGGATTCCGCCTAAATCCGACTAAATCCTCAAAAAGAAAGAGTGAAAAATCTTGTAAAAATTTGGATTTTTCGATTGACTCTCCACGTAATCACATCGTCGGGAGTCGGGAGCAACCACTACCGAGGCCTCGAAGGCCACCATGACACCAAGACACATAAGTGTACAAGGGGAAGGGGATAAATAAGGGAAAAACAAGCAATAAAAGACGGAAAAGTAAGGATAGTTACCCAAACCAATCGGCTAGTAACTCACTCGCTCCATCGTCTCATAGATCAATGTAGGCACGTTGCTTGTCTTCTTTGTTGTCATCTCGCTTCAAGCTAGATAGAACCGCATGGTTGGGGTAGTCATGGTGCGAGGGGGTGGAAATTGATGTGGATTTCGGTGTAAGGTGAGGTGTACGGGTCATATGATAGGAGTAAGGAGGAGTAGGGAGGTTGGGAGGGGGTATAATGGATGGGTGGAGTTAAACGCCTAAGAAAAGGCTCAAAAGGGAGAAAGGGGACCATCCCGGTCGGGATGGATGGTCCCGATCGGGTTAATAAACCCTTCCCGATCGGGAAGCTCTCGTCCCGGTCGGGAATGCACTCCAGTGAGTCCGAATTTTGGCACCTTCATCCCGATCGGGATGGCTCCTTCCCGGTCGGGATTCCTCATCCTTCCCGGTCGGGAAGTCCTCTTCCCGGTCGGGATGAGTCTTCATGGCCTTCTCCAAACCCAAAAGCTTATCATAAGCTTCAAAAACCGACTTCCTCGCTCGCAAACCAAACTCCATCGTCAACCATTCCTTTCTAGGAATCACATGCACTTCACCTATCAACAAAGCTCCAACACACATCAAATTCGCTCCCTCACATCGCTCATCAAAATACCAAAACAATTACAAGAATCCCACAAAAACAAAAGAATCCTAGAAACAAAAATCACAAATACAAGCACAAGTACTCTAAAGAAGAGGAAAGGGGAATATACAACATGACGGTTCTTTAGGAACTCTGTCAAACCGAGGATGGTGGACTCTTCTTCAACCGTAGCCCTCAAGGGCATGGAGGATCAAGTCGAACGCGCTACCGACATCATAGTGAAGGCCCAAGAAGCGCTCGAGCTTAGCCGACCTCCACGGCCTCCAAGGAGGAGGCAAGAAGTAGGAATCAAAAGACCCAACGTCATCATCAAAGTTGTCTCCGAGGTCTATTCATCCTACGAGCTTCACCGACCTCTTCCTCCCTAAGCATTTCCTCCAATCACAAGCAAGCTTCATCTCCAAGAAACAAGGCACAAAAAGCGGTTTTGGCCTCACTTCCTCGTTGCACACCCCCACACTTGCCTCAAGTTGTGGTTCCCCATCTTCATCACTCGGCCCCACATCATCTTGGAGAGGAGAATCGAAACTTCTACCGGCGGTTTCAATCTCTTCCAAGTCATCTCTCGGTGTACTAGCAAGGGGCTCTTGATGCTTGTCCAAATTATCGCACAAGGGCAACTCGAGGCTATCAATTTCACCCAACAACTTCACAAATTCCACCAACTCATCCAACCCACTACCTTCCTCCAATTCCTCACCAACTATGCCTTCACCAAGAGCCATATCCTCATTCGTCTCCTTTTGGGTAGACGATTGAGGTTCTTCAAAGCAAGTCTCGCTCCTCATAGGGAATTCATTAACAGCCTCGTCATTGGGTTGTTCCCCTTCCCCAAATGAACATCCCTCATCAAGTTGTGAAGATCGAGTTAAGAGCATTAGGGTTTGAGCCGTTAAGGCATTCAATTTGGCTTTAGATTTCTCCTTTTCCCTAAGGATTTCGGCCAAGAGTTCATTATTCTTTTGTGATTGGATGGCCATTTCTTGTTGCATTTGAAGCATCGATTGATGAAACTCCAAGCTCGGCATTTGGTGGTCATTGGGGTCTTGTAAGGTTCCTTGAAAATCTTGATGATGCCCAAGGGGTGGGGCATCATATTGTTGGTAGCAAGGTTGGGATGATTGGTAGTATTGTGGGTCATGGGGTTCAAATTGTGGTTGGGGTGGAGGGTAATATTGTGGGTTTTGGGGGTATTGGCGTCCATAAGGTGAATCTTGATCGAACATGGTGGTTTCACATTCATAGCTTGAGTAATAGCCACCATGATCGTAGGAGTGATAGTCATTCACTTGTTGGTAGCCATATTCATATTCTTGAGGATCATACCCGTCTTGATTACCCCAAGAAGCTTGATTTTGGTAGGGGGACGTCATGTCATACCCTTGGTTCATGGAAGAAGAGGAGTAGCTCATATCGGCTTCCATGTGAGGGGAGTTTAGATCAAACCCCATGCTCGCTCGAAAATCGTAGCTCATACCCGGTTGGAAACCACTCATTCTAGCAACCGTCCGTTTAAGCGGCTCTGAGTTGCAAGAAGAAGATAATCACCACCTCTAAGCACAAACTGTAGACTAAGAACAAACGTGAGAAGTCTAGTGCTTTTTGGGCACTAGACAAGAGAGAAATAAACTTCACACACACAAGAAGCAAGGTAACAAAAAGAAAAAAGAAAACACAAACACAAAGACAAAGTCAAGTAACTAGGAAAACAAAGTCTAAACTAGCATCGTCCCCGGCAACGGCGCCAAATTGATGGTAAGAGGATTCGTCACGTCCCAACCGATCAATAAATAAACCGGCTATTCCTACGGTAGATAGGGCAAGTCGGGTCGAATCCACGGGGACGGTAATGTATAGCCTAGTCTAGGTCGGCCCAAATACGAGACTAAGTCAACGAGCTAAACTAGAAAATGATAGAAAGGGAGAAAGCTAGACTATGACTAAGGCTAAGGAGAGACAACTAAGGAAAACGGGCTAGGATTAGGTCGGGGTCAAAGGGGTAACGGAATGGTCAAGGGAGGACTAGAGTGAAGGAGGTAGTAGGGTAATTTAGGTAATGCCCGGGCTCTCGAAACTTAGACTCACCTAGAGGTTCCACCTAAAACCCAACTCGGCGATACACAACACAATCGGGGTTACTAGCACGCTATAGGCCTAGGTCGAATCCGGGCTCTCGCTACGTAGACCGACCTAGGGGTCGTCCTCACCAGGCTCTCGCAACTTAGTGAGGGAACCGAACCCACAAACTAACTAACACCCACAAGAGAAAGGCAAGAAAAACAAGTATATGCATCTACTTAGTCATTCAAGCATTTCAACAAACATGTGATGTGCACCAAACCAAGAGGAAACCCAAATCTTCCACCAACATCTCAAACAATCCCTTAATCACCCAATCAACACCCTATCACCATACTAACCCTAGCAAGAACACTACTCTAACATAACTAAAGTAAAAACCAACATAAACAAGAAGAAACAATACAAACATCCAACATACATTATGAAACTAACAAGAACAAGAACAAACAATAACAAAGATTGAAACTTGAATAACTAACAAGATTAAGAGGAAAAGGAAGAGAAGATTGTACCAAACAAGTGAAGAAGAAAGAACAAAACTTGCATTGAAGAGAAAAACCCAAAACAAACCACCAAGGTTGTCAATCTTGGATGGATCTTGAAGAATTCCCTTAATACAAGTACTAATCTATGATTAGCAACTAATTACCGACTAATCTACACTAATATAATCTAATCTAACCTCAAGTAGTCTAGGGTTTTATGTCTCATCAAGTGCATATGCTTTACAAAACAAGGGAAGAGTATATATAGGGTTACAAGTGGAAAGGAGAAGAAAGAAAACAAGGCGGAGCTGCAGCAGGCCCGTCCCGGCCGAGACGGCGTGGTCCCGGTCGGGACGAGGTCGGTCCCGGTCGGGACGCCACCTTCCCAATCGGGATGGGCTCACAGTAGCCGCGCTTCATGCTCACTTCATCCCGAACGGGATGAGGCCATCCCGAACGGGATGGGTCTTTGTAGGCCTCCCTTAAGAGCTCTTTGGTCCCTCCTTGCCTCTCATGGTTTTCTCGTCGATTCTCGGGACTCGGGCTCGGGTCTCGGAGGCTCGGAATTGTGTCCCGAGGTCTCGGGGTCGATTCCAAGGGATCGAGTCATCGTTCCTCTACTCCGTTAGCTCCAAAATATGTATGTATCGAGTCGGAATCGCTTCAACTCTTCCAAATCGGTCTCGGGAACCTGAAACGAACTAAAGGAAGCATAAGAAACCCATAAATCGCTCCCAAGGAGCGATTCAACAAGGAAAATGGGACCAAAACACAATAAAATAAGCACTACAAACTACACTTATCAGAGTACCGGGGGGAAAGTTGTTGCTCTTGTGCGAAGCCCTAGCGGAGGTCTCCCCTTCTTTTGGTGCGGAGGTGAAGGTTGACTTAGGTGAGCTCAACGTCCGTCAGTGTCGTAAGAAGATTTCTAATGGTCATTACACAGCTGCTGTTCGTGTTCTTTCTTCGTCCGGGGTAGCTCCGTACACTAATGCCACCCTTCGAGCCCTCCAGGATAAGCACCCATCTGCTCTTCCTCCTGCCCTCCCGGCCGAATCTTTTGGCTGCTGCATTGAGGCGCCGGTGTCGGTTGTTTTGGACATGATTCAGAGTTTCCCCTGGGGCACGTCTTGTGGGAGGGATGGGTTCCGGGCCGAGCATCTGCTGGACTGTTTGAGTGGTGCTGCTATTGCCATTTCTGATGAGCTGATCGCCTCTATCGCTCGGGTGGTCAACCTTTTTCTCGATGGGAAGTGTCCACAGGTGTTAGGTGAGTACATTGCCAGTGCTCCGCTCACCCAGCTTGTTAAGCTAGGGGGAGGGGTTCGTCCTATTGCTGTGGGCACCATCTAGCGGCGCCTTATTTCTAAGGTTGGAGCTTACTTGGTTGGCCCATCTTTAACGGGCTATTTTGAGGGCCTTCAATTCGGGGTAGGTGTTTCTAGCGGGGGTGAGGCTATTCTGCATTCCTTGAACCGCCTTGTTGAGGATCGGGATACTGATGTGGGTCTCTCCATGTTACTTGTCGATTTCTAGAATGCCTTTAACTTGGTTGACAGGGAGACTATGCTGGGGGAGGTACGTCGTCAGTGCCATGCCCTCTCCCATTGGGTTGAGTTTTGCTACTCCAGTCCAGCTAGGCTCTACTATGGGGAGCACTGCCTCCGCTCATGTCATGGTGTCCAGCAGGGTGACCCCTTAGGCCCCCTCCTTTTCTCCCTGGTTCTGCATCCCCTGGTTTGTAGGATCAGGGACTCCTTTGATCTTTACTTCCAGGCTTGGTACCTCGATGATGGTACCATCGTTGGGGATACGCTTGTTGTGGGGAAGGTTCTCCAGATGATTATGGATGTGGGTCCCCGTTCTGGCCTCCATCTCAACGTTTCTAAAACGGAGGTTTTCTGGCCTACCGAAGACCCGAGGAGTAAGGTTGCTGGTGTTTTCCCCACCGCTATTGCCAGACCCTTGGATGGTGTTACGGTCCTGGGGGGGCGGTCAGCGTGTGTCCTGCTTGCAGCGGTGCTCTTGTCTCGAAGAGGGTTGCCCGTACTGTAGAGCTTATGGACTTGGTTGCTACGATTGAGGACCCCCAGTGTGAGTTGCTTCTTCTCCGGGCGTGCACAGGTATTTCTAAGTTATACTTTGCTTTGCACACTTCCTCTCCCCGTGCTTTTGGGTCGGCCCACCTTTCCTTCGACACTGTGCTCCGATCTAGTCTTGAGCATATTGTCACGGCGTACGGACCCGGTTTCGGGGAGTGGCAGTGGCGGCTGGCTACCCTCCCCTTTTCCCTAGGGGGGCTCGGTGTCTTTGTCGCCACGGAGGCCCTGCACTCTGCCTTCCATGCTTCTCGCCTCCAGTCTGCCGATTTACAAGCTAAGCTGCTTCGTCCCTCCGAGATTGCCTCTCCTGGACTTGCCTTTGTGTCTGCCTTGAGTGGGTTTGTTGAGGCTACCGGTTCTGACTTCTTGGGTAACCCTTCTGAGATCGCTGCCCCAAAACTTATGAAGAAATTAGCAGATATATATTTCACGAGGGTTGCTTTAGCGGCGGAATCTGTTTTCTCCTCGACTCCTCGACAGGTTGCCCTGTGGAAATCTCACCATGGGGACCATTCTTCTGACTGGTTGAGGGTTGTCCCTATTACTGGGCTCGGGCAAACCATGAACGGTCGGACATATCGCAGTGTGCTTAGTTACCGCCTGGGAGTCCCTTTGTTTGCGCTATCCGGGACTTGCTCTTCCTGCTCCAGGGCCCTCATAGAGGATATTTTTGGGGATCACGTTGTTTCCTGTGCTGGTACTGTGGGGATTAAACATTGCCATAACCTTATCCGTGACACACTGTTGGATATTTGCTTTCGGACGGGGATCTCTGCTGGCAAGGAGGTGGACATTGGCCTTTGCGACGATAAAGACAAGCCCTTGCTACCTGCCGATCTTCTGCTCTACTCGTGGGATCGGGGGCGTGATGTTTGTGATGATCTTACTGGATCCTCTCCTTTGACCCAGTACGGCTTCACTTCTTTTGAGCCTGGACGGGCCATTGCTGACGCTGCTCGCCGTAAGTGTGCCAAATATCAGGCACGTTGCACGGCCATTGGGTATGGTTTCCTTCCTTTCTCCTTCTCCTCTCTCGGTGAGCTCGACACGGATGCTGTTTCTCTGTTCCAGCGGATTCGTAAATTTGCTATGTCACAGGATGCTGGGGCGCATGCCGCAGTTCATATTTTCAATAGAATTAGTTTTGCTATTGATAAGGGAGTGGTGGCTCGGATAGTATCTCTGCTCCCCTCTAACTTCTTGTAATTTGTTCTGGTGTTAATGCAATTTCCGCTTAAAAAAAAATATATATTTATATATATATATATAATAATAATAATAATAATAATAATAATAATAATAATAATATCTCTGCTACCCACTAACTTCTTGTAATTTGTTTCGTTATTAATGCAAGCTCCGGTTTATAATAATAATAATAATAATAATAATAATAATAATAATAATAATAATAATAATAATAATAATAATAATAATAATAATAATAATAATAATAATAATAATAATAATAATAATAATAATAATAATAATTTGAAATCTGAGACGAGAGGGAGAGCGATCTTCATCCCCCCTCCCCCTGCTGCTAGGGTTCCGGCTGCCGGCTCTGCCTGGCCGCGGTGGCGCGTCTGCCTCTGCCGGCCGTCCTCTTGCTGTGCTGCCGTCCATTTTGCCTCTCCCTCCTGCTGTCTCCTCCTCCTCCGTCGGTTTTTTCTCGCCCGGCTCGGTTTTCCTCTGCCGCCGGAATCTGCCTGCTCTGCCGTCGCTCTGCTGCCCGCTTCCTCGCCGGCTTCCGTTCTTCCTTTCTCCGTCTTGCTTCCACCACTCCTGGCTTCCCTTCGGCCGTTTTCCTGCCGCAATTCCGCTGCTCCTCTGCCATCCCCTGACGCTACTGGCTGCCGTCGTCTGCCGCTTCTCTTGCCGGACTTCGTTGGCAGTTGTTGGGTCCCGTTTGTTGCTCTTCGGGGTTGGGTTCCGCTCGCTGCTACTCTTGCTCTCCGGCGTTGGGTCGTTGGTTTTGCTCGGTGCCGGTGTTGGTCTTGTTGCTCTTATTTCTCCCCTGTCTCGCCTCCGTTTCCTTTTTTTTGCTTGTTCCCCTGTTTGCTTTCCTTCGTTTCTCCTGCTGCCGGACTCGGCCTCCTGCCGGATCGGTTTTGTTGCCTTGCTCTTCTTTTGGTGCTGGTCTCTTGTTTTCGCTCTGTCTTCCTGGTTGGTGTTTTTGGTTCGGGCGGTGTCGGGTCTCTTGGAGGCTGTTTTGGCCTTTTTCCGTGTGTCCTCTGTGTCTCCGTGCCGGGACTCGCGCGTTTCCATTGCCCCTTTGTTGGTCTTTCTGAGTGTTGTGACAATAATGGGAAGGGTCTGGTTAAAACCTCCCTGATCTTCCACCTTCGAAATCGACATGGCCTTGGAGATGCTCAGATGATTACACGTCAAGCCCTTTCTTCTAGTTTATCTATTTTTTCTGAGACAGAGGTTACCCTTAAGCGTATGGGTCTTTGGATTTGTGGGGTTTGCTTTACCACACATTCTCTTTCTGCCAAGTGTCGGCACGGGTCGCGGTCTGATTTTGTTGCACCCCATGATTGTGGTGACGGAGTTGCTCGTTTTTTTGTTTATGGCATCCCTCGGCCGCTCGCTCCATCTCCGTCTCCAGGCAACGTTGTGGGGCCTGTTGGGTTGGGTTGTCTTGACGTGGCTTCTCTGGACCGCTTGTTGTCGTTAGGGGTGCGCACTGTGAAATATGTCCCTCCCAGATGTCGCCTTGGGTTCTCTAGGATCTTCAGGGGGGCCCTTGATGCAGTGGCTGACTCCCCTGATGATCTTTCTCGCTGGGTTAGCTTGCTTATTTTACCTCTCTGTGTACTTAAGTCGTTTTCCCCCAGGAGTAACCTTGAGTGTAGAGCTGTCGTGAAGCGCCAGCGTCAGGAGGAGTGTATTACCAGCGCCATTCGTACTTGGGGTGCCCCTGGTGGTATTGCTCTGCTTCTGCAGGAGACCTTAGCTGAGGAGGGGCCTTCTCTTCGTTTGGAGGAGGACCTTGACTCTAGTGAGGTTAACTTGCGGCAGTGTCGGCGGAAGATTTGTGATGGTCATTACGCTGCCGCTGTCCGGGTGCTTTCCTCGTCTGGTGTTGCCCCTTACACGACTGATACTCTTCAGGCGTTAAAAGATAAGCACCCCACTGCTTCTTCCCCTTTCCTTGCCGCCTTTGCCTGCCGCTCACCTTCAGCTCGTCGCGTCCACGACCTTCGTGTTGGATATGATCAGGAGTTTTCCGCATGGCACTTCTTGTGGACGGGACGGTTTTCGTGCCCAACACCTTCTAGATTGTTTGAGCGGGGCCGCGGTTGCTATCTCGGATGATCTGATCACCTCTATCACTAGGGTGGTTAACCTGTTTCTTGAGGGCAGATGCCCGCAGGTTCTCTGTGAGTACATTGCTAGCGCTCCGCTCACCCCGCTTGTTAAACCAGGTGGTGGGGTCTGTCCTATTGCTGTGGGCACGGTTTGGAGACACCTTGTCTCCAAGGTTGGGGCTACTCTGATTGGTCCGTCGCTTTGCGGTTATTTTGAGGGCCTCCAGTTTGGGGTTGGGGTTTCCGGTGGGGGAGGGCCATTTTGCATGCCTTGAATCGGTTTGTTGAGGATCGTGGTGGTGATGTGGGCCTTTCCATGCTTTTGGTCGACTTCGAGAATGCTTTTAATTTGGTCGACCGGGAGATCATGTTGCGCGAGGTTCGTCGTTGTTGCCCTGTTCTCTCTCGTTGGGTCGAGTTTTGCTACTCTCGGCCTGCCAGGCTTTTGTACGGGGAGCACAGCCTTTTGTCTTGTCAGGGGGTCCAACAGGGTGACCCTTTGGGCCCTCTCCTTTTCGCTTTGGTCTTGCATCCCTTGATTTTCAAGATCCGGGACTCTTTTCCCTTGAGCTTGCAGGCTTGGTACTTCGACGACGGCACCATTGTTGGGGATACCTTGGTCGTGGGGAAGGTTTTGGAGCTGATTATGGAAGATGGTCCTCGCTTGGGTCTTCACTTTAATGTCGGAAAAACCGAGGTTTTTTGGCCTAAGGAAGACCCTAGGAGTCGACTTCCGGGTGTTTTCCCCCTGATATTTCTCGACCGCTGCGTGGTGTCAAAGTTCTTGGTGGCCCCGTCAGTATCTCCCGTACTTTCAGCAGTGAGCTTGTGGCGAAGAGAGTTTCGAAAACCATTGAGCTTATGGATTCGGTTGCCAGGATTGAGGACCCGCAGTGCGAGCTGTTGTTACTTCGTGCTTGTTCCGGTATCTCTAAGCTTTCTTTCTCTCTGCGAACCTGTCCCCCTACGGTCTTCGGCTCGGCTAAGACCTTTGATGCGGCATTGCGGTCTAGCCGGGAACGCATTGTCACCGCGTCCGGCCCCGGGTTCGGGGACTGGCAGTGGCGTCTTTCCACACTGCCCTTTAATTTCGGAGGGTTGGGTGTGTACTGCGCCGGGGATGTCCTGCACTATGCCTTTCTGGCTTCTCGCCTTCAGACCTCTGTGTTGCAGGCTACGCTCCTTCGGCCTTCAGCTGTCTCTACTCCCGGGCCGACCTTCGATGCGGCCTTAGCTCTGTTTAGCGAGACCACCGGTTCCGACCTTTTCCGTAATCCTAGTGAAGTCGCTGCCCCCCAAACTCATGAAGAAATTGGCAGATATATATTTCACGAAGGTTGCTGCTTCTTTAGAATCGGTTTTCTCCTTGACTCGACGACAGGTGGCTTTGTGGAAGTCTCTGCAGGGTGCTCACACGTCTGACTGGTTGCACGCGGTACCTATCTCCGGGCTGGGACAGACCATGAATGGGAGGACTTATCGCTCTGTCCTTAGCTATCGGTTGGGTGTCCCTTTGTTCCCAGTGCCCAAGCCCTATTCTGCTTGTTCCCGAGTTTTTGAGGGGGACATTTTTGGAGATCATGTTGTGTCGTGTGCTGGTACCGTTGGTATTAAGCATAGACATAACTTGGTTCGCGACACCCTTTTGGATATCTGCTTACGATCTGGTATTTCGGCCGGTAAGGAAGTAGATATCGGTTTGATTGATGAGCACGACAGGCCTCTACGCCCGGCGGATTTGCTTCTTTATTCCTGGGATAAGGGCCGTGATGTGTGTGTCGATTTGACGGGGTCGTCCCCTTTGACTCAGCCCGCGATGTCTGATTTTCTACCTGGCCGCGCAGTCGCTGATGCTGCTCAGCGCAAGTGCGCCAAGTATGGAGATTTGTGCACCAAGACTGGGTACGGGTTCCTACCTTTCTCTTTCTCTTCTCTAGAGGAGCTTGACGCGGAGGCAGCTGCTTTACTCAAGCGGATTCATAAATTCTCTATCTCTCAGGACGCGGGAGCTCGGGCAGCTGCTTTTAATTTTACTCGTCTTAGTTTTTCTATCGCTAAGGAAGTGGGTGCCCCGATAGCATCTTGGCTACCCACTAACTTCTTGTAATTTGTTTCGTTATTAATGCAAGCTCCAGTTAAAAAAAAAAAAAAAATAAATAAATAAAATAATAATAATAATAATAATAATAATAATAATAATAATAATAATAATAATAATAATAATAATAATAATAATAATAATAATAATAATAATAATAATAATAATAATCGAATATGGTGGATCTTATGGGTATTATGGAAACTAGAATTAAAAGACAAAAAGCTTCCAAGATTATTAGAAAGCATTTTCAGGGTTTTCAAGTTGCTCATAATTATAGTGCTCATTATAATGGGAGGATATGGGTAATATGGAACCCATCAACTGTTACTGTGCAAGTTCAAGTTACTCATGCTCAGAATATGCACTGT
Organism: Agrostemma githago; assembly: GCA_958450325.1. Lineage (NCBI taxonomy): Eukaryota > Viridiplantae > Streptophyta > Magnoliopsida > Caryophyllales > Caryophyllaceae > Agrostemma > Agrostemma githago. The sequence continues at coordinate 31,712,009 of OY288259.1, read as the reverse complement.
AGTGTTTTGCATCATGCATCTTATAGTCAAATGGATATCTCTATGGTTTATGGATGTAATGATGGTGGTGATAGAGAAGATCTCTAGAATCAGCTCTGCCAGATTAGCAATACTGTAAAAAAAATTGGCTCATCCTTGGTGATTTCAACATAGTGAGGGATGTAAATGAAAGAATAATTGGAACTGACCCAAATTTATGCGATATTCTTGCCTTCAATGCTTGTCTTATTGCTTGTGGGTTGGATGATATTGCTACTACTGGTTGTCAATATACTTGGACTAATAAACAAGAGGAAGGTGCTAGGGTTTGGTCAAGAATTGATAGAACCTTGCTAATTCTGAATGGGATAATATGTTTCCTGAGACGAATGCTATTAATCTTCCTATTGGAATATCAGATCATTCTCCTGTGCTGGTTAATATTCTCAAAAATGTCAGGTTACCTCCTAGAATCTGCTTCCTAAATTGTTGGATTACTAACTCCACTTACTATGATATTGTTAAGCAGGCTTGGGACGGAAAGGTTTATGGAAAAGAGGGTTTCAAATTATTTTCTAGGCTCAAAAATGTTAAGAACCAGCTAAAACAAATGCACAAAAGTTGTTATTCCCAATTGGATATAAGGATTAGAGATGCTAAACTGGCTCTTGATAATTGTCAAAAGGCTGTGCAGGATAAACCCTTATCCTCTGAGTTGATGAAGGCTGAATTTGACCTTCTAGCTGAATACAAAGGCCTTATATCTGCAGAAATGAGTATGCTAAAACAAAAATCAAAAATTGATTAAATTACTCTTATTGATGCCTCCTCTAGTTACTTCTATAATAGGATTAAAGAGAAACATAAGCAGCAAGTTGTTGGTAGTATTCAGGACAAGAATGGTAAAATTTGTAAAGGTCAGGATGCTGTAGCAGAGGGGTTTATTGATTATTACAAAAGTTTACTTGGATCAACTACAACAGTAATGCCTTTAGATGCTCAGTTCCTTCAAAAGGGTCCAATTATTTGCACAGATTTGTGGCAGAGCTCACAATGTTTACCATCCTTTGAGGAAATTGAGGCGATTATTCTAGGAATGGGGACTCATAAGAGCCCTGGTCCCGATGGCTTTTCCGCAGATTTTTTCAAAGCCAGTTGGCCTACTGTAAAACATGACTTCTCTATGGCTATATTGGATTTCTTCATGCATGGAAAATTGAGTAAGTAGGCGGCTACTACTCTTCTTACCTTGATTCCAAAAAAGGCCACTTGCAATACTGTAATGGGTTACAGATCGATTGCTTGCTGCACTACAGTCTACAAAACCATTAGTAAGATCATTGCAAATCGTATGAAAAAGGTTTTGCCCCATGTTATAGGCCTTAAACAAGCAGCCTTTTGTAGACACCCAGATTTGGACCTGGTGGCTGCAGAGGTGCCCAACAAACACCCGATGACGATAGGACAGCAACGCGATGCGGGCTCGCAATGTTTTAGGTAGCTTTTCTATAGAACGGATCAAATAAATTACTCGGGCAAATTAAACTAACATGATGGCATCCTTAGTCGTGTCTTTACAGTCGCACTGACACTAATTAGAGTCAATTCTGACACCGGGACCCCGAGTCGGTCCCAAAACTCGAGCCGAGTCAACACCGCGCCAAGTGAACCTTGGGATGAACACCCGAGGCCCACCAAGTTCACGGCGCTAGGTAAAGGAAGGGAAGCCCTAACCCCCAAGATACATATTATACACCCGTCCCACGGTTTTAGAAAGTATCAAAATTGAATCTTCAAAACTCCAACCACCCCACCCCACGCGCCTTGGTCTCCCTACGCCTATGCCCAGGCGCCTGAGACTCGGTGCACCTCAGCTCAGGCGCCTATATGGGCGACGTGGGCCGAAAACACCTATAAATACCTCCCCTCACGCCCTCATTTTGACACACAATTCTCATTCTTCTCTTCTCCCTCTAAACTCTCGCTAAGGGCTCGCACTCCGACACCCGAGGCAAACGATCCACTCGATCGTAGTTCCGATAAAAAAGTGACATCGACGCTACTCCTCACCTTCGAGCACCCCACTCGATACTGAGGTGCATGTGTTCGACTAGCTCAAGTCTAGTAGCGAAGCTCTGCCGGATTAGCCGCAGAACCGGTCCATAGTAACGACGCTCTGCCGGAGTAACCGCAGGAAGGGTCAAACGGTAACGGAGCTCTGCCGGAGTCACTGGTCAAGCTAGGAGGATCCGCCTGTTGATCGAGTCGTCATTCGGTTGCCATCTAAACAAAACTTTCCATATTCGCACTTTTTATTATTATGCACTACGATAACACTAGATGTCGGCACTAGGCCCACAAACATCTACTAAAATACGTAAGGTCCCAACTTCAACCACAAGCAGTAAAACACACTAAATAGACCCGAGTAATTCCGAGATCCGCTCTCAAACTATCTATGCATCGAGTCCCATTTAGTGTATACTCTGAGGGAGCAACTCCTCACTATGTGATTTACTTACATTCGCATTTACAGTTTTTCGTATGATTTATTGTTTTTATTACCTTATAATCGCATGCTAAATAACCTAACACAGAATTCAAAACGTAAAACAGCTAAACTTGAACAAAGTGATGGTCTGGTTCCGTATTAGTCCCAGTGCTCGCCTTATTAGGTTCGATGCATCTCTACTAATGCCGAACTGACACATCTTAAGCAGAATACCAGGTAAGGTATACCACGAGAATGACTAATATCCGTATTATCGCGTTAAAACTGATTTGCTAATACGTATAATACTAGTACTCTCTACTCTCCTACGTGCATATTTTCATGGCCTGCTTGTCACATGAAATCGCATGCAAACAATGTAAACACAACTACTTTGACGACAAAACTTACTTGTCCTTAAACAACCGACATAGCAAAAGGAATAGAGTTAAAACAACGGATGTTACAGTATTTCCACCACAACAAAAGAACTAGGATATCAGCTCACCGATTGATTAGTAGAGGCCGCTATAGTGCGGGCGGGATTGGGTGTTGACATCTATCGGATGTTGGCTTCCCAATACGTACCCTCACCCCTTACTCAGAATCAACGATTTCCAGATGTCCAAAGCCATTGGCAATGAGAGTCACTCCAGGCATGGAGTGCTTAAGGGTACAAGTCTTTATCTTTAGGTTCCGTGCCACTCAACTTTGAGCCGGCAAGGGATCAACGTTGACTTGAACGGTTTCCGAGTCCCCATAATTGACTCGGTGGCGACTCCACAAATCGGCAACAACTTCAGTTCACTAGAAAGGTCGCCTTACCAAACAAAACGGCCTTTAAACATTTACAACCACAACTCGATCGATTCCCAAACGGAAACACGGGTGCCCGCACCCGTCTAGTACAAGTCCGGATCGTCATCCAAATCGAGGTCCGAAACATTGCCCCGTACGCGAGATCGGACCGGCCCCCGGCAGGGAGGGGGCCGCGTGGGTGGCCTCCGCCACACGTTGAAAAACCGGGTCGGTCCCGCGCGGGGCGCCGGGCGGTGCGGACGAACATCCACAGTTTGGCGACTCCGCTGGGGATTTGGAAACAAGTTTCCAGCGGTGGTGTAACTTGAACGAGGTCGGTGAAGCTCATTTCTTAGTTCATAGTTGTGGTCACTACACGTTTTGGCCCTAAAAAGCCCACCCTAACCGATATCAGGACCAATCGACCTCTTCGCGGTAAGATCTCTAGGGTCGCGCGGAGAGATCCTCGATTGACGCTCCGGCCGCCTAACGCGTACCCCGCGGGAATAATAAGCGGATAGTTCCAAACGGACGGCATGACACTCGTCTCCCCAGATCATTGTCAATACCTAAGTAAAGACAATTCGTGGGCGGTAGCCTACCCTAACCTACCCTTGTCTGCATCCTGCATGAATGTATGCATTCCTAGTTATGTGTAGCGTGTTTGAACAATCCAACCCAAATAAAACACTAAAAATTTGGATTCAACCACGCCAACATATTCAACCGCACCCAATTCCATTTTCGAAAATATCTCATCTTTTCAAAACGACGTCTTAAACGCCGATACTCTGGTCAAATCATGATTTCTAAAAGAGAAAAAAAAAACATTTTCAGATGCCGTCGTCATGGCAAATTTTACACTCAACATTTTCAAACAAAATATATTTTCAAAACGTCATCACGTGGCTAAAGTAAAACCCGTCAAACAACAAGTACCGTTAGCACTACCGAGACTCCCAATTAATGGGATCAAGGTGCACCAAACGGTTACATTTTATTTTCAAAAAAAATTATTTTTACACACATACTGTTAACACAACCAAAGCTTCAATAAATGAAGTCAAGGAATCCAAAACGGTTACATTCTCAAAACGCTTTCCACAATACATCTGTACCCACCATCAGATGCTAGCCGACGAACGTGGGTCACTCGTTCTAAAAGTTCTTTTTTTCTAAAAACATTATTTATCACCTAAGTTCTTTAAGTAAGAGTTCATTTTCACACCTTTGAAACACCACACTACAAGTATCGAACTAGCTAACTAATAGTAGTCTCGATAAAAGCATCACGTTACCACTTTCAAAACCGGTTTACCTAAAGAACCATGACCTTTTCAAAAAAAACATCTACACTTTTGCTATCATCGTACTCCCGACGCACACACAGCAATACACTTACACATCACAAACGATGTCACCACACCATCGTCTCCCTAATTTTAAAAATTCGTCTTTGTCAAAACCCTCCTTTGCAAGTATCGGTTGTTTTCGAAAAAAAAATATCAAAATTCTTTGATCCTGAGCCGGGATCGCGATCAATCTCTTACGTCGTACAACCGTGTGATTAACTGTCTATGTTAGTTACTAGGATCACCTCTACTCGGGGTCTTACATTTTGGGTCGTCTCATTTCGAGAAGTACTCTTTAAACCTCATCTCCGAGGCTTGTGTCAAATCGTCTCGCTGCAGAGATTTAAAAGTCATCATGCGTTTCGCCGAATATACCAAGAGTCTAAGGCACCCGAGTCCCTAAATCACTGACCGCACGCACCCGAGTCAAGGGCCTCATTTTCGCATCGCTCAGTTAAGAGCATTCCTTCGAGCCCCTAAAATGCCCAGCAAACTCGTTCTCACCAAAAACACCTTTTCACAGTCATGACGGGGGATTCATGCGTGGACGCAAGCAATCACAGTAGGGACAATGCCGGGCAATTAGTAGACAACACCATAGGAGCATTAGCTGACCTAATCCGGGATTTACAAGCCACTGTTATCATGGTAAACGCATCCGTGAACAGCATAGACTCTCGCCTAGGCCATTTGGAAGACAAGGCCTCAGATAAACACCACACCTGGGTCCTCAACGAGGCCCTTTTAAATTCTACCCGTTAGGTGGGGCATCCATCGGCCTCATGCCAAACGATCCTGTTATCCCACCTCAAGATGACACCCTCCAGTCCGCCATGAACCGTATAGATTTCCTCGAAAATCAGATGCGCCTGAACCAAGGAAACAACGTCCACCTCGAAAACCATAGGAAATTCGAAATGGTGAACGACCAAATTAGCTGAGAACTTCTCCCTAGCCGACATACCTAAGTTCAAAGGAACTGAGGACTCCCTTAACCACATTCGAGCCTTTAAGGATTACGTGGCCATTAAAGAGGTCAAGCCTAACCTCTTCACTAGGATATTCCCCTCATCCCTAGGAGACACGCCACGATCGTGGTTCTATTCACTGGACCCTAAGAAGGTGTCCACCTGGGACGATATCTCCATAGAATTCGTAAAACAGTACGCGGATAACGCTGAAACGCAAGTCACCATTAGGAGCCTCGAGGTCCTCTCCCAAAAATGAGAAGAAAGGCTTCTCAGAATTTCTGACTAGATGGAGGAAGGTCAGTACGCAACTAATAAACCGTCCAGACGAAGCCACGTTAGTGGAAAAATTCGTCAATAACCTTAGGCCAGCCTACGCCTCCCATCTTAGGTACCAAAATATCCACACCTTTAAAGAATTATCCACTTTAAGAATACGCCTAGAGGATGATATGAAAAAAAGGGGTATTCTCCAAAATAATGGGGAAAGGCTATCAAGGGCCGACCACTTCTACGGGAACCCGATCTTATGGGAATAACAAAATCGAGGAAGTACACCTAGTTGAACCAACCACCCGGAGAAGGACAATTTTCAGCCCTAGAACATTTTCTAAGCTAGGCATCACATACATCGAAACCTTAAAAAGATTGACCAAGCAAGGGAAACTCGAACTGTTAGGTCCTACTCCGGACCCACCCGCAGACAAGAGGGCAAAATCATGGGACACTAATAAGTACTGCCAATACCACCGTGGCAAGGGCCACGACACAGAATCCTGTTTTCGGCTCAGACATACTATACAAGACATGATAGAAAACGAGACAATCCCTCTTCCCCCACCTGAGAAACACAATAATACTACGAACCCCTTCAGTGTCCACGCCATCTTCGATGACACTATTGACTGCTCCCACCTTGTCCCCCTAGGAGAAGAGGTCCTGAACATCGAGGATGAACCAGAAACTCATCCAGAGCCCGCATCCCTCGACCTCGCAACGACTATCGAGAGCCTAACCCTCCTAGTGTCACAGATACACCCTATACTCTCGAGGATTGAGACTAGGATAGCCCATATTGAGGAAAGACTCGAGGAACCTCCCAAACACCCCAGTTTCCCATGCAACGGGACGATCAAAGTAGAGGACATAGGTTCACCCGAAAATATCGAACCCAAGAAGAAGTTCACCCAAATCGGGTCAGCTACGCGGCTACACTCCGAAGATTAGCCTTCCTTCGCCTTTTACGACCCATAGGGCCAATGGCCGATCCCGCGCTTAAGCATAGATCCCGTCACTGGTCCAAAGGTAAACACTGCCACTACCACAGGGGCAACGACCATGATACGAGATCCTGTACGTTGTTAAAAGATAAAATCGAGGGGTTGATAAACACGGGGGTAGTAAAAACCACACTACTAACGAAAAGACCCACTCGTTTCTTAACAGATAACTCCGAGGAGAGGGGTCTCCGGCTACTATAACACCTACGGTTATCCCATGATCAAGCCCTAACCATGCTAATATCTGAGGGGCTACTATATCCCTTGAGTCCGACACCGGACCCACCTACCGACAAGAGGTCATCACATTGGAATGGTGACAGATGGTGCCGGTACCACCAAGGCCGAGGACACGACATTAGCAAATGTCGTGAATTTAGGCAACAAGTTCACCACCTCATTCAGGAAGAAAAATTCGGGGCATACACTGAGTACGAGGGCACTAAGACGCCTACCGAGGCCAGCAAGTCTGCACCCGAGTCAGAGTCTAGTTCATCTTAGGGCCTAGACTTAGTAATAATAGTAATAAATGTCTTTTTTTTCCTTTTTCCTTATCGAGTCTAGGGAAGCGCGAGGGACATGTCCTCCGCCTCCCCCAAAACAAATCACGGGCATCTAGCCCGTCTACTATATTATCAATAAAACGACCTTCCTTTTTTTTACAAACATGCCTCGACAATCACTCAATCTTCTTTCAATAGTTAACTTTAGACGCTTAAGAACGCGACTTTATGCCAATTATCGATAGCAACTGACTAAAACACAAGGGCTACAACAAACGGCCAACTTAGCTTCACCCTAAAGAAGAAATCGGAAACAATAATCCTAGGCTTAGCCTGTCATCAACCCTCTGACCAAGCAATAATAAACCTACAGCAAACGAACATCCATCAAACCAAACTTCCCCAACATAACCAAATACGAAGCCTGCCTAACAGGTCTAAAAGCAGACATATCTCTAGGAGTTAAAAACCTTAGAGTACATGGAGATTCATCCCTAATAGTCAACCATGCCACGGGTACCTGGAAGGTTTATAGCAAAAGCCTAACCCCATACCAAACAAAAGTAGAAACAATATCCCAGGAATTTACCGAAATCGACTTCTTACACATACCTGTTCGGGCAAAAATTTGCACCTTCGGAATGCAACGTGGCACATTACAAATGGTAGGTCAAAAGGTCAAAGGTCGGAAGGTCAAAGACGATAGTCAAAAACCGAGGGTCAAAGGTCAAAGTCAAGAGCCGAGGGTCAAAGGCCAAAAGTCAAAGGTCGAAGGTCGAAGGTCAAAGGTTAAAGGACGAAAATCGACATTATTAGAGTCATTGGGTCAGACGGAACCCAAAATAATAAAAGACAATGGGCCAAACAAGGCAAAGAAATATCTTGCAGCCCATTTGTAGAATGCAGCCCACCAGAGAAAAGGTCAAGGAATATCCCCTAAATTTATGGGATTCCTCCTGCTGACCAGGAGATAAATGAGGAGGAGAATATAACTGCTGAGGGGGAGATTAAATGCCAAGATTTCAAGCAATAAAGGAGATTGAATGCCAAGATTTCCAATGATAAGTGAGAATAACGGCCAGCAGCAGTATAAAAGGAAAGAGAGGAAGAAGGAAAGGGATCATTCAAACACACCAACTCCAGGCATACACTACACCAAAATTCCGGCAATCAACCATAGATAAAATACTCATATTTGTATTCTTTCCTTCATTCTTTTTCCGTTCATAGTGAAATCTTGGCAGGATTCCGACTCCCCCCCGCGGTTTTTCCCACATCGGGTTTCCGCGTCACCAAAACTTTGTGTGTCACCCATTTCCTTTCATTGTTCTTTGTTTGCTAGATCCGTCTCGATTTCGTCGACCCATAGTTATAGGAAGATCGCTTTAACCCGCAACCGAAAGCATTGACCCGGTAAATTTTTACGAAAACAATTTGGCGCCCACCGTGGGGCAAAGTGATCATTTCCTATAAGCCAAATCCTACAGTGAAGCAATTCTGTATCGCCATGTCCGAAACTGGTCAAAGTCCCTCCAGCAGTCAAGGAACATCAACCCAGCCCATTGGAGGAGAATCGTCCCCAAAATCAGCAGAGCCAATTCTCACGCCCCTCACCCTGGCAATTCCCACCAGCCTGACGGTGAAACCCACGCTATCAGCGGCTAGGTCCCCTCCGACGACTAAAAATTCTTGGGTCACCAGCTCCTCCAAGGCCAGGAAGGAGAGCATACCAACAAGAACCCCGACTCCAGGAGGATTTGTGGGAGAAGCTCCGAGTGGCGCGGGGTCACCAGACCTGATGCAGAGTATGCTCCAAGGAATCAATGCTCTGCGCCAGGTAGTAGAAACCCTGCAGAAGGACAACCAAGATATCAAGGCTCGGATCTCAGCAGCAGACAAGACTCCAGTTGCATCGCTACAGATGTCACTAGAGATGCTGCCCCAGATGCCTTGGGGAGAAGCCAGCACCCGCAGGGAATCAGCAACTGGCAGGAAGACCACCAGAGAAGTCCCCTCAGAGTTGGTCACCAGACTGGAGCTAGGATTTGCTCCACCAGGCCCTGTTATTGAACCCCAAGGGTTGGGTTACCTAACCTATCGTACCATAGGTAACCCTCTCTCCAGCATCGAAAGTCCAGGAATTAACTCACTACCTTTTGCAGGCACTCTCGTCCATCAGGTGCCAGGATGGCAAATTGCAACCCCACCCGGGATGACCACCTTATCCAACAACCAGTCCTCTGGAGGAGTGTGGACAACGCCTACCCCAAACCAGCAGACACCGAGATGGCAACCAGGAGCCCCGGTCAACCTGGCGACCGCTGACAACAGCCCGTACACTAGAGCAAAATGGCCACCCAGAGTCCCACTCCAGCAGACGTCTAAATGTCAGCCCGGATCCGCGGCAGCAGCAACACCTCTACTTCCTCCTCCTAGCAGTCAACGCCTTGGAGGACCTCATGCAGAGCGTACTCCTTTCAGTTTTCTCTTCCTGTTTCTAACCCTCTTGCAGGAACAGTCAGCACAGCAGATCAGCAATACTAGGAACTGAGAGAATTCAGGGACCTGATCAACAAAATTCCTGGGATGCCACGCCCCTTGGAAAGAGCAGCCAGAGACAGCTACGTAGATTCACTCTTCATCGACGATCTAGCCTGTGTTGCTGTACCCAAGGGCTTCGTGCCACCATCCATGATGCTTTATGATGGCACTGCAGACCCCCTAGATCACATCAACCAGTACAAATAGAAGATGATGGTGGTGACTGCTACGGGGGCCCTAAAGGAGGCCTGCATGTGCAAGGGGTTTGGTTCCACACTGTCAGAAGCAACCCTCCATTGGTTCGTAGGACTGCCTAACCGAAGCATCGCCTCCTTCGCCGACCTGGTCAATGCCTTCAACCAGCAGTTCGCCAGCAGCAGAAAACCAGAGAAGCAGACCAGCGATTTGTATTGGGTGGTGCAGAAGTTCGAAGAATCTACACGTGACTTCCTCAACATATTTAACAAAGAGAAAGTAACCATTCCTAGATGTGATGTAGCCACCGCCATAGAAGCCTTCCGCCAAGGGCTCCACCAGGATTCAGACCTCTATAAGGATCTCACAAAGTACCCATGTGCCACGTTCGAGGATGTGCAGACAAAGGCGATGGCAGCCATCAGGGTAGAAGAATATTTAGGCCCCAAAAGGGCTACGTATGGTTCTGAGCACGTCTCCAGAAAGGCGCCAGCAGAAAAGAGGGGTGAGAGATCAAAGCCCTACGCCAGGAACTTGAGCAAGGTTTCCGAAGAGAAAGACTGGAAGGACAATCCGGGATTGCCACCCAAAGTGAGTGAGTATGGGTTTTCGACCAACCTTGCCGGGGTGCTCAAAGCTCTTAAGGAGTTAGGACGTAGAGTTAGGTGGCCCATGAGACAGGACTACACCAATGACCGAAGGGACGCCAGCAAGAGGTGCGAATTCCACGGCGACATTGGACACGATACCGATGAGTGCGTCCAGCTCAGGAGAGAGGTTAAGTTCCAGTATGATCATGGGAACCTGGACCACCTCGTATCCAGAAACACCAACAGGATAAATGCAGCAGATCAAGTATCGCCTTCTCTACCTCCAGTATATACCAGAATTGTCAATGTGATCACAGGAGGGTCAAAATTATGTGGGCTAACTTACTCAGCAGCCAAGAGACATTCCTCTCAGGCCAGAGGAGACAAGCCATAACACTCCTGCAGAATCAGTTGCAAAGATCTCCCAGTAGTCACCTTTGATGAAACTGATGCAGGATCTGCTCCAGAAATGCACCATGATGCCTTGATAATCACTCTCTCCATAAGGAATTGCATCGTGAAAAAGTTTTTGGTGGATACCGGGAGTTCAGTCAACCTCGTCATGTTAGAAACCCTCCAGAACATGGGGTTCGGTGAGAAGGACCTAACCAGGAAGGCGGTCCCCTTGATAGGTTTCAGTGGGGAAACCAAGCACTCTCTAGGAAAGATCACCATTCCTACTTATGCTGGAGGAGTGAACAAGCAAGTGCGATACCTAGTCGTCGATGGATCCTCCACCTACAATGTGATCCTGGGGAGGCCTTGGATTCATGAAATGAAGGCAATCACCTCCACCTACCACCAGTGTCTAAAGTTCCCAACACCCTGGGGAGTGCAGAAGATTAGTGGAGACCAGGGAGAGGCCAAGGATTGCTACAAGGTAGGCCTTAAGAAGACGGCGAGTCCCCAGCATAGCAACTACAGAGCCTTCATCTGCCTCTGCAGGAGTACGTTGAACCACCTCAGGCGGAGTTAGATGAAGTCAACTTGGACAAGCAACATCCAAAGCAAAAAGTGTTAATCGGATCAGAGTGTACAGGTAGTATCCGCCAAAACCTCATTGAATTATTAAGAACTAACATGGATTGTTTTACTTGGTCACATGATGATATGGTAGGTATAGACCCAAGCGTCATTAACCAGAGGTTAAGTGTGGATCCCAGCTATAAACCAGTCCGGCAGAAAAGAAGGAAGTTTGCTCTAGAAAGAAATCAAGTCATAAATCAGGAGGTAGACAATCTGCTGGCTGCTGGAAAAATCAGGGAAGTGAAGTATCCGGAGTGGCTGTCTAACGTGGTGGTAGTCCCAAAGAAGAATGGCAAGTGGAGGGTATGCATTGATTTTACCGACTTGAACAAAGCATGCCTGAAAGATCCATTCCCCCTGCCACACATAGATGCCATGGTAGATGCTACAGCAGGTCATGAGATGCTAACTTTCCTTGATGCATGGAGTGGGTACAACCAGATTAAGATGCATGCAGCAGATCAGGAGAAAACAGCATTCAGGTATGAGAGAGGTATCTATTGTTACAATGTTATGCCTTTTGGTTTAAAGAATGCAGGTTCCACCTACCAGAGGGTAGTCAATAAGATGTTCAAGAGGCATATTGGGGACACGATGGAGGTATATATTGACGACATGGTCGTCAAGTCAAAGCAAGCTTCACAACATACAACGCACTTAGAAGACATCTTCAACACCCTAAGAGAATATAAGATGAAGTTTAATCCTTCATAGTGCACATTTGGAGTATCGTGTGAGAAGTTTCTGGGGTACATGGTCACCCAAAGAGGAATCGAAGCCAACACGGAGCAGATCAAAGCCATCCTCCAGCTGGAGTCCCCGCAGAAACCTAAAGACGTACAACGCCTGACCGGGAGAATTGCTTCTCTAAACAGATTCATATCCAGGTCCTCAGATAGGTGCAGACTATTCTATGATATACTGAAGAAGGCCCAAAGGTTTGATTGGACAGTAGAGCGCGAGAAGGCGTTCAGCGAGCTGAAGCACTACCTTAGCACTCCACCTCTGCTGTCAAAACCGGAGCCTGGAGAATCACTCCTCCTGTATCTGTCAGTAACCGAGGTAGCAGTCAGCGCGGTATTAGTACAAGAACATGAAGGAGCACAGCACCCAGTATATTACGTCAGTAAGTCTCTGCTTCCTGCAGAGACCAGGTACACGTCTCTTGAAAAACTTGTACTAGCACTTGTTACCGCTTCCTATAAACTGAGACCTTATTTCGAGACACATGCTATTTCTGTAATAACAAACTATCCACTGAAAACTATTATGAGAAAACCTGACACTACTAGAATTAGTGGTAATTCCTACGGAAAAATTCCTACGGATCTTGAAAGGCGTCGGAAAGTAATAGTTTCCTACAGATATTTCCTGCAGAATCCTAATCCATTGCTCCTTTAAATCACTCCTACGGAATTCCTATGGATTTGTTGTAGGAAATTTTTCAGGCTACGGAATCTTCCGTAGGAAATTTTGTAGGTCCAATAAAATTAGCTTCTTGAATTGTCTTAACTAAAGTATGTCAATGCATAAATTAAAAATACTTAATATCTCTCATACGGTTATTCTTTGTATACACAGCCCCATATATTATATGAAATATACTCGCCCCTTATTTTATCTAACCCGAAATGACCAAACCAGAAACACGAAATAAAATCCGCCCATAATATTGTTTTCTCATCAGGTATATACCACTGGGTATAATCCTCCCAATAATATATTACTTGATATTGTCACTTTTTACATAATATAATAATATGGAGTCGCTTACTCCATATTTGTTTTACTACTACAACATGGTACACCGTATTTTTTAACATTGTTATTTCATATCACCAATTCACCATTTTAAGATGTTCTTAATTACATGTTATTATATTGTAACACTTAGTATACCTTATATTAATATTCGTTAATTTATCTAGAGTTCATGTTAATTTTATTAGTGATAGCTATTTATTGTTTTCCCAGGTTCATTATAGCTTTTATGGTTTTATTAGTAGTACTTGTTGACTTTTCTAGCACGTATTTTATTTTTATTTTTTATTAGTTGTAGCCATTTTTTCTTGTCCATCTCCAGCTTTTTACGACTACTAGGGTTGTTCACGGATCCAAACCCGGATCGGACCAGACTGGACCGGATTGAGCCATGGACCGTCAACCAATAAAATCCCAATCCGGAGACCAGACTGGTTAACAAAGAAACCCGGACCAGACTGAACTGGACGTAAACGTAAAAATACACTAAATTTGGCTTTTTTTTATGTGGACCGAACGAGTATGTGCCCCGGTTCGATTTTCCGATCCGGACCACTTTTTGAACACCCCGAACGACTACTTTTTTTTGATGAAATGTGAGAGTAGTATTACTTCAAAAGGGACAATATACATGGAGGCATATAAATTCAAGACGGGTATAATAAACTGTCTTTTATATTTAATGTACATTAGTAACATAAATGGTCAAGATCTCTCAAGTTTTGTCGGGGTCAAGACCCGAAATTTTGACTCATGAACCCGAATGACCTGTTAATTTAGGGTCGAATATCGACCCGCTCAATCCGTTGGGTCAATGAGAATTTATTAAATTCAATAAAAATATTTATATTTATATATAATATTTCGATTTATGATTATAAAAATTAACTTTAAATACATCTAATTACAATATACAAAAATATAACGGATGTGTATTTTGTCAACACTTCTAATAGACGTAATTTATTTACTACGCAAATTTAGTCGAAACAGTAATTTAGTTCCTAATTGTAGTGGTTGTATCCTTAGAGATACTCAGTACTATATACTCCTTAAATAATTACTTGCCTCCGTTATGTATTCTTTTCATCCATGCCCTATATTCTATACATTCATCCCAAATTCCTTCGCGGGTGCTCAATTCCCTCGCCATTGTATCACCTTCGAAGTCAGCTAGCCGACGACCGCCTACGCTGCTTACTAACTGTCCTCTTCAATCTTTCCTTATTCTCTTACTGGTAATGAATTTAAACTTTAATCTTGTATTTGTGCCTTCTTATTATTTTGTGGTTTTTTGTGAATGTTGAAGTTGTATTCTGTACTTTTTGAAGCAATTTAGTGTCTTCGTCAAACTACTAGTCATCTGAATCCTATTATTACAATTATCTTTTATATTCCTATAGTTTTGAAGTTTTTTTGTATATTTTTACTCAATTGGGTTAATGGGTTTGAGGGATCTATATAGTTACAGATTTAATGGTGGATTAAGTCTATTTGATGAGTCTATAGTTACTGGTGGATTAATGGGTTTGATGGGTTATAATTACCAGTGTAGTTTCTGATGTTTTAATGGGTACTGTAATTGGGTTACAAGTGTATTAATGGGTACTGTAATTCAGAGTAATAGGAGAAGGAGAGAGAGATAATTTGTGTGTATTGTTGTGAACTTTTTATTGTGATTATCACTACAAAATCAGTCCTTATAAACACAGTAGGTGTTATTTACATACCTCTTTGTCTCATCCTTGTTCTCGGGACATGATCTATTCCTTAGTTCTTTCAAAGTTGAACTTGCTTCTGCACTAATCTTAATATAGCTACAGGGAACCACATAATTGTACGCCATTATATCTTTCTTATTAGCCCTATTAATTTAACCCATATATTGTAGTTGCAGCGTTATTCTAAATCGTTGCCTTAGTGATTGTCGCTTTAGTCTACGATTTTGACTGAAGGCTCATTGTTTCCCTTCTCCTTAGTCACTCTCAGCTCATCAATGTCCTGAAGTCTCCTGTTCGCACTCAACTGATGACGGAGGAGTAGTATCATGTTTACAAAAGTTATTCAAAATCTGTAGTGGACCAAGAGTGATCGTGCTTGGTGTCTTCACACTCTACGATTTTTTTCCATGTATTTCCTCATTACATCTTCAAATCCCCTGCTTCGTGGGTTCCATGAACATGGTAGGTATTATGTTGCACCTCTTCATTAATACGCACACATTCCTCTTTGGTTAATAAGGGACAATAAAACCTACTAATCTCCTTCTCAAAATCCTCAATGTCAAAGGTTAACAGTATAAGGGTATACGTGGGTAATAGTATAAGGGTATATAGGGATTAATGGATTATGCATAGGTTTAGTTCATTAGTTTTAGTTACTATACAGATTAATTAATGGTTGTCTTATAGTGTTAGTTTATTGTTGGCTATAGATAAAACATTAGGCATATTAGTGCTCCATGCATCACAACTGTATCCGTGGGTCAGTTAAATGTGTTGGGTTGGGTTAAGCGTTGTTCGTTGTCGGGTCAAATATTTTCGGATAAACTAATGTGTATGAACCAAACTGAATTGATTTGGAATTGTTTTAATAATATTATTTCTTCTTATCTTTGTGGTTGTTGTCCATTCTTATTGGACTAGTTCACCAATTCAGTGCAGGGACTATCAAATAAATCTACATAGTGTAATGTACTCACTCCGTTCAAGTCGAACTTTCTCTTATCCCTTTTTGGGACGTTTAAATCCAACCTATCCATTTCCATCATTGTTTTAATATTAAACAAATACTTTAAACCTTATATATTTATATAAATGTCCCTATGTACTCTACATTTAATATTAAACAAATATTTAACTTTTACTCATTTGTAAAGTTAATAATAAACAATCGATTTCTTAGAATTTGTGCAAAAGTAAAAGCGAAGGTTTGACTTAAACGGAGGGAGTATTGGTTTCTAATATTTTTATGCAACTTGATTTCGGGCTTGCATATCTAGGTCTTAAATTAGTTTATGCCGTCCATCTCAGGGTAACTAAAACCGTGATAACTATGTCATGATTGAATGTTGCGGCTTAGATATAATTACTATGCTTTATCCTGTTGGTATATAATGAATTGTTAGTGGCGTATAGTATTGCCTGCTAACACTATCATTAATACTAACACTAACAATGCTACTGGTACTAATAGGCTAGTAATACTAACACTATTTAAGAAGACTTATATAGAATCTTAAGCACTAGATGGTACAATGATGATGATGATAGTTAGTCTTATTTGACCCGGAGTCGCATTAAAATATTGTATTCAAGCCGCCTTATATATAACTACCCCTTATAGGAGAAGTCGCACAATAAAATTATCGTAAAACTCTCTTATAGGAAAATTTGTGTACTAATAATACAAACACTAATACTAATAGTACCAATTACAAATATTAACACTAATACTAATACTAGTGCAACTAGTGTACTAATTTTAATACTACGACTACTGCTACTAATAATAATGATAATAATACCAATACCAATACTTCAACTAGTCTCTTGTGAATGGACTCAGGTAAAAATATTGTAAGGTCCCTGTTTTTTTGAACTTAAACTGACTGAACTGAATTCAAAGTGTCTGAACTAAATTGAACTGACTGAAAGTGTCTAAATTGAACTTATTTGAACTGAATGAGTCTGAACTAAAGTGAACCGAATTAAACGGAACTTAACTTAACTGAAAAAATAAATAACAAAATAGCAGTGGTAGTGGTAGTGGTAGTGGTAGTGGTAGAGTCTCGGAACTGAACGTGTTTGAATTAGTAATTATAACTACCCCGAATACAAGTGATGGTAAAATCATTTTATCAACTGAAAAGAGCGTATGGTAAATGTATTTAAAATGTTCTTACTTCAATATCTATGTTTATTTACAAATTCACGGATGATTTTAATGTCCATTTTATGCTTTAATAATAGGTTTGATCATCCAGATGTATCTTCGTTGGTCGCAAATGCATTAAGGTCTAACTTCACTGTTTTTTGTCCAACTTGGAAAAAGACTCCTGCAGAAGTTCGAGAGAATTGTGGAATCACTTTTAAGTACATTAGTGCTAAATAAACTAAAAAAATGATTTATTTCATTAACAATTGTCCATATTAATAATATACAACACTTCATATGGTTATTGTCGATCTAGGCCGAGGTTACATTTGTGTCTGATCCTGAGGTTGATGTTGAAATGGCTTTTTTGCGTAAGTTAAAGAGCGCCTTAGGGATATACTTTATTACATCAACACCGATGATGATAAGCCTGATTGGATGCCAGCAACCTCTTTTAACCAACTAAAAGCGTATAGAAATAGTTATGCGTTTAAAAAGATGTCTAATAGCGCAAAAGCCAACCGAGCAAAATATGCTATCGATGGTATTCCAGGAACTCATAACATGGGTTCTATTTTTAGCGTTGAGTTGGCCGAGCGAATGGTATATCATTAGTCTATAACCTTTTTTAAATTTTTATTTCATATTCACAAATATAAGAAATATTCATGTTCAAAAATTACAATAATATTTGTAATTTAATTTTCCAGATTAGAGATGATGAAGAAGGGAAAATACCTACGACTTTCGAATTATTCATTCATTTTCATTCCCACAATGGGAAGATTACAGATAAGAGGGCAGAAGAAATAAAGCTGGGAATGAAATATAAGCATCAACATGTGATTTATTAAGTTTTGAAATTTGTTTACAAATCTTTATATTATGTTTTTTTCAGGAAAGATTTGAGTCTCAAAAAGTATAAGCAATTGTGGAAGGGGTGAATTTGATGAGGATGAATTTTTCATTGAAGTTGTGGGTGGCTTTCAGAAGGGATGATTGTATGGCATAGGCAGTGCTAGCTATTGATTATTATTTCAAGAAGGCGCCAACATATATAGGATCTTCGGCTACAGATATCACCTCCAATTCTTATGTTGGTGTTGGGTTGCTAAGTAAGGTTCAAGTAGATAATGCTAAGGTGCTAGAGGATAATGCTAAGGTGTGAGAGGAGAATGCTAAGGTGTTAGAGGAGAATAAAAGAATGAATGAAACAATCCTAAAGATGCAAGAACAACTGGACACTCAAATGAAAGTTTTTGATGGCTAGAAGTTTTGGAATGAAATAGTTTTTGTTTTATTGTAATGTGATATCTGAGATTATTTCTTTTATGACAAATTTGAATTGCGTTTTCGTATCACACGTTTTTTGTGGAATTGTGGCCTCCCTCTTTACGGTAGAGTGTTAATGTATGTCGTTGATGTTTATAGGATTTTGGTATTCAAGGGACAACAGAAAACAGTGAAATTATGTATAAAAAAGGTTTTTATCCTACGGAAGTTTTAAAGTTTCTTATAGAAATCTGGAGCTCGAAATATTTAATAATATTTTTTTTTTCTCAATCAATGCCTCCTACGGAAATATATTGTCCTACGGAATTTTTGTAGGAAATTTATACCCTTCTGACGATGATCCGTAGGAACGTATTTTTTGTCAACAAATACTCGTCACTAACCATTCCGACGGAACATTCTGTAGGAAAGTTATTTCCTACGAAAAATATCGTAGGAAATTATTTATTTCCGACGAAGTATACCGACGGAATGGTTCCTACGAATTTTCCGTAGGAACGTGTTTATTCTGACGAAAATGGGCACGTTTCCTACAAATCGAGTCCGTAGGAATGAACGTTCTTTCTTGTAGTGTGAGTTATCAGGAAGGATGGCCAAGTGGTCCATACACCTAAGTGGCTTCGACCTGAAGTTTGTCCCCAGAATAGCAATAAAGTCCCAGGTGTTAGCAGACTTCATATCCGACTTCAGCCCAGCACTGCAAGACTCAGGCAGAGAAAGGCATCCTCCTCCTGGAGGAAGACAAAGGCGAACAGGTGTGGAAGCTAAATGTAGACGGCGCCTCCAACATGAGAGGATCTGGAGCAAGATTAGTTCTCAAGTCTCCTCAAGGGGATCTCATAGTCCAGGCAGTACGGTGCGAGTTTCGGACAACAAACAATGAGGCAGAATATAAAGCTCTAATCCTAGGTCTCCAGCTGGCTCACGACCTCAAAATAAAGCGCCTGGAGGCATACAGCGATTCCCATCTGATAGTCAACCATGTGAATGGTTCGTATGCAGCTAAGGACTCCAAGATGATGTCTTACCTTGAAGTGGTAAAGGGGCTCTCCCTTAGGTTCATAGACTTCTCAATCAACCAAATCCTGAGGGACCAGAATGCCGAAGCAAACGCCCTAGCTACCCTGGGGGCAACGTTCAAGCCTGGTGTAGTCTCTACCATACCCATCGTCCACGTACTGGAGCCAGCAGTTTGTAAAGGTCCACAGGAGCACAAGATGCCTGAGAAGGGGGAGAATTCATCAGACCAGGGGTTGCAGTGGCTGCAGGAAGCAGGAGTCTGCAGCACCTCAGCAGGACATGAAGGAATCCTAGACTGGAGAAAACCCTACCAGGAATGGCTGCAAAATGACATTCTGCCAGCAGATAAGAAAGAAGCCATGAGCTTTCGAATGAAGGCATCTAGGTACACCCTCATTGATGGTGTTATGTTCAAACGATCAACTGCTGGACCATACCTGAGGTGCCTAGGTCACCAGGAGGCAGAAATTGTTTTGCATGACCTCCACAGTGGTGAATGTGGAAATCATGCAGGGGGCAGGAGTCTATCCAACAAAGCACTCTGCCAGGGCTATTACTGGCCGACAATGCGTAAGGACGCCAGGGAATACGTTAAGAAGTGCGACGTCTGCCAAAGACATGCACCAGTCAACCACCGGTCAGCAGAACCGCTGCACCCAGTAATTTCTCCCTGACCCTTCATGAAGTGGGGAATGGATATTGTTGGCAAACTACCAAGAGCCCCAGGAAACAAAGTCTTTATGCTCGCCATGACAGACTACTTCTCCAAATGGATAGAGGCAGAAGCATTTCTTCAGGTGACTGAGAAGCAGGTTATATCCTTCATAAAACGTAATATTATCTGCAGGTTTGGCATTCCTTCAGAAATCATCTGCGACAACGGGTCCCAGTTTATTGGCAACAAGATGGAGGCCTACTGCGCCAGGTGGAATATCGCACTAAGCAAGTCTACCCCAAGAAATCCTCAGTCCAATGGGCAGGCAGAGTCTAGTAACAAAATTGTGATAGACAACCCGAAGAGGAGACTGCACTAATGGAAAAACCCCCTACCGCGTCGGTTCTAAATGGCCTTTTGCATCGTTATTGAAGCGATGCATATCAAGGGGACGCTTTTACCTTGCGTCAGTTTCAAACCGACGCAAAATGTATTCCCTTTTGCGTCGGTTCGTATCTAGAAACGACGCATATAACTTATTTAATGTGTCGCTTTGTACCAAACAACCGCCGCAAAGAGTACTACAAGCGACGCATTTGATAAGCATTTTACATCGTGTTCTTAGTAGCGATGCAATTGATAATGTTTTGTCGATGCAAAAAATATTTATAACCGACTCATTATGTGTGGTTTTGCTTCGTTTTTGTTACAAGCGACGCAATTAGTGACTATTTTGTATCGATTATAAAAAATGGACCAACGCAATTAGTATCATTTTGCATCCATGTTTTATTAGAGCTGACGCATATTTTGGACGCCATTTTTCGTTAGAAGCGACGCAATTATTGACATTCTTGTGTCGCGTTGTATCAAATTATGCAATATGTCATCTTTTGGTGATGAAATATTTGATACCTAATATGCGGCAGCAACTTCTCATAACATTAATAGTTATCATTATAAAAAATAAATATCTGCAATTGAACTCCATTCAACCACTAATTCATTAAATGCAAAACATTATAAAATTCGTTACATAATAGTGTCAACAAGAATGCATTTAAAAATATACCAAAACTCTAATCAGATAAACGGACAAGCTATGTTACTAAGACAGACTAGTCACGTCCTTACATATTCTTTAAACAATCGGCAGCCCAAACCTCTCCAGCCATATCCACATCTTCTATCAACATGGTTGAATTTGCAATCACCTACATTTGACGAATAGTTTTTTTATAGTATGAGATTATCATAAATAAAATAGAAATGATCTACCTTTATGAAAACCAATTAAAGTAAGAACTACCTCCTCAAAGTCTTTCTATGGACGTCTGGGGTAGTAAAACGTTATATCATACATCTATTACATAACATAATAACCACACTCGTAACTTTCGGGTGGTTGGGGACACTAAATTTAGGAAAAGAACTATATAAGTAACAACGCTTTTCAAATGATTAGTAAATAATTATAAAAAATATAAAAATTAAAATTTACTTACCTCAATCACTTTAATATTTAGTTTGTTTGGTTTACTGAAATTACGTCTTCGGCCACAAACACGATGTAATCTCCAACCACCATGAAGCACAACTTTTATGGACAATTTCTTAGAAGTACTTTGTTGAGAGTCAAGGATATACATTGTATTCAATCACAAACAAACGACAATCAACATCCAATGATTACTGTGGGCAAAAGATGTCGGTTTTATTTTTTATATGAATAAATAGATGTTAACTCATATGCATACAAAATAAAAATAAATTTAATACTTACTTTTCATAAAATGCTCCCATGATGTATTTCTTTTTCTCTTGAGTCTTCAATACATACCTTATATAATCTTCACAATCTCGTTGCTTTTCGATGTAGTCCAAAAGTCTCACGGGGCACAAATATGCAACAGCATCAGTTGCTTTGGCAACATTTGCACTTTCATATAAGAAACTACATTAATTTTTAGGACACAAATTGACATTAGTAAGCAAACTATTTAAAGATGTTAAAAATAATTATGACATTGGTTTATCCATGTTAAAAATAATTAATTATGACATTGGTTTATCCATACCTTCCCCAAGCTTGAAGCATAACCACATTTAGCCAATCGTATCTAAACATCTCCATAATTTCAACAATGGTCAAATGACAGTCGACATATTTGGTGTCTTTGTAATCATAAACTGATGCATCAATCAAAATTGGGATGACTGCATCTTGCGGTAAAGAGCGCAGCTTCACTTCTAAAGATTTGCAGTGATACCCACACTAAGAGGTTTCTTGTCACTTGATTTACCTATAGCCTTGTCTTTCCCCTTGTTTTCAAGGAACGTAGCCTATAAAATAAATAAATTTAACATGCGAAAAAAAAATCACGCTATTGATCAAGTCTACCTATTGAATATTACCTTCTTTGGAGCCCTTTCTTTTTCGCTCCTTCCCTTCATAGTTGGACTGTTAACAGATTTCGGAATATCATAAAAAAAAAATTATGATTTAATTAATTTGAAACAACTAGTTATTACCCGACCCATATAAAACTCGTATTTTTCAAACCCGAAATACACCCGAATCGAAACTCGACTGCCCGACCCGTTCGACAGGTCTAGGTGTCTATAACAAAACTTGTACGTATACTACTATAATCTTGTTCATAATTTGATTAGTTTATTAATTTATTACTCACAAATCATGCAATAATACTTATCCTGTCAAAACTCGACCTGATCCGCCCGACCCTATATTAGTGTCATGAACCCATTTGTTTCGACCCGAACCCACTTCAATTACCCATTATTATAATTATTTATTAATATTATTTTTAATTATAATTATTATTTCAGCAGCCTTCAGCTCAGCTTAGTTCAGTTCAATTCAACTCAAATTAGTTACGTTCAACTCACTTCAGTTAACCTGACCTAAATCATACTATTGACTAAGCACTTCAGACTCCTTCACCTTAATCAACCTCCTTCCCTGATTCACTCATAATTTCCGAATGACTAATTTCCCTGTGGTTTTCATTTCAAAAGCAAAACCCCATTGTCAAGCTTGTTGTTCTCTTTATTATCTTGGGTGTCATTGTTTTCCTCCTCTTCTCGTTCCATTGATTATTCAACCCACCCTTGTAGTCTCAAACACCCTTTGCCTCTAATCCTCTTGAAACTGATCTCTTACTTACACCTAATTCTAAAGGTATCATCTTTCTCTTCGTTTCTGTAACTTCATTTTCACATTTTGGATTTTTGGGGATAATATTATCTTAATATGAGTCCGTGTCAATTTTTTTTAATTCTGTCTAATCTTAATTAGCTGTAATGCAATTATGTTCAGATTTGGAGACCCAACCATATTCTCCTAAGGAGCCAAAAGTCCACCCCACCACCACCACCACAGTTGTTGATCAAGGTATGTATATTATCATGCGTTTCTTTAAGCTTAATTTGATGAAATGACGGCTATATCCTCAGTTTCCATCTTTTGATCTTCATTTAGTGTATTACTGTTTTTGTTCATTGTAGTTGAACTAGGGTTGATGAGTTTGATTATTGTCCTGAAGATATAGATTTGATGCTCATAGCTTAGTTTTAGACTTCACTAAATTTATGCTTATTAATTAATTATACATCTTTCTGCAATGATTTTTTTCTATCAGTGGACTTCAGAGTCAATTTCAGCTTTATTAAAATTAAGCAATGGATTACTTGGAGACAATCAACTCTACTTCTAATATAGACAAACCATGAAGCAACACAAAAAGAGCATTAAGTTAACAACCAGAAGTGACGTTTTCTACTTTGAGTCGATTAACTTTGATCAAATTAACTTCACAACCAGAAATTACGCTAATATCTCTCATTGTTGCTGATGTCTACTGTATAACAACACAAATTGGTCTCTACTTTATTATCAACCAGAAATACTGATTTGAACATACTGATCTCTACTGTATTCCAGATTTGAAGTAAAAATTATGCAGATTTTTTTGGAATACAAAATTATGCAAATTTGAACATAATCATCTCTACTGTATTCAGAAAATAATTAACAGTTGGCATTGACACATACTTTCAATGTTGCAGATAGGATAATGACGATGCGATATTGCCAGAAGCATCTCTTGACAGCAGCGACACGTGAAATAGCAGAGATGACTTCAAATTGTCGGCAAATTTGTATCAGCGAAGCATGATCAATTTAACAAAACAATGAACACAATTTAATTTGATTTAATGATATAAACTTGGAATAAAGGTGTTAACAAAGCCAACATGCCAATAAATGTACAATCAAGGATAGACTACCTCAGTTGAAGATATCTGAAGTATGGTGATGCTGCAAGATCAGACGGACGTGTATTACGAGTACGGTGAGTTATTTGATGTAGAGTTGAGAGGATGTTAAACAATATAAGGCAAGAAGAAGAAGAAAATTGCTCAAGACCTAGTAGTCATGAAGTACGTTATGGTAAACGTGGGTTTTCTTATAGGTAATTGTGTTTAGGTTACTTAATAAGTAGCAGACATAAGTTATTGCTGCAGCCCTGCTAGTGTATTAGATTCAACTTCATTCCTTCTTTTTTTCCAAGTTATGAACGTGGGTTTGTTTAATTATATTCCCTCTTTATTAATTTTTTTTATGTATTTAAGTTTTCATTAAGTTCAATTGCACTGGAAGTAGACCCGGCAAAACGGGTCACTGGTCAGGATAGGGTCAGGTTTGCTTTGGGTCGGGCCACTATCGGGTTATTAAAACCGGATTGATTTTGGATCATGCGGGTGTTTGGGGTTTGGGTTATTTTCGGGTTTTCTATTTTTAATTTTTTTAGGGATATCGAGTCAATGTCGGGTTGGGTCGGTTTTGTCAGGTCTAACTGTGGATTCGGCAAACGGGTCAACCATGTCAGGTTCAGGTTAGGTCAGTTTCGGTTCGTGTTGCTTTCAGGTTATTAGATTTGGGTTGACTTTGGGTCAAGTCGGATCATTTTCGGGTTCGGGTCATTTTCGAGTTTGTTATTTTCGACTTATTTACGAATTTCAATTCGTTTTCTATGATAACATTATTTGTGATACTCGGGTAAGACGGGTCAAATGGAGTTACAGGTCAAACTCAGGTGTTCAGTTCAAATGTTGGGTTGAGTTCGAGTTGGATTATTCGGGTCAGGTCAGTTTTGCGACGTCTCACCCTAACTCTAAAATTCCGAATACACAAACATATAAATAATGTTTTGAATTTTTTTTTAATCCTTTTTTCTAATTTATGGAATTATTATCATCGCAACCAAAATATGTTAAGGAAAATAATCCATCTTTCATTAATGAAATTATTATGTATCACAAATAATGTATATATTGAGAGGATATTGATCATTTTTTATCCTACCGTCTCAAAGAATTCGGAGGCCCTGTGAGAATTTTTCATTGGAGCCCTAAGATTCGGGGATCACCGGGATTAAGACAATATTATGCCAAATCGCCAATATTATTGTCCCAGTCTAAATGTCAGAAAGAGCACATTTATTTTAGATCAGTTAAATGTATTCTTTTAATAATAAATGAAGTTGCAAGCATTAATTTAGGAAGTAAGTTTCTTAGAATGATAGTCAAAGTTATCGATTAGCTGAATATTGAAATCAAAGATTGACGATGATATTAATAGATGGTTTTACTACGAAGTACCCTATATATCGTATAGGAGAACAAAATATTGACATTAGAATAAATAATCAATTAAAAATCAAGAATCAAGGTAGGTAAATCATCTACGGATTGTCCTATAACACAAAATGACCCAAAACAAAAATAACACAATGTAAATAGTAATTTTATAAAATAATGCTCTAAAATAAAGAAATTATTGAAATCGGACACCTTTGAAAATATTGATCGAAAATGGGTCCATGTCAGGGCAGGCGAAGTCGCTAACTGAGAAAGCGAACAAGAGGTAAGTTGCATGCTCAGTAGGCGACTTGCTCTGGTGTTCCTAAAAACATCACAGAGACTAGAGGTCAAAACCCTGCCAATTCACTATTGCCCAATTGTCTCAAGCACCTCAGCCTTAGTAATACTATTGTTTCATTATAATGCTGAAATTTATATATCCATATGTATATGCAAGTGGTGAATGGAATTAGATTTACAAATATATAAAATTCAAAGTTCGTTGTAATCAAGAATGTGCTAATGTTCTAATGGTTGGTACTTGTGGTAAAATGCTCTAGCATCGTGGTTCGAATCCTTAGAGTAGCATTTTTTGGTATAACTGGGAAAGTCTCCCAGTAAGTGTGCGACTTCCATAACCATCTCTTTCCCCGTCAGCGACTTTATCTATCTTACATTCTTATGCTTTTCAGTCAGTTGTTGGGCTGGCCCGCTTATTGAGTCCGAGATTTTGACGTGGACTCATTTTCGATAAATATTTTCAAAGGAGCCCCAATTCGATAATTTCCTTTTTTTAGAGTATTATTTTATAAAATTACTCCAATTTAAAAGAGATTATCATAAAAACAAGTAAAAGGTATTATTTTGCATTGAAAAATAAATTACAGAGGGATTCGAGCCTTACTCTCCTCCTTGGAGGGTCAATGCATATACCAACCTAACAACCAATATACAATATTGAGTTCTTGCATCAAAAAGCTAATATATGAACATTAGTTGTATAGAATTTCGGAGGCCCAGTGCATCCACATCTATTGCACACCTTCTAAGACGAGCCGATTTTTTAAATTTATGAAATTATTATGTATGACAAATAATGTATATATTAAATGGAAATTTACCCTTTTCTATATTTATGAAATTATTATGCATCGGTTCTATTTTAACATCGATGCAATTGATCTATGGCTTCGTTTATTAAGTACAAGCGACGCAATATATTAAATGCATCTCTTTTTATTTAGAATCGACGCAAAAAATTAAACTAAATACGTCGGCTATGTAATTCAACCGACGCATTTGCGCAAATACATCGTTTTTGAAGGAAAACCGACGCAAACACTTCTCTTAAATGCGTCGTTTTGACATAATTTCGATGCAAAACTCATTTTCGCGTCGCATATGTGTAGAACTGACGTAATTTAAGCGACGCGGTAGGTGTTTTTTCTACTAGTGCTGGAGGAAGCAGGGGGCAGATGGGCAGAAGAACTCCCCTTGGTGCTATGGTCTGACAGAACCACACCCAAGGTGGCTACATGACAAACGCCTTTCAGCTTGGTCTTTTGTGCTGAGGCGGTCATCCCTTCAGAAGTGAGAGCGCCTAATCACAGATACGGTTGCATAACAGAAGACAGGAACCAGGTGGAGATGACAAATAGCTTGGATACTATAGATGAGCTCAGGACCGATGCTCAAATCAGGATGGCCTCCTACAGGCAGACAATCGCCAGAAGCTACAACAAGAATGTCAAAATCAGAGTCCTGCAGGAGGGAGACCTAGTTCTCAGAAAAGTCTTCCAGAACACCAGGAACCAGCGAGCAGGAAAGTTCGGCTACAATTGGGAAGGGGCCTACCAGGTAGAGAAAGTAGTTGGGAATGGAGTCTACCGACTTATTACCATGGAAGGAAAAATCATCTAGAAACCCTGGAACATCATACACCTGAAAAAATACTTCTTTTAAATGGGCCAACGTCGCCAGAAACAGGGGCCAACGTCGCCAGAAACAGGGGCCAACGTCGCCAGAAACAGGGGCCAACGTCGTCAGAAACATGGGCCACTGCCGCCAGAAACATGGCATCTATTCTGCTAGATGCACCTCTACCAGAACCCAGGTTTCATCTTATCAAACCTTGCAAACATATATTTAAACATTCCTTTTTTCCTTCTGCCTGTTTTGCTTTCTTTCTGCAAAATTTAAAAGTTAGATGTTTCATCTTCAAGTATGCCTTTAGAGTTTGACTCTCTCCTTTCATGCCATCAAAATTTGATTTTCCTTTTGCATGTGTCGTCAAAATTTGATTTTCTTTTGCATCAAAGTTTGATTTTCTTTTTGCATGTGTCATCAAAATTTGATTTTCTTTTGCATCAAAGTTTGATTTTCTTTTTGCATACATCTTCGAAATTTGATTTTTCTTTCTTCATATGTTTTCGAAATTCGATTTTCTTCCGCATATGTCTTCAAATATTGCATCCCCCATCTTTGCCAAATATCATCAGTTTTTTCAACTAGAGCTGGTAACTAATTTGGTGGAGTGTATAAATTCTACAGAAGGCGTGTGTCTTGTGACTAAGTGCCTACAACCGGGACATTACAGTCTCCTACGCCACTTAGCACCCACGCAAAGCATGGCACCTTCGACTGAGTGGGCGAACTAAATCCCAGGCCACCACTATATCAAAGGTCGACCATACAAACATAAGGCATGCATATAACAAAAGGCAGTAAGACAAAACTACAACAAATGATTACAATCAAACGCTAACAATTACGATCAAAAGCAAACGATTACGATCAAAAGTTACACATAAGAGTGCCACAGTATTCAACATACCCTTTGCTCCCCTGAGCATAAACAAAGGTACTACAGAATTTTTGCAAACACTAATAGATCAGAAATTCATGCCATACAGGATTCACAAGCCGAAAACAGAGTACAACAAAAGGGGAGTAACATCACTCCAGCAGAACTTGGTCCGCAGCCTGGACCTCCTCCTCTGGTGGAAGTGGAACCGTACTATAGCAGATCCTCCTGCAGGAACCTGGGTCTCTAGATAATTGAGATGAACAACGGCAAGACCTCTCCCAGGATCATCAGAGCGTCCTCCTGGTCCACAACCTCTTACCCATCAGCCTCCTGGTCAGCAATAGGAGAATCAACAGACTCCTCTAGATCAGCGCCTTTACGCCAGAGAGAGCATCCGAGTTAGGTGCCACAGGAAATTCCTCATACAGACGTTTCTTCTCTACAACCAGATTCCTCCGCCAGCAATCCGCGAACCAAATCCAACTCTTCCAGAAAACTATTTTCTAGCACAGACCTGGGACCAGGAAGTAGAATCTGATCTAGAAAAGCCATGTTCTCTGCAGACTTGGACGTACCGAAGCTTTCATGAAATTTGAGCACCACTCCAGTAGGAACACCCTCAACGAATCTAGGGGCAGAATAAGAATGAGGCTCAGAAAGATCTACCACAGGGGGTTCACTTTCTGCAGGAGTAATTTCTGAGAGAGTGGACGAGTTACGCCTTCTCCTAGAACCAACAAAACTAGTAGAAGCAGAACCAACTCGCCACTTGGAGGCCACCCTAGTGGCAAAGGCCCACCTCCACCAGCCACAACTTGCTCTAGGGTCACACGAGGTTTAGCGGATCCTGAAGAAGGAAGCAAGCAAACTGAGGTCAGGTAAACCTAGCCAAGCATGAACGTACCTTGCCTGAAGACATGTCCTCACCAGACTCTTCTTTTTTCTTCTTCTGGAGGAGGAGAGGAAGGATCACGTGTTGAAGGATAGAGCAAATTGCGAAATATCCTCTGCTCCAGGTTTAGACCGAATAGTCGGGTCAAAGAATCAATCATCACGCAAACCGTCTACGATCCAAGCAAACGGAAATTCCCGCCTAAGATGAGCTTAGTCGGAAATTTGGGGGCATTTGTTCGGGCCAAAATTTGCACCTTTGGAATGCGACGTGGCACATTACAAATGGTAGGTCAAAGGTCGGAAGGTCAAAGACGATAGTCAAAAACCGAGGGTCAAAGGTCAAAGTCAAGAGCCGAGGGTCAAAGGTCAAAAGTCAAAGGTCGAAGGTCGAAGGTCGAAGGTCAAAGGTCATAGGACGAAAATCGACGTTATTAGAGTCATTGGGTCAGACGGAACCCCAAATAACAAAAGACAATGGGCCAAACAAGGCAAAGAAATGTCTTGCAGCCCACCAGAGAAAAGGTCAAGGAATATCCCCTAAATTTATGGGATTCCTCCTGCTGACCAGGAGATAAATGAGGAGGAGAATGTAACTGCTGAGGGGGAGATTAAATGCCTAGATTTCAAGCAATAAAGGAGATTGAATGCCAAGATTTCCAATGATAAGTGAGAATAACGGCCAGCAGCAGTATAAAAGGAAAGAGAGGAAGAAGGAAAGGGATCATTCAAACACACCAACTCCAAGCATACACTACACCAAAATTCCGGCAATCAACCATAGATAAAATACTCATATTTGTATTCTTTCCTTCATTCTTTTTCCGTTCATAGTGAAATCTTGGCAGGATTCCGACTCCCCCCCACGGTTTTTCCCACATCGGGTTTCCGCGTCACCAAAACTTTGTGTGTCGCCCATTTCCTTTCATTATTCTTTGTTTGCTAGATTCGTCTCGATTTCGTCGACCCATAGTTATAGGAAGATCGCTTTAACCCGCAACCGAAATCATTGACCCGGTAAATTTTTACCAAAACAATACCCCACGAGGAAAACCAATTAGTTGACGCATTATCTAAGTTAGCCTCACTAATAAACATGCCTGATCACCTTTTCTCTATGCCCATTTGCGTAGAGAGAAGTGAAGAGCCGGCCTACATCCATAGCCTCGAAATCGATAACACCCCCGAAGAACCTTGGTACATGATAGGAGGGATTTTGCCGTGGATCCCGCTGATCAAGTTAAACCAACTATTCCTAACTGGGTACATAGGGCAAGTCGGGTCGAATCCACAGGGACGGGGTGTCAAACTAAGGCGTGCTACTGTCAAAGACTAAGTTCGAGAAAAGCTAATCTAGGGGATAGACTAAGGTCGACTAAGGACAAAGCTAAAGTCTAAAACACGAACTAACAAAGCTAAACAAGTAACTAATGACAAAAGGAAACAAATAAATCAATAAGAAGAAACTAGGGCTAGGTCGGGTTCATGGGTGCCAAGGAGTTAAAAAGAAGGAAACGGGGTTACTAGCATGATTTCGTAGCCAAGGTTCCGATCGAGCTCTCGCTACTTAAACGGCCTAGGGGTCATCCTCACCACGCTCTCGCTACTAATGAGGGAACCAAACCAACCAACCGAACACACACATACAAGAGAAGAGGCAAGAAAAACAAGGATTGATCGTCTCTAATCTCACAAGCATTTCATCCAACATGTGGAGTGCAAGGTACATGGGAAACAACAAAAACAACATCTAGTACCACCCATCTCACCCTAATCATCCCTAATCACACCCAATCCCCCTACAAACCCTAGGGGAAGACTACTCACACATATCTAAACTAAAACAAGCACAAACAAGAGAAACAAGAACAATAACAAAAGAAACATTCATAAAGAAGAACAAGGATGAACAACAAACATAAACAAAGATGAAAAATTGAATAACAAAAAAGATTAAGAGAAAAGAGTAGAAAGGGATTATACCAAACTACAAAGGATAAAAAGATGAGAACTTGTATATAAAGAACACCCAAAACATCCACCAATGTTGTCAAGATTGAATGGATTCTTCAAGAGATCCCTTAATACAAGATTAACTAACTAGACTAATTAAGGACTAATCTACACTAATCTAAGCTAATCTAACCTAAAGTAGTCTAGGGTTTAGTGGGTAATGAAGAACATAACATAAGATTACAAGAGGTGGGTATATATAGGGTTACAAGAGCAATGGAGAGGAAAAGAAGCAACACTGGGCTTCAGGTGATCCTTCCCGGCCGGAAAGAGGTGGTCTCGGTCGGGAAGGGACCCATCTCGGCCGGGAAGGCCCTCTTCTCGGCCGGGAAGGGTGGTCAGTGGCCCTTCTTTGCTCTGCTTCATCATCCCGATCGAGATGG
Source organism: Agrostemma githago (assembly GCA_958450325.1). Lineage (NCBI taxonomy): Eukaryota > Viridiplantae > Streptophyta > Magnoliopsida > Caryophyllales > Caryophyllaceae > Agrostemma > Agrostemma githago. The sequence continues at coordinate 31,679,921 of OY288259.1, read as the reverse complement.
CCATCATCTCGACCGGGATGGGTCTTGTAGGCCTCAAATATGATCTCAAGGGTCCCTACTTTCTTCTCATGGGCTTCTCATCGATTCTCGGTGCTCGGGATCGAGTCTAAGGGGCTCGGGAATGGGTCCCAAGGGCTCGGGATCGAGTCTAGGCCACCGGGTGATCGTCGCTTCTCTTTGTTGGCTCCAAATGCGTCGGAAACGAGTCTTAATCGTTCCCTTTCTCTATGATAGGCCATTGGAACCTAAAACAAGCTAGAAGAAGCGTATGTAGCCTCGAAAACCGGTCCAAAGAGCGATTCCACAATTGAAACCGGGACCAAACACAAAGAATAAGCACTACAAACCACACTTATCAACTCCCCCACACTTAATCCTTACTCGCCCTCGAGTAAGTACGAACTAACTACTAAACTAACAACAACTAAAATACTAGCCGAGCGGGTATTAGCGCACCCTACGTCCTTTCAAATCACGCGAGAACACTTAGAGGACAAGTGCTCTCCGCAAGGCAAGTGGGGTCTTGCGACAAAACTGTGGATACAACCGAACACGAAAGCACATAAACAAACAAACACACAAACAAAGAAAGAATCGGTTGCATCAAAAAAAAAACAAATACCGCTTCCCTCAACAAAGCGGTGAATGAGACACCGGTTAAGGACTCAAGGCAAGTGACAACGTTCCCAAGCTAACAACACAAATCGATATGGACAAAATCCTAATAGTATGATGACAAAGCAATAAAAACGTTGGTAACTTACCTAGGTTCCTCCTAACCTTCTGAGAACGTACCATGGGACGATAGGCGGGATGGAAAAAGGAAGAACCACGGAATTAGTCGACACTGTAGGTAAGTGAAACCCCGCCCCCTTTAGCGATAAGACAAGAGGGTCGTTCCATTGTCCAAAATCGCCCAACTAGTCCAAGTAAAAAGGTGGATATGGTTGCAAAATGGGCGAAGACCGATCATTACCGCTATCATCCTTCCTAGGGACTCGGTCCTTTGGTAGGCTCTTCACGGTAACGATCGGAAAAAGGCTTATTTTGAGAGGGTGAGAATCTTTGTAATCCCCTAGAAATTCTAACGCGATATAGTGGCGGAAACACTGTAGAGTCGGGATTAAAACACACTGTAACTATGTCTTAGTAAAATTAAAATGGTAAAGTCAAACAATAGGCCTTAAATAAAATGGCCAAAATTGAAAACAATCCACAAAAGAGGTTTGAACAATCCATAAGACATAATTATCAAAATAAACAAGCAGGATCCACACTGCTCGCTAGCGCACACCCGGAACACGTGTACCTGCCATGTTAAAACATAACAGCCACAATCAGTGAGGAGCAACGTCAACGTTCTCCCAGCCGTATAACAGGATTTTAAAGCTGTAATTACTACTATAGAAAAATAGTAAAAATGGAAACAGTAAAACAACATATTAAAAATAAGCTTTTAGCGCCAAAACCAAAATATTAAAATGGGTTTCCAAAGAAACATAAAAATAGTTGCCAACCTACAAACCAATTTATATCGATAATATAAAAATATTCCAAATGGTGTTATGGATAGGATTAATGCAGAATCTAGACTTTCACTAGGATAATACTAGAAACTAGCTTCGAGAACTGTAGACTTAACTCATAACAGAATTCAGTCTCTAACTAGGGAACTCAACTATAACAGGACTACGTGCAACGAGGTCCTGGTTTAAGTAGTGCATACCCCTCCTAGACAACAAATATGTCTAGTTCAGCTGACGGCGACTAACACGATGCGATATATAGCTTAAGATCAAAACATACACTCTCCTGGGCGAAACTACGCCTAGTTCAACGACCAAATGTGCCCCAATTAGGCACACCGGCTTTATAGCTGATGGCAAAACGTATATCGCAGACTATATATTACTCTAAACCCACACTCGTCCTTATTCCATAACTCCAAAACAAGCCATTATCGATATTCAAAAGATATAATCATTATAAACAATAAGAGAACAAGAAGAAAAGGATCACTTTCCAAAAGAGGAAACTTCTATTTTAGGAAACTTCTATTTTTAGAAACCTTACTAAAGATAGCATTATATCAAAATAGCAAAAATATTAGTTTATACTAATTCGACATTTTAGTAAACGATATAGATTTATAAAACTAGTACTTTCGGCCTTAACGATATTACTTATCAAAGTGAGAGTATTTAGATTTACGAAATTATTGAAAAACCATACAAGTGTTTACAAAATAATTAGAAATGTCTTAAACACTTTAGTACTACTAATTAGGGTTTTTCCAAAATTTATAAAACTAAAATTCCCTAATTATTATTAGTTACGACAATACGATTATAAATAGGATTTTACGGCAAATGTCAAATTAAATCTTTTAACGTCTTTTATTCAATTAAACCATTGAATATATTTAGAATTTGTTAAGGGATGATTTAACTCTTAAAGTTTCAGATTTAAATACTTTCAAAATTGCTGGAAAAATAATTCTTTTAGGTAAGACGAAGCATTTTAACGATAAATCACAATTTGTCCGAAAATCAATACTTATTAATTAAAGACTTTAATAAATAGTACAAAAATTACGTAAAATAGTTAAAATATATTTACGGACATTCTGTCCAGAAAAGAAAATTTTCCAGAATCCTAAAACTCGGTTTTTAACGGGTTTTCTCGTTAATCGTCTAATCTCGACAATAACGATTAATAAAAATAGTAATTACAAAGCGATTTATGTATTAATATCCAAAATTTATTATTAAACTTAAAAATCATGATTTTACATAAAATACTATTTTTCCAGATTTCCAAAAATTCCAGATTTAATAAATCCCGTTAAAACCATCTTTTAAACCCGTTTTCACAATTAACGATTCCATTAATAAAACTTATCGTTCCTAACATTTTATTAAAGCACTAAAAATCATAAAATTACATTTTATCATGAAATCATCAGAATCATAATTTTTCCAGATTTAAACCAAGGAGCAGAAATCGAGAATTTAAACGACAAACGCGGTTTTAACGATAAACGATGATTTAAAGTGATTAATTAATTCATCCACTTAAAAATTCCAAAAACTTATGAAAACATTTATAAAATTCTATTTCATCATAAAGTTTCACCATGTAAAAAATCAGATTTAAATAAAAATTTTAAGTACTAGAACAAAAAATCGGCTTTTAATCATTTTTGTCCGTAAACGGTAATAATTCAATAATCGATAACTAAAATATCAGAAAAATACTAAATTATTAAAAATCATCAAAAACATCATTTTTACAGAATATAAACATATACATGTTTAGGCCGAATATTACGATTTTACAAATTAGTATGACGATTTAACCGTTAATCTCGTAAAAGCGATAAAAATACCGAAACATGCAAATTTTCAACTTTTAAAAATTATACAGATTTTATGACATACATATATTGTCAAAAGTGAAATATAAAAATTTATACATGCAACTACACAATTAAAACCATGAAATACCGAGTAACATCGACGTTACCTGTAATCCAAATCCGAGTCGATTATAAATTCATCGGCTTCGGGATCCTTCAAAAATCCTTCAACACATGAAAATCATGGTGGAAAAATACCATGAGAAAAACTAACAAAATCAAGGTAAATAGTGATCGAAAACATCATCGTTTATTACCTTAACGAAGAAATTGGAAAGAGAATTATTATGACGATAAAAACGAGACGAATATGACTCGATTTGAAGCAAGAATTAGCCTTGTGAGGCTGCTGGAGTCATGTCCAAAATTAGAGAAAGAAAGAATTTTTTGTTGTTGTTGTTGTTTAATTCAAAAATGAATAAATAGGAAATGGATGGTTTCTTATGAATGAATGCCAAATAAATTTTGATGAAAACAAGGGAAGACTTAGGTTAGATGCACAAGCCAAATAAAGAGCATAGGGCATGAAGAATTTGTTCATAAAGCATCAAATAAATGGGAAAGAAAAAGAATTATCTATTTAAGTTTTAACATAATTAAAATGGAACATATAAAGAAAAACGTAGTAAGGGTGTGACAAAGAGATGGGTCGGTCCAAATCATGGGGAAAATGTCTTAAATAATTTGTAAGTTCATAAAAAGAAGGGTCGTAAAATAGTTAATGGTATTTCAAAGCAATTCGAGTAAACCTCGCGTTGGAAAATAATTTATTTATGAAACTTCGTAATAAAGTCATTAACGGTTAAATTATTCGTAAATAAAATATTTCTTAGTTCGAAATATTATATAAATATATTTAGACATTTGTAGGAAAAGAAATAACTTATATCCGAGCTTAAAAACGTTAATTCGTAGAGAAGTAGAATTCCTTGCGGAAAAATAATTAATTACGATGAAAATCAAATAAATAGGTTTAAAAGAATTAAAATCTTTTAAAATAAAAATAAATATTATTGGACTCTAAAATAAAAATAAAGCTTGGAAAAATGATGAAACATAAGGCCGAAATAGAGTTATGATGAAGTCATAGCGGAAAGGATAAAAACGGTAGGAAAATAGCGGGTGTTACAATCTTTTTGTGAGACGGTTTTCTTTTGGCATATTTCTTTATCATTTGGCTTTTGAATTGCTATATCATTTCTTTTTCTTCTTTTGTATTTTGTTTTTCATTTGTTGTGCCTTTTTCTTTTTCTTCTTTCTTTTCTTTCTTTCTTTGTTCTTTCTTTGTTCTTTCTTTTTCTTGGTTTGCCCTTTTGGCCAAATTTTTGTTTTGTAGGCATTCATCGCAACCAAGTAAGAAGTTTGACAATTTGCAACTTATTTGTGGAAATGTGTAGGAGGTAGGGAAATGGGTGAGTCGGGACGACGTCTTCCCTTCAAACCCACAAAAAGGGGGAGACTTGGACTAATCAAAGCAATTTCGAACACGGTCACCTAAGGGACGGGACTCGGCAACCAAGGCCTTTTCACTCCGTGGGTGGTCATAGTGGTCAAAATGCAAATCCCGTAGTAAATCCCTAGTAGACTAGGTTGACTCAAGGTAAAGACCAACGAAACTATTGATTTAAGGTCATTCTACTAGACTAAAGTCCAAGACTCGACTCGTATTACTAGAAAGGGAAAGTAAACACTTGCGCACTAGCCTCAAAACCGGGTTTTCGAAAACATTTCCTACACTAGACTCAACTAAACAAGACAAAACAAAGACGGAACAAAAACGAAAGGAAAAGAGACAAACACAACAGAACAAAACAAGACAAACAAACAAGCAAATGCACAAAATAAACAAACACCACCCCGAAACTTCCAAACAAGCAACCAAAACAACCACAACCTTCAACAAGCTCCACCCGAGCACACATCATCACAAATCTCCTCCAAACTCCACAAGAGACAAAGAGGAAAAAAAGATAGAACGACATTACCGGATGTCTTGAGCTTTCCGAAAAAATTTACGGCGATCAAGGAACCTATAAGGAAATGGGGAGGCAAAACACACAATACAACAAAAATACAGCACAACGACATAAAAGGAAAAGACACAAAAGAAAATCTTATTGATTTTTGTGAAAATTTTTCAAATTTTTAGGGGTTTCTTTTTTTTAGATTTTTCGAAAAAACTACGAAAATAAAACTAACTAGACTAGGATATCGCTCCCCCACACTTAAAGCGAGCAATGTCCTCATGCTCGATCGGTAGTGTGTGCGGAGACACTAAAAAGAAAAGAAAAAGGGAAAATAAAACTAAAAATGAAAAAAAAAAAAAAAAAAAGTGAAGAAAGGGTCGAACGTGTCCGGCCGAGGTGTAATCAAGTCACCAAGGGCCGAGACAAGAAAAGATATGGATGGGGGAAGAAATAAAAGGAAGAAAATAAAAGGAAATGGGAGGGAAGGGCTAGGTGTAATCAAGTCACCTAGCCCGGATTCCGCCTAAATCCGACTAAATTCAACCAAAAGAAGAAATAAAACTAAGGTAAAAGTGAAAAGACTTGCAAATTTGGATTTTTCAAAGGACTCTCGATGTAGTCACGTCATCGAGAATCAGGAGAATTTAACACATGGGCCCCGAGGGCCACCACGACACCAAAATGATAAAGGAAAGGGGAACAAACGAAGAAAGACTAAGCAACAAAAGACGGAAAAGAAGGAGAGTCGCCTTACCAAACGGTTAGCAACTCAATCAACTCCATCGTCTCAATGATCGTTATCAGCACCTTGCTTGTCGTCATCATCATTATTCATCTTCCTCAATGTAGTCTCAAGTATCGGGCTTGCATAGGTGTAATGAGGTTGGGATTTGAAGTTAAACACGGTGTATAGTGATGAGAAGATGAGATGAAGGTGTATATATGAAGTGTAAGGGTTAAATGATAGAGGCTAAGGTGAGTAGGGAGGTTGGGTGGGGGCACAAAGTGGTTGGGTGGGGTTTAAATGAAGGAACAACGGCGAACGAGGCTGCAGGAGGCCTTCCCGGTCGAGATGGCTCTATCTCGGTCGGGAAGAGTCCTTCCCGGTTGGGAATCTCTTCTTCTCGGTCGGGATGGCGCATCAGAAGCTCCTGTTTTCATGCCCACTTCATCCCGGTCGGGATGACACCTTTCCCGAGCCTTTGAAGCCTTCTTTCAATACTAGGCCCACCCACAAGACAAATACAACCTCGGGATCCAAAGTCCCGTCCCCAAGAACTTACGAAAAGCTCAAAAACCGACTTCCTCCACCAAGCCTTGAAGCTTCTATCATCAATACCCCTCTCTAATTCTTCGTCTTCACTTCAAATCTATCAAGTAAGCTCAAAAAACACATCAAAGATCCCTCCCTCACATCGCTCAAGAAGATTCCAAATTACAAGATTTCCACAAAAACTAACAAATCCTAGAAACCAAACTATCCAATCAAACATATACAAAAGTAAACACAAAAGAAAAGGAAAAAGATATTTACACGATACTCTCACCATCTACGCCTCCATAGCCATCAAGAGCTCGAAGGAGTAAGTCAAATGCCCTAGCAACATCTTCATTAACGCTCATGTGGCCGATCCTAGCCATCAATAAGAGTTTCCAAGTCGGAGTCAAGAAGCAATCATCTAATCCATTACGCTCGGGTTTCTTGTGATCTTCCGGGCCTTCCGAACCAACATAGCAACGACTCTTATGACCATCCGGTAGGTATAGTGGTCTAGAGTCATGCTCAGCGTTATGATGTAGGAGATCACACCCTAGGGGGGTTGCTTCTTCTACGGGGTCAAGAATAGAATTCTTTTCCACCGCCCGACAAGGATCCACTTCACCAACCGTCTCACAAGACAAGGGACTAGAAATCGAGTGCGATAGAGGAGGAGAAGGCATCAAGTTTTCTTCATTGGAGGCAATTGGCTCCTCCAATTTCCAGTTCAAGTCAAGTTCCAAGGCATCTACCTCTTTCTCCCAAGTATTACGTTTCTTTTCACTCACCTTGTCTAATTGGCCTAGAGGAGTCTTGTCTTCACTTGGCTTTGGATTGTCAAGATCCGGTTCATCACGAAGAAAATCATACAAATCCAATTTGATAGCCAATGCATTGGCTCCCCAAGAGTTACCTTGAGAATCATGTTCAATTCCCTCCTCATTGTTGACCCTTGAAGCTTCAACTTCCTCTATTCTTCCCATATCTTCACCATCCAAGCAACACTCAACAATGATCTCTTGATTGACCTTCTCTTCTTCATTCGTGGCTTCATGATCGGGTTGACTTTCTTGTGGAGACACCCGACCTTCTTGCCCAAATGAACCTTCCTCAACAAGTTGTGGAGCTCGAGTGGCCAACATCGTAAAACGAGCCATGAGTGCATTGATTCGAGCATCTTGCACCTCTATTTGGGCCATGAGCTTCTCTTTATCTCTTTGCATTTTGATCATCATCTCTTGTTGACTCTTGTACAATTGAATCATCATCTCTTGTTGACTCTTTTGCATTTGAATCATCATTTGACAAAGCTCAAAGTTGGGGATTTTTGGTTGTGGGTTATGTGAGGGTATTTGGTAGTTGTTAGGACGTTGGAATGATCCTTGACAACTTGCATGGTAACCATATGGAGGGGGTTCATAAGATTGTTGATGAGATTGGTATGGTTGGTAAAGTTGTGGTCTTGGCAATTTGTCCCATGATTGTCCCATGACGATTGATGGTAGCTTGGATGCCTCATTGTCGTAACGTATGCACTAGAAGCACTTGAGCAAACGTTAGTAGCCTAGTGCTTTTGAGGCACTAGGAAGAGAGATAAGCACACAAGAAGTAGAACGGAGATACACGAGGAGAAGAAAACACAAAAATGAAGAACAAAGTCTAAAACTAAGCACACAAAAGTCTAAACTATGTCGTCCGCGGCAGTGGCGCCAAATTGATGGGAGGTAATTTGCCATGGATCCCACCAATACAGTTAAACCAACTATTCCTAACTGGGTACATAGGGCTAGTCGGGTCGAATCCACAGGGACGGGGTGTCAGACTAAGGTGTGCTACGGTCAAAGACTTGGTTGGAGACAAGCTAATCTAGGGGATAGACTAAGCAGTACTACAAAATATCAAATAGACAACTCCTAATAGACATCATATATTCTTAACAACTGATGTATAATATATAGACAACTGTTTTGTTTGAGAAACAGATGTCTTTATCTGATAATAGACAACTGAGTTTTATATAAACAATTGTCTATATATTATACAACTGTTTTATTTAACCTCAGTTGTCTATTCTAATTTTCAGGACCACTAAAAATTGGTTGTTACTACCCAACTCATATCACTTTTTCAAATATTTTTTTTAAGTAATCTAATAATAAGTGTAATTATTCACAGCAGCTTCTATTTCCTTATTGACGAAATACAAACTCTCAAGAACAAGTTCGAGGTTGTTATTTGGTCGAGGATCCCCAGGCGATGCAACGAGATAGCGCACTTGCTAGGACGATGGTTTCAAGGTCGTGCTGGCTCATCTTCTATGTGGACAATTTCTTTGCCTGAGTCAATAACTAGTAGATTAGTCGACGAGGCTCAAAATCTATTGTAATCCCGGTTAGCGGGCTGTCATAATAATAATAATAATAATAATAATAATAATAATAATAATAATAATGAGTGTAATTCAACACATTTCACTTTCTCAACCCACATCACTTTCTCAACCCATTTACCCGACTCATATCGCTTTCTCAACTTATCTAACTCTTCTCAATATTTTTCCTCTAACTCCCGCTCAATTATCATGAAGCAGCATCCCCAATTATTCCTCTAACCCTAATTTTTCCATATCCCCAAATCATGAAGCTAACCTCTCAATTTCTTCGCCGCTGTTCTTCGCTCTTCGTCGCCCTTCTTCTCTTCCTTCTTCTCTAATTAATTTCGAAGCCTATTCGTCGTTTTTCTTCGCTCTTCGTCGTTGTTTCATTGTTCCTTCATCTTCTCTATTTGTCCCTATTCCCGCTGTCCTTCAACCCTTCTGAGTTTCGTCGTTGTTCCTTCTTCTTCTCTATTCTGCTTCTTCTCTGGTAATCACTCTTACTCCATCATATTTCGTCGTTGTTTCGTTTGCTGAGTGTTTTGTTAGTTTGGAAACTGAATTGCTATTATTTATGTTCATATGGCATTATGTCGTTTGCTCTAGCTCGAGTGGTTCATTAGATTGAAAACTGGAGCCTGTATGGTTGTTATATATATGTGCATAGACTCGGTATGTATGCCTGGATTGGATGGTAATGAACTAATAATTGGATATTATTAACCATTTATTTGTCAAATTCTTTTAGTCCGTTGTTGAGTCGGGTTTTCTTGGACCGTGTTCTGCCCAATAAAGTATGCTTGAGATAGTCAGGTTACTAAGGTCAGACTCTTTTATTCCATGGTTGGTGTTGTTTGTGACTTTGTGTTCATCTTTATCATCAAGAGATGATGTTGGTGTTGGTTTTTGATGTTCTGAAACCTGAATGCACATACAGAACTTTGTAATGGTTGGTTTGTGTTTATTTACAGTTTATTGCATCTTCGAATCTTCTGGACTCGAGGTCTCACGGTCTACTCTCGTCCAAGTAAGTTACACGAGCAATTCATCTATATGACGGTCATTTAGCTTCGTTTCTTCCCTAAACATTTGGGCTTCCTCTTATGTGTATGACCTAGCAAACAATGACACGACTCAAAAACACCTGGTTTGGGCAGAGGCTTGATGAGCCATCTAACACGAACACAACACAATACTTAATTGGCTAAGACCGTCTCTCAAGGTCACTATCGATTCAAGAAATTGAGTCGAGGCTTTAATAATTCAAATCAATACACGAAAAAGTTATGAACTTATGATTGCGAAAAATATATATATATTGATATCTCTAGATTACAATAAAACTAGAAATTTTGCATTACTGTTTTTTACACTTTGCAAATAAATCATTCACTAATCTATCTAATCGGATACCAAACTCCTAGTCGAGTGGATTGCAAAAAACGACGTTCATAAAAGTGCACTAATTAATTAGCTTAACTCTTTAACAAAGCTTGAACCCTTTGAAGTATTATATGTTACGGAGTATTATATTTATGGGATTGCAAATGTAATTTGCCTCTGATTGTCGAATGTCGAGTTTTGTTCTTATGTCGGTATTGTCTCCATCTTAGTGATCATTTCAAATGTTTGCCATGGTTTGACGGTCTAGTTTTACACGCGGTAGGCCAGGCAGGCGACTTGATTGGCATTTCATTCCATCACACTTTCATTGCGTGAGCTAAGGGAACTTGTTTGTAGTTGAATAAAATAAAATGGGTCGCTTTGCTTTGCGTTTCTAATAATATACATACAATCAGGCCGGATCTCAGCTAATTCATTTTAATGTGTAAGAAAATGATACGTACGTACCCTTGCTGGCTTCTGAAATGTGCATGCATCCAAGGCAAGTAAATTCTTGCTGCAATAGCTCAGACATAATAATTGGCTTCTCCTAGCACAAACCTGAGAATGGATACTTACGATGGATTGCAAGTATCTCAATGTGGTCACAGCCTGACGTCTCACAGCGCATCCGCGAATAATAGCTTGAAGGGTTACAAATCCCTTCAATGCCCTCAAAGTTTTCCCCGCCTGGATGCATCACATCACATCACATCATTTCCAATTGGAAGGCCGCCATGTATATTCGTAAGTACTCCGTATGCTATAATTTGATGATTTTAATTACTACCCCGTAAGTCATAAATGAATGAATATAAGGAAGCTTACGAGGTGACGTCTAAACGCAGTTTGAATCTTAGTGGCAGCTTGATGTTCAACATGATTTCTAAGCATGACAGTAAATGAGAAGATGCTAACTCCATCTTTCACCACATTTTTGCATTCTGACAACAACTTTCCCACATCTCCATGGCCAGCCTCCTCATCATTTTCATCAATAAAAAAACGTCTAGGTAGTTTTTACTACTATTTCTGTAGCTGGTGCTTTGGCTGATAGTTTTTACTACTATATTTTGTGTTTTACATCATTGATAGGTCATGATACCGATGCTTTGACGACATATATATTTGAATGGATGATGGAAGGGAAAAAACTAATATATCTACCTCCATTCTACAAAGAGTGAGTATATCCTTTTCAAGTAATAAAATTTAAACTATTTGTTATATATATATATATATATATATATATATATATATATATATATATATATATATATATATATATATATAGACACACACATATATATACTTATATATATATATATATGTGTATACACACACATATATACTTATATATATATATGTATACTTATATATATATATAGAGAGAGAGAAGGGATCAAATAAGTTCACCACATGCAATTAAGTCTATATTAAAGTTACAGTTGACATACGTTGAAGTTGCATTTGTTCAAGATTGATATGTAACTATAACATTCAGCACTGTTATCACTTCAAGTGATAAAGTGCAACTTTAACATTCATCTCGTGTAACTTTAAGCACTTTTTGTGTAACTTTAACACTGGAACTTATGAACTTATAAGAGTTGTTGGCCTTATGTGAACCTATCTCTCTCTCTCTCTCTCTCTCTCTCTCTCTCTCTCTCTATATATATATATATATATATATATATATATGTATGTATGTATGTATGTATGTATGTATATACATATATATATATGTATGTATATATATATATATATGTATACTTAGTGCTACGTAATCTGATGGTTGTTGCTGAGATGAAGATGTTATACAACCATTTTATTATTTTTGTTTATTTATTTATTAGCGTAATCTGATGTTAGTCTCTCAATGATTAAGGAAGCACTAAGCACCGTGTACTGATGTTGTGATGGAGAGCTGCACTTGTTAAATTTTCCTTATGATAATTCTCTGTTAAGAGGTAATGTGTCACGTAATAAAAGTTATGATGGGAGACGAGGTGTGAGGGGTGATCTCAGCCCAATGTCACGTAATAAAATTATCCCTTTGTAGTAGTTGTAGTCAATATTCATGCATTACCTTATTAATGCCCCCCTCCCCTTCTTAATAACACAATACACGCCCCCCCTCCCCCCCTCTCTCTCTCTTCACTAAATTGCACACCTGATCTTGGTGCCTCTCTAGCGGTCACCACTTCACCCATTCTTTGCATTTTCTTGTACTTCCTACTTTGTTTGAACTTTGAATGATTGCTATACTCAAAATTGGTTCATATGGAATAGGTTTTGTTCTGTGGCAAGTTTTGCCTAAGACCGTCTTTTGATCATAGGCTCTTTATATTTGGGTATCTTGTGATTGACGATGCATAATTATGATTGATTAGTCAATTTGGGTTCGACCCATTTCACATTGGACCGTACATGTCAGTTTTTTCGCATGATCGTCTACTCCAACTAGATTCGAGTCGAAGAAGATTAGGTTGAGTATTGAAGTTAGATAGAGTGGTAGGCAGGGCATGGGAAAGAAGTTGATTGCATTACTTTGCGGCGCATAACGTGGTCATATATATCTTACACTTTTTTATACTTGTTGCAATGTAGTCGGCTCCTCATGCTCGGAAAACAGAGTGCGGTTATTATGTGATGAGATATATGATTGAAATTATCACTCGTTCTGATTTGAAGAAAACCATCAATGAGGTAAGACTTGGGTTTTCACACTTTCTCTCTTGTTTCAGTCATTTGTTTTATGCATATAATTGAAACAAAATAATTAGTTCATTTATATTATTGATTTTGTAGCATTTAAACGATATGATGTCATATTCTCAAGAAGATATTGAGGAGGTTCGTGGATTATGGGCGGATTATTTTCTTAATAATTTAGTTGGATTATTGTTTTAGGTACTTTTGGACATTGGATAATGATTTTGTGTACCTTTTGAATTTTGGATGTTGGATAATGATTTTATGTATCTTTTGAATTTTGATGTTGGATTTTATAAAAATGTAACTTCTTTTGTTCAATTATTTGCTATGGTATTCATTTTTTATGGCTTGTTAATTTGTACGTATTTCAGAATTATTAAAAAATATATAATATGTATATGTATATAAGCGTTGTTTATAAGAGTGATAGACAATTGTTATTTCATAAAACAGTTGTCTATATACGTAATAGACAACTGTTGTCTTAGTAAAACAGTTGTTTATATACGTAATAGACAACTGTTATTTTAAAAACAGTTGTTTATTAAGCAATAGACAACTGTTGTAAAACAGATGTCTATGCTCAGAGTAATATACAACTCCAAACTACTCAACTGTTGTAAGTCGGTTGTCTATTGCAAAAAAAAAATAGTTGTCTATTTGATGTTTTGTAGTAGTGAAGGTTGACTAAGGACTAAGCTAAAGTCTAAAACACGAACTAACAAAGCTAAACAAGTAACTAATGATAAAAGGAAACAAATAAATCAATAAGAAGAAACTTGGGCTAGCTCGGGTTCATGGGTGCCAAGGAGATAAAAAGAAGGAAACGGGGTTGCTAGCATGCTTTCGTAGCCTAGGTTCCGATCGGGCTCTCGCTACATAAACGGCCTAGGGGTCATCCTCACCAGGCTCTCGCTACTAAAGAGGGAACCAAACCAACCAACCAAACACACACATACAAGAGAAGAGGCAAGAACAAGGATTGATCGTCTCTAGTCTCACAAGCATTTCATCAAACATGTGGAGTGCAAGGTAAATGGGAAACAACCAAAACAACATCTAGTACCACCCATCTCACCCTAATCATCCCTAATCACACCCAATCCCCCTACTAACCCTAGGGGAAGACTACTCACACATATCTAAACTAAAACAAGCACAAACAAGAGAAACAATCACAAGAACAAAAGAAACATTCATAAAGAAGAACAAGGATGAACAACAAACATAAACAAAGATGAAAACTTGAATAACAATAAAGATTAAGACAAAAGAGTAGAAAGGGATTATACCAAACTACAAAGGATGAAAAAATGAGAACTTGTATTTAAAGAACACCCAAAACATCCACCAATATTGTCAAGATTGAATAGATTCTTCAAGAGATCCCTTAATACAATATTAACTAACTAGATTAAGTACTAATTAAGGACTAATCTACACTAATCTAACCTAAATTAGTCTTGGGTTTAGTGGGTAATGAAGAACATAACATAAGATTACAAGAAGGGGGTATATATAGGGTTACAAGAGCAAAGGAGAGGAAAAGAATCAACATGGGGCTTCAGGTGGTCCTTCCCGGCCGGGAAGAGGTGGTCTCGGTCGGGAAGGGACCTATCTCGGCCGGGAAGGCCCTCTTCTCGGTCGGGAAGGGTGGTCAGTGGCCCTTTTTTGCTCTGCTTCATCATCCCGATCGAGATGGCTATCATCTCGATCGGGATGGGTCTTGTAGGCCTCAAATATGATCTCAAGGGTCCCTACTTGCTTCTCATGGGCTTCTTATCAATTTTCGGTGCTCGGGATCGAGTCTAAGGGGCTCGGGATCGAGTCTAGGCCACCGGGTGATCGTCTCTTCTCTTTGTTGGATCCAAATGCGTCGGAAACGAGTCTTAATCGTTCCCTTTCTCTATGATAGGCCATTGGAACCCAAAACAAGCTAGAAGAAGCGTAAGTAGCCTCAAAAACCACTCCAAATAGCGATTCCACAAGAGAAAACGGGACCAAAAACAAGGAATAAGCACTACAAACCACACTTATCAGTACAAAACAATCCAAGACTTTAAAATCCACGGGTCATACCCGCCCAACACCAACGCCAAGAACAAAAGATCCCTACGAATACAAGCCACCCACTACGTCCTAAATCAAGGGATACTGTACAAACAAACCCCACAAGGAGTTCTCCTTAAATGCATAAACAAAAACCAATCCGAGAGAGTCATGGAAGAGGTACATGACAGAGAATGTGGACCTCACATCAGTGCACACTTACTAGCCCGAAAAATAATGAGACTGGGCTATTATTGGATTACCTTAGAGGCAGACTGTCGACGTCATGTCCGACACTGCCACAATTGCCAAATATTTGCTAACGCCCAACACCTACCTCCTTATCCTCTACACACCATAGCCACACCCTAGCCCTTCTCTACTTGGGGAATAGACATCATAGGGAAAGTACACTCATCCGGGACCGGTGGACACTGCTTTATACTAGTGGCCGTCGATTATTTCACCAAATGGGTAGAAGTCGCCTCTTACACCGTACTAACCTCAAAATAAGTAGTGAAATTCCTACAAAATAACATCATCTGCCGATACGACATACCTCATGAGATCATTAGTGACCAGGGGGCTCACTTCAGGGCCGACACCTAAAAACTCCTCGACAAATACAAAATCCAAAGACACAAATCATCACCCTATAGACCACAAACAAACGGGGTTGTAGAAGCAGCCAACAAAACCATAACCACAATCCTTAAGAAGATGATAGACAATTATCGGGATTGGCCAAACAAGATCCCCTTCGCCTTATGGGGATACCGAACATCCTATAGAACACCCACTGGTGCCACACCATATTATCTAACCTACGGTTCCGAAGCCGTACAACCCGTAGAGCTAGAAATACCATCACTAAGGATATTAGCCGAGAGCGGTATTCCCAAAGAAGAGTGGAACCAAAAATGATATGACGAGCTAGTACTCCTAGACGAGCGTAGGATACATGCTCTATCCAACGTACAAGCCTACCAGCAACGCATCCAACGAGCCTTTAATAAACGAGTGAAATCCCGAAACATACACGAGGGAGATTTAGTAATCAAATCTCCCATTCCCGTCGACCCTAGAGGGAAATTCAAACCAAACTGGGCGGGCCCTTACCTCGCCAAGAAAATACTCTCTGGGGGCGCCGTAAATCTCACCGACCTAGATGGTCAAGAATTCTCAACCCCAACTAACATGGATCACTCAAACGATACTACCCGTAGACATCCTGGTAACCATATCCCAACCTCCGACTTAGAGGGAAGCAAAAAAAACAACAAACAAAAAAAATTAATCAAGTTCGCATCGATGATTGGCATAAACGAGTCTAAAGCAAAAACCACTCACATTTTCTAAAGAACTACGAACATGGTTTGATTCCGTCTAAACGCGGATACGTAGGCAACCCATCTCCGGGTACAACCAAATTAACAAACAAACAAGTAAAATCGATTAATCGATTCATGTACAAACCGGGACTCCTTCCACGTCCCAGCCGACGAGTGATTTAAAATGACGAAGCACAAATGACGAGACGAGGACGGGGTGAAAACCCAAAAGGGCACCCCGGGCAAAATGAAGAAACGAGTTTCGAGCCGTCGTCAAAAAAAAAATGACGAGCCGAGGACGGGGTGAAAACCTGAAAGGGCACCCCGGGCAAAATGAAGAATCGAGTTGTGAGCCGTCAAATTTTTTTTTTTTAAAAAAAGGAAATACAAAAATAAAAAGCAAAGAAAAAGGGTGAGCCGAGGACGGAGTGAAAACCCGAAAGGACGCTCCGGATAAAATGAAGAATCGAGTTGCGAGCCACCGAAAAAATAAATGAAAATAATAACGATGTGCTTCTCATTAATAACAAAACCGGTTAAATCGAGCCTTTGTCGAGGCATTTACATCAAGCACTTGAAATCCGGACACCCCGGAAAACAACAACGTGTCAAAACTCCACAAAAAACTAGTACTAATACGCCACATATTATCAACTAATAACACATAATACAAAATGGTTGGGCTCTACCGGTCCAACTTTTCCTTCCCTTTGCCATTCGGGTGTGCCTGCTTGCGTTCTTCATCCTCGATTTTCTGAAGGCAAGCTTCTGACGCCCTATCCAAACGTGAGTCCATCAAATCCCACTTTCTTTCCTCCTCCACATTTTCAATATGGGTCTCGTTAGTCTTGGCCCGTTTAGATGAAATGACGGAAATAGGATCAGTAATCTTGTCTTTGGTTAGGTCCTTAGTAACGGTCTCTCGAGTCTCCTCGTCGCCTCTTAACGGCGTTGTCTTCCTAACTTTTAAGTTGTTTTGTCCTGACGGGTGTTCATAAACCCTTCGCCGGACGGAAACGTTATCAGTCGGTCAAACACTCTCAATAACAACGGAACGCAAGAATTTTTGCTCCCAAGACACTCTGAACTCTCTAAGCAAATCCCCTGTCCATGGGTCAGAACTAGAAACAACTTTAGCGTCCTTGGGAATGGAAGGTTGGACACCCATTTGATTTGACAACATGCCCGGGTAAACATAAACCCGATCCCTCATGGATAGTATTAACAAAGCCGAGGTCGAAAACGAAAATGGAAACCCGGTACGCCCACTAATATTCTACCACGGGATAGACCACCTGATGACAACATCTCCTCCGACCAAATAGGAAAGCCAATCCTTTTCCCCGGGGCTTTTGCTCCACACCTGCACCGTCTTCCGACCCGTGAAATATAATCTTTAAAACACCGGGGAGGGACGACCAAACCGAGCTGCTCCTGCAACCAAACCTGTACAAATCACCATAAAACATCACGCCTCCAGACCAAAACAACCACCAAAAACGAAACCAAAGGGGAAAACAAGAACAAAATGGGTTACGGAGAAACACGACACCAACAAAAAAAAACAACACACAAAAACACACCTGTAAGATGATCCTAGAACCCTGAGAAGGTGTCCCCTATAACCGGACGCTAGCATCAAGACCCAGGATAAGCTCACCTAAAATAAGCAAGGAGGGTGATCGACCTTGTTCCATTGCCGCTACCACATCTAAAACACGAGGATTACCCCAACTTTCACGTGACCGCGTATCCTCAAAAAGATAATAGCAAGCAATAGCAATGTTAAAAGCACGCCTTCATGCAAAGTTCAAAACATGACGAGAGCCAACCTGTGAGAATGTCCTAGAAAGCAACTCTAAGTTAAGACCATCCACACCAAAATAGCCTTTGGCCTCCTCTAATGAAGAAAGGTTCAAAAAGTGGTAAAACCGCTCCACGTAAGCATCTTCCCCATAAGGAACACAAGGGCGAACCGAGCTCCACCCACCAATAGCATCTATCTCTTCGGGCAAAGGACAAATTTTACCCCCGGGAAAGGCAAAAACATGGTACTTCGGGTCCCAAAACGTAAAACATGCCCGTAAGAAATTATCTTGTACCTTGACTCGACTTAGCGCAACAACCGTTGACAAACCGTCACTTGAACTAACCTCGGGGTCACATTTCTTAAAAGAACCCGCCCACTCGTTTAGGATATTCCCAAAACCCGACATGACCATAAATACAAGCGTGCTGTAGCCTATGGATATTCTAGTATGTCTAAAACAAGCACTCACAACCCGTATATATAGCCCTAACCCCACAAGAATTAGGAAACCACGGAAAATTTCCATAACCCGGGTTCAAACCGCACCGGCCCATACACCCGAGTTTCCGGCAGCCCGAGCCCAAGCGGCCCGGAACCCGGTAGCCTCAGCCCAAGCGCCTGTAGCCAGACAGGCGACATCCCGAGCAACCCAAGGATAGAAATTTGGACCCTGCATTGTCACTGTAGATATCATCCTATACCTCGGACATCGGGAACGACCTCCCGAAGTCACTACAACCCGCCCCGAAAACCGAGACACCCATGCAAGAGCTATAGAAACGCGAGTTCACTCGTCGGACGTACGAGACTTAGACGTTTTTTTTTAGGGGGATAAGCTACCCCACCTAGGCGTGTTGTAGCATTTTAATGGTTATCGTCAAGTCGCGTCTGTAGCCTAACAAGGCAATATTATGAATGTATAAAAAGTGGTCTAACTTTTTTTAATTTCGGCCTCGTTCTGAATGTCAAAACAATAGCGCTCATCTCTTAACACATTTAGTCAAAACACATTTGATGTTTTATATCTCGAGTCAAAACATTTTTAATCGACGTAACCCCTGATCCGATCCCCGGCTCAAACTAACGCATTTCAAAACATTCGAAAGAAACGATTTTCATACTCTCATGCAACGCTAACACGCCCTAAACTAGGACAGATCGCAAAGCAAACAAACGAAAGAGTGATTACTTGTCAATATAGGTAAACAAATTCGCCAAGTAAAGACTAATCCAACTAATTCAAATACTAAAAACCTAAAATGAATATACAAGATATACAAATTTATACACAAACCGAGGCTAGGGAGGACCCCTAGAAGCCGCGCCGATGGCCATCATAATCTCGCAAAGATTGTCATCCAAGTCTATAAGAGGAGACTCACTACCGTCCATCCCCGACAGCATATCTAGGGTAACTGTCTCAGGGACTCCTTCAACCTCCTCGTTAGCACCCGTGGCCTCAGCCTCAGCCTCAGTCTCCCTTTCAAACCGATGTCTGGCCTCACCCTGTGTAGAGGTCTCACCCCGAGACCGAGCCAGCTGCTCCTTTAGGAAGGCAATCTCGTCAGCCCGAGACTGTAGGAGCCGCTGCGACTCAACCTCTCTCGCCTCGAGCTCGGTCACCCGAATCTCCAGCTGTCCCACCATGTCCGAGACATCCTGCAAGCACACTCAAACATTAGGATAACACACGCAATGGCTGATTGTGCTCTTAGGCTGAGCCAGCCTCCACTCGATTCCCGTCGGGAATCTCTTCGGGTGCACCCGGACCGTCTTAGGTGCCAAATACGGGAAATAGGAATAGATCCAAGCCTGTGAAATCCCGAAACAACTTTAGCAACCCCAACCAAAACTAAGTTAATTCAAAATCCAAGCAAAAAGAGTAACTAACCTCCAATATAAGGCCTGGACCCACAATGGGCACAGTTGAGGCTGACCCTATCACCAATGGCCGCACCATGACTTGCAGGCAGCGAGTCATCTCTGCGAAAATCGCGGTCACCCAATCAAAGGGTCCTAACTGAGTCAGGTCAGCCAAGAAGGGCAAAATCCTACTGCTGAACCTCTCGCCCTTGTCCGAGAAGTGGGTCGACCCTAGAAAATACCACAACCACAACCGGGCATCCTGCTCCGGCGTGTTGGGTTCTCGACCCTCTAACACCGCCACTCGCTCAAAGTGATTGGTGATGTACGAACTCACCAAAGCATGAGGCGCACTGTATGCCTCACGCGGTAAACGATCCCTGATGAGGCCCTGCACCTCATCACTGTCTAGACTAGGACCCTCAGCGGCCCACCTAATTCTATCCAGCCCCCAGAGCAGACCGCTAATCATCCCAAAATCCTCTATGGTCATCCTGACCTCCCCAAAAGCTATGTGGAAGGTCGAGGTAGTATCATAAAAGCGATCTATCATCGCCCTAATCACCATAAGGTTGCATTTAGGCTTGGAACCCACCAACCTAACCCACTGCCCGACCACGGGACCTAGAGCGGTCCTCGCAATAATCCCCTTTACCGTGGGGGTCAATTTCTGAAAGTAGATATCGAGACACATAGTAAAGCTCGAGAAAGTCCTCATCGGACCTGGGGACTAGAAACCAAAACAATGCGAAGATAAGCAAACCTAACCTAACCTGAGCCAAAAATCTAAGTCATAACCAATAGGCACGAATAGGACACTCACCAGGCCCCGCACGATGCGGTTAGAAATGTGAAGGTCAAGATGAAACATCAGCTGATGACCATCCCAGTCCCGAGCCCAATCGGGATCCTCGTAAACGATCTCCTCATCCTCCAGTACAGGAACCGGGACATGAGCTCTCCTAGCCACCGTCTCTGGAAGCTTGCGCTTCTTCACACTATCAAACTCGGCCTCATTAATAGTCTCGGGATCACGACGCTGGGACGAGATACTCCGATGTCTCCTGCGAATTCCTCGGGGAGTCTGTGAACGCGCCCCAACGACCTCCAAACTAGCACTAGCACTAGCTCCAACCGAGGAAGTCCCCCGGGATGCTCGGTATCATCTCTAGCTGTAAACAAGACCAAAAAAAAACTCTAGTCAGGCTAAATCAACTTAAACTAGTCAAAATAGCCTCAAAATTTTGGATAAGGATGTCAAAATACAGAGAAAGCTGCTAGCACGAATTTTCGATCCCGGTCACAATGGAAATGGTTTCGGGAAAATACGGCATCTTTACGGCACCTTTTGGTCCGTCTTAAGACACACAAAACCTTACAAAGGGTCCTAAAAGTCATCTTAGCCCATAAGAATCGACAAGAGAGCTACCCATGTCCTCATAAACACTATTTGAGCCAAATTACGCAAAATAAACACGGAAATAATCGGGAAGCGGTCCTTAACCCTAGCATTCCAAACACATTTCCATAAGGAGCCATTGTCGCACCTCGAACATCCTTATCAAGCTTATAACTACTTCAACAAGCTAAGCTCTAATCAATCTTAATTTAACAACGAGATTAAGCACAAGCATCGAAACATAGTGAATAAAAAACACCCAAATCGATTTTCTAGGGTTTTTAACAAAACCAAATCATAATCAATCAAACAAGCCAAACTGACATTAAACGAGTAAAGAGCACTTACCCGGAGTCGACATTGTCATAAATAGCGGAAATCGAAACGAAATTTGGCAAGAAAAGTCGAGAAGTCGAGTTTGGGGCGAAAGGGGCGACGCGTTCGAATTGTGTGAAATGAAACGATCGCCCCAATTTTCGATTATTTAAATAGACCCGATCCGCAAAAACATGACCGCCCCAAGCGACGCGCCTGAGTTCTGGCTCGCTGGGGGCTAGGCGCCTGAAGACTAGGCCGCAGACAGACGCGCGTCTTAATGGCCCGGTACAGACTAAAACGAAGCAAGCAAGCTTAAAATTCGATAAACATAAAACCTATTAAGAACATGAAGGCTATAATAGATCTCTCCTTACACCTAGATGTATGCTCAAAATTGATATGAAGAAAGCTTTTAACTCACTTTAATGGCCCTTTCTTAAGAACATGTTGGAGGTTCTAAATTTCCCTACTAAGTTCATTGATTGGATTATGTGCTGTATTACAAGCCCTTGGTTTTCTCTCAAATTGAATGGAAGAGTTGTAGGCTTCTTTAAGGGTAAGAGTGGTATAAGGCAAGGGGATCCCATCTCCCCCTACCTTTTTGTGTTGAGTATGGAAATCTTATCTAGGTATCTCAGGAGGATGAATTGCTTAGATGATGTTTCTAACCACCCAAAGTGTGCTAAACTCAGGCTTACCCATCTTGTATTTGCTGACGACCTGATGATTTTCACCAGGGGTGATGTTCCCTCTGTGATGGCTGTTAAGGAAGTTCTACTGCATTTTGCTAATCTTTCTGGTTTGCACATTAGTAAGGACAAAACTAAAGTTTTCTTCGGTGGTATTAAACCATTGATAAAGGATGAGATATTGAGGGAGACTGGTTTTATTGAGGGTCAATTCCCCTGTAAATACTGGGAATGCCCCTGAATGCTATCAAAAACAACATTGCTACTTATGGGAATCTAATCACTAAGATTCAGGGTGCTCTTATGCACTGGTCTACTAATTCCTTTTCATATGCAGGTCGAATTGAGCTCATAAATTATGTTATTTTTGGAGTCTCCAACTACTGGTGTGATGCTGCTCTATTCCCTAAGAATGTGTTACAAATTATTAATAGATTCTGCAAGAATTTCTTCTGGTCTGATAGGAAGATGCAATTTAAGGGGTGGAAATCTATATGCTCACCATGGATAGAGGGAGGTTTCAATGTCAAAGAGTTGCTCTCTTAGAATAAAACGCTCATTATGAAGTGGATTTGGCAAACTGAAACTGGTTGCAATAGTCTTTGGATTCAATGGTTAAAGTCCTATGTGTTTAATAATACATCACTTTGGGACATGGAGACAAAAGATAGGCATTCTGAAGCCATCAGAAGTATTATCTATGTTAAAGATGAAATACTAAGGAGAGTTGGTACAGTTGAAGCCGGTAGAACGCTTATTCTTAGCTGGTCTGCAGGTCACAAGTTCGCTACCAGAAAGGTTTATGAGTGGTTCCGTGGGAGGAGTAATAAACTGCAATTCCTTAAAGTCCTAAAGATAAATGCAATCTATCCAAGGCATAAGGTGATCACTTCGTTAGCAGCTGAGCATCAACTCCCGACTGTTGATAAATTACAGACTAGGGGTTTGATAATGGTAAATAGATGTGTCTTATGCAAGGTGGCTTTGGAATCCCACAGTCACTTGTTCTTTCAATGTTAGTATTTGAGGCAACTCACAGCCGAAGTCCAGCAATGGTTGCGGATGAAACCATACCAGCAGGATCTCAAACAAGAACTTAGAAAGCTGAGTTTTCAGTCCAAGATACAGATTGGATATAAGGTGTATTTGCTCTGTTGTTTACGACATTTGGGAGGAGAGGAATCACAGAATTTTTAATGAGATGGAGACAAGTATTGACCAAAGGCTCGAGAAGTGGAAGTTAGAGCTAGATTGGGTCATTCGTAGCTTTGTTTCTTTGTTTGGATTTTCTTCAAATTAAAGGATATGTCTATGTAAGATCATCTCTTCATTTTCCCCTTTATGGATGAATAAAGAGATTAACTTTCTTGCAAAAAAAATTAAAATAATAATAATAATAAAGTACATAAGAATCTTAGATAGTTGAAGCATTGAAATAAAAAAAAAATGACTGATGATGAACCGGCAAAATAATAATTATATACTGTATGTGTTTAGATTAGGATGAGGATGATTAAAACAAACCATCCTCCATGCTCTATCTACCCAATGCTCAATTCTAAAGTAACACACGTGGCATGATATGATTGGGTAGAAACAACATAGCAACCGACAAACCCAACAACTGAAAAAGGAGGGAGTTCCTAATTAGTGCCAAAGTCGATTATTTGTTTGTCATAAAATAGGTAGAACCCATCAACTTCATGCTCAATTGCCGCGTCCGTTATTTCTTCCTCATTGATTATGTAGAATCCAAAGTGAAGGAATCAAGTTCAACCTTCATTGCTTTATTAATTCAGCTCTCACCTCCCACCCTCTTCATCTTCCTCCCTTATAACCCACCATCTTCAACAATGGGTGTTCGTCTTTCCCATTACACCACCCAAGTGTACAACGAAACCGAGCTGATTCCCGCCGCCAAACGTCGCCTTACTGTTGCCGTTTGATGCAGGCGACCCTGATTTCTGCCGCCGCCCCTACTAACTCGTTATGTGCGTGAATATAAACTTTGTTCCTGCTTCATTGGGTTCATGTTTGCGTTAAACCGTAGGAGTGACTATGCCTGTTGAATATTGATTGACTTGCTAAATGGTGTTGACAATTCTGTTATCTTTTGTTTTTTGGTGCCTAGATTATTAATTTTTACATTTCTCTGTGTTGACAGTTCTATTAGCTTTTTTTTTAGCATGTGAATTATTAGTTTTAACATTCTTCGGACAAATTTCTTGTTCGTCTCAGTTCACTGCTGATTTCGGAGCTGTTGCAGCAACTACAGCTTATTTGATTGCTCAAACATATGTTGAATGTTTATGAACATGATTTACTTCTATGAACTTATGCTGCTTGACTTAAACCCATTCACCGTAGTTCCGTTCAGAGCATCATTTGCCCAATTCTACCTCCTAATCAATCCACATGTGTTAATCTCATTGGACCATAAAACTAAAAGCATTGAATTTTTATTAAACTAATGGTATATTAAGACATTTCTCTATTTTACCACGGAGA
The DNA here is from genome assembly GCA_958450325.1 of Agrostemma githago. Lineage (NCBI taxonomy): Eukaryota > Viridiplantae > Streptophyta > Magnoliopsida > Caryophyllales > Caryophyllaceae > Agrostemma > Agrostemma githago. The sequence goes on along the minus strand of OY288259.1, from coordinate 31,654,836 downwards.
TAAGATTCTTTTTTTTAAAAAACCGAGGGTATATTAAGAGATTTATCAATTTTATTTGAAATAAGTATATAGATTTTAATTATTATATTGGCGTCGTCGTTATCGTTATTGTTAGTAAACAAAATTTGATAATATTGGTAGTCATTTTATTATATACAAGACATGCTTATCTTTGATGACACAAATTTTTTATAAGGTTTAAGATCTTAATTATAACACTTAATAAAAAACAATCATCTCAACCTCAGATAATTTTTTTGTTTATTCAAAAATTAATACGGAGTATCCAATATTATTCAATCATCTCGACCTTAGATAATTGTAAATGTACATAGGTAGCACGATTTTGGAGTTAAATACATGTATGTCTAATAAAATAAGATAGCTGCAAAAGATTGACATCAGGTTCTTTATTTTTGCTACTTTTAATGATACTCAAGATATGTTATTTCGACTCAAGTACGCTTCGAGTTTGGGGAATATTAGTTCAGATGAGTTTCGATCATAAATTTCTTTTAGTGAAACGTCAAAAAACAAACTTACATGTATGTTACAATACTTAAAAATAACTAGAATAAATAAATAATCAATGAAAAACTTCTAAAATGAGTGTTTTTATGAGAAAATAAAAAAGCACTTATAAGCATGCTCAATTGGTTCGGGCATAATATGTTATATTAATTAATTCGGTTCGATGTGGATTGGGTCGGGTATCGGGTATTACTTGGGTTAATAACCATATCAAGTGTTCAATCGTTTATCAATACAAATTCCTCTACTTCGGTCTATCAAAACAAAGAAACTATTCTATCAAATCTGTGCTACCCTCTTTCGTCCTAAATTCCTCAATTCAAACGCACTATGGAGGTCAAATACAACTCAGAATGAGTGCTGAAGTGTCAAAATATAATAACACAAACAAAAGAACCATTACATAAAACCACAACTGTGGACATGACATAGGTACACCCCGACGCGGCCACGCGCGGTTTGGTGAGGCGAATGAATCTCCATATGAGATGGTCAAATTGAAATTTAAATCGAAGTTGGAGTCGCCACCGAACTTTGTGGGAGTTCGGGCCCGTTCGAACCCACTCTATGTCGTAGTGGGCCGTGTACAAAATACGGTCCATTTCCGATGTCAGAGTTTATTGGGTTCGTCCCTTTGCATTTGATACCGATACCGACGTTATCGGATATCGTGTATTGAATGACTCTCGTTGCCAATGATTTCGGACATCCGGAAACCGAGGTTCTGAGTAAGGGGTGAGGGTACGTGTTGGGAAGTTCACAAAGAACACCCAACCCCGCCCGCACATTAGCGGCCTCTACTAGGATATCGTTTGATTTTTGAATACGCGCGTTAGTAATACGATGAATGTTATGCAAACATTGTTTTCCCTAAACATGCGAGAAATTGAATGGGTTGCTAAGTCGATTTAATGCATGAAAATTAACGTCAAAGTTGAATTTAGCATGTGAGATCCTTTTTAGTATAATAAAACAAAAGACGAAAAAAAGGAAATCGCTACAAACACGAACAAACAAGTTAGTAACGATTGAATAAAAAATATGAATACGATAATATGCATGATTTTGACACGTGTTTTTATGATACGTGATGGATTAAACACGTGTTGACCGAGGTCGAAAAATATTTGTCGAAATCTGAAAATATGTCGAGAAAGCCGCTGTTTTTATGTAAGAAACGATGTAGAAGAAAATTGAGAAAACGAAAAAAGGTCACGGTTTCAGGCTCCCGCGCGACTCGCCCGGGAGGGGGCGCGACTCGCGCGGGTAGCTGTCTCGGTTCGGGTTTTTGGAAAATCGTTAATTTTAGTAAATCGCGTACAAATATGGATTAATTTATACTCGATTTATATTTTTGATATTCGATTATGAAATCGATATCAAATATTCGGAATGATTTTTAGAAAATTTTTTTATAAAATCGTTTTGAAAAGAAGTTGAACGAAAAGAAAAGAATGTTAATTCTCTCCGCGTTAAAATCGTTGTATTTCGTTTTAAAAAATTATGAAACGATTTTTAGCATCAACGAGATGTAATTTAGTTCTTGTTAGATACGATATTCGATTAATGAACCGGTATCGTATTCTAAGAACGTTATATAAGAAAAAAAAATTGTAATATCGATATTAGAAATAAATAAATAAAATGCGACAAACGACCCGTAAAAGAAAATCGACCGACGATGGAAAAAAGAAGAAAAGACGAGGAAAAAGACGAGAAGGGGAAGAAGAGAGAAAGGAGAAGTCGGGTTTGATTTTGCACCCTCAACCTACATGCTTTGTGTACTCGGATCGGGGCTCGTCGGAATATGGCTAGGGCACGGGAGCGTCGAGTTAATGTCGGTGAGTTATGGTGGTTTGGTTTGGACGTGTAAGGTAAGGCGAGGTGGCCGGTTTCGTCGGGTTAGCTCGGCGTGGTCTCGGGTTGTATCGGTTTCTCGATGCTAAGTGTATGATTATTTATGAATGTCGATGTGTGTGAATAAGAAGTTGATAATTAATGTGTAAAAAGTGTTTTGAATTGTGTTGTGCAAGGGGCCTATTTATAGGAAAATTCCCGACCTTGGCTAGGAGAAGTGTTTGAGTGGGAACTACCGCTTAGGATAGGAAACATAAGAGGTTGAGAAGCACGAGAATTCCGTTTGCTTGCCGGAGAAGAAACGTACCTCGGCTGAAAATAGGCTGCTCGGCCGAGTATTTGATGCTCGGTCGAGTGTTTGATTCGATATTCGGATAGAATTCCTACTTGAGATCGAATTCCATCCTTAAACGGATTTGTTCAATATTTTGTGAAGCTGATTTTTTGTAGAGTTTGAGCTCGAATCAGCCACGTGAGGTGTCACGGCTGGTCCGTGTGTCTCGAGAATATCTTTGACCGGGTTTTGAGTCGGTCGCTAAAAGACGGTTTTGCCCCTGGTGCCGGATTCGACCCAAATTAGTCTTATTTGACTCGAAACGACCCACTGGGCCTGATATTGAGGTTAGTTTTGTGAGATATGTACTCCGTAAAAAGCTTAAGCTAAATACCAATGATTTTTGAGCCTGTTTCCGAGTATATTAAAGCACGTTTGCGTCCGATCATCATCGGGTGTTTGTTGGAAATTACTACAGACACCTGGCAGTCAAAATCTGGGTGTCTACAGAGCCCCCACTCTGACTGAGGCTTGGACAGGGCGAAAGTCGGAGTAGCTACCAGGTCAATCAAAGATTAAGACCTGGCAGACTTCCGGTCGGGTCGTTTATAGTCCAGTAGACTTGCGTAAAAGGGCTCGCCAGCCATAAGTTGGAAATCATACCTGAGCTGATGGTGATAACTCCGTGGGGAAACGGACATGTCGTGTAAGTCCCGGGTGCACCTGTATGTGGGCCCATCCCGTTAAATGCCGCTGGGGAGTTATGTGAATTGCGCGGTCTTGAATTGTACCTGTATAAGTTACATAAAATTTTGCATGCAACATGTAGGTGAAACAAATATGACTCGCGCTGGGGAATAAAAATGATTTTTGCTTAGTTTTGAAATCGAAGTCCTGAAAGCAACTGACGTGCTAGGAAATAGGTTTTCAAAACAGAAATGGGTAGAAAAGAAATTTGCAATTTAAATAGACCAAAATTTGACCTTGTCGAAAAGGGTTTTCTCAAATGGCTAAGTTTTGCAGATTTTAAAAAAAGAGAATTTGAAGAGAGAGACCTATCGACAGACTCGACGCTGGGCGTGACCGGACGAGTTGACAGACATGACTGGACTCTCGAGGGGTTGGACCGTGACTCGGTAGGGGGGTGGGCCACCTAACAAGACTCTTAAGTTGCGCTATTCCGTAGCCTAGACGTGTGGCAACATGGTCGAATCCTCGGAATCGGAAGGATGTGCTATCGGGGAATTGCGATAGTCTGTAATGAGATTGTTGTAGTCTAGTGCTCTTCTGGATTTTTGATTTTAGGGTACGTTTCCAAAGTGGGTATTGCTCCGAGTCCTGATAGATTCTTGTCTTCGACTGAGCCGTGCACTAGGACACTCTACAGAAAGGAGGCAAGATTTTTTTGAATTTATCTGGATTTTTTGTTAGTGGATGGAGGTTTTCTGCCTAAGAGAAGCCCCTAGGACGACAAAGCTAGCTGTTGAGAACATGATGGTGTCGTGATCGGAATGATGTCGCTTTTTGAATGTGTGTCAATGTGGGTGGTTGTGCCTCTGTTGAAAGGCTGCCTACGTATTCACGTGTAGTGAAATCAAACCAAGCCGTTGTTCGGTGTATTGGAAGATATATTATGGTGCCTAGTCTAATACGATTTTGTGTGTAACTAGTCATAATAATGGTGCAGGCTAGGTGCATTCCCAATGATGTCTTTATCAAAGGGCTAGAATGGTTAGGATATTGATCCTGTGACTGTGAGCGTTCTCCGGGATAGCCCCCGGAGGTGGTGTGCACTATTTGGGCATGTTCTATGCCGACTGCAAGTTAAATTCCCGTGTTTGGGGTTGGTAACTGGTTTGAATGAGAAGAATTGGGATGGGATTTGACGAGTTCTGCTCTCGGGGATTTGACGAGTTTTGCTCTCGGGGATTTGACGAGTTTTGCTCTCGAGGATTTGACGAATTTTGCTCTCGGGGATTTGACGAGTTTTGCTCTCGGGGATTTGACGAGTTTTGCCCTCGGGGATTTGACGAGTTTTGCTCTCGGGTTTGCGTATGGTGATTGTCAATTCTGTTATGTAAAGGGGAAGTCAAGTAAAATGGCTCGAACTTTGATCGGGATAGGTTTTGATAATGCGGGATCTGGTTTACATGTCTGGCCCTAATGGTTAGGGGTATCCTATGGAGCTTGAATCCTCAAAATTTCGGGCTGTCTCTAGCCTGGGTCTCGTGAAGGTCCTGAGGGTTGTAATGTGGGAACGCTAAATATGGTGTTAGCTGACCAACTTGATTATCTCTCCCTTATTTGATGGTATGAATTTTGACCGTACCATGGTCATGGGACTTTCACTTGAATTGACCGTTGATCATGGTCATGGGTTTTTGGGAATTCTTTTTTATCATGGCCAGCTCTTGTGTTTTGGGCCTTTTGCTTTTTTTCTTTTTTTCTTGGACTTTTTTTTTGTTGTCCAGTTTTTTTTGTTTTTGTTTTGTTTTGTTCTTTTTGTTCGGTTGGTCAGACTAACACTAAGGTAGGAATGGTCAGTCTTATTGGAGGGGTGTTTATTGTGGGAAATGGGCTCTCCCGTCTTGAACCCAAACTAGTAGACTCCCCAGATTTGTACTAGGATTCGATACCGCTCTCGCTAAGTGTAGTTTTGTGACTTTCTATGTCAGACATGGAACAGGTAAAGGAAAACACGGGTCTCGATTCCCTGCAGTCATTATAGATGTGCCTATAATAGTCACGTGCATGTGCTCACAGTGTATGACGATGTTCATCATGTTCTCGGAAACACATAAGGAAAGTATATATGAGAAATAGAACATTGAAAGCTGATTTTGTTGAATTTTGAAAAGAGGACAAAATGCAAAAGACTCTGACTCTGATTTGGAAATGAGGATTTAGGGTATCCTAGACTCGGACTCAGATTTAGACTCGAATCAGATCCGGACTCGGATGCTCGGTTGGTTGTTTTTTTTTGGTAACGTCTTCGACAGGTGCCACGACTCGCCTAAACTCGGTTTTGCGCAAATGCAAGAGAGGGAGTCAAACTAGACGCGGCCCGGGGGGACGGGAATGACTAAGACTCTTGGACTGGGATACTCGAGTGTTGACCTAGACAAAGTAACGACCGCGAATTAGACTCGAGCTGCAGAAGGGCGAGTCTGAAAAATGGGGCGACCGTGTTTAACCGCGTCGCGTGCTCGGACCAACCGTGATGACCTAACCCTAGGTGACTCGAGTATTCGTAGTATAGGTACGACTCGAAGAAGGCATCATAAGGACGCCGGTGTAGGATGAACGTGAGGTACCCCCTAAGGTGACCGTGGTTGAATACTCGGGTGGAGGACAACCCCCGAGTGAGATTAAAGACTCTGGTAGGACTCAGATGGTCTGACATCTAAGTGAATCAAAAGTGGGGTACGCGAGACACGTGTAAGACATGACCCTTAGAGAAACTGTGATTGATCGCCCTGCTGAAAGGTAGCCCCCAAGTGGGATCGAAAATTTTGTTAAGACTCGAGTGTCGGACGAGTGACCCTTAGACGTAAGGACCACGAACCTTTTGTTATAGGGCTATGCCTTGTAAAAGGTTGACTCGGAAAAGACACCTAAACGGGTGACTTGTGAAAGGTGGACCTCCTTTAGGATCCAGCTGTGTAGGCTGGACCCTGTTTGAAAGGAGGTTCACGTGAGACATTCCCCAGACTTTGGACTCGATTGTGTAGACGGGCCAACCCTTGTAGGATTATGTCTTACGTAGGTGGGCCTTGCCTTAGTCAAATAAGGCGGACTGGGATAGGGAGGAAATCCGTGATACAAGATTGGCGGAGTTTCGACGCTAGAGACTTCGATGACTTACGACACGACCCGACAATGCTAAATACGGGAAATCCTAAGAAAAGGAAGTTTTTTTGAAATAGAATTTTTTTGAAAGCCCGAAAATCGGGAAAGAAAACCCGGCCTTTTTTTCGAAAAAAACGGATAAGGTGGGCCGGGCGACGGTTTTGAAAGTTTCGAAAATATTTTCGAGTTTAGAAATGGGCATAATACCGGCTAAAAATAGGCTATTTTGAGTAAAATCGTAGATCCTAAATTCGGTATACATCCCGGGTTTTGAAATTGGATATTTTGAAAAAAAGATGCAAATTTTGAAAACGACGGTTTATGAAAGACGACTTGTAAATCAGGTAGCACGTAGTCATGGAAAAAGTATAACGACGCCATGTATGCTCTAATTCTAAGTCTCGGTAAGTCTGTAAGGGTCTATACCAGTGTACATAGCCTATCGAGAATCGGGACGGACTTCCTATGTCGAGTTGAGCTTAGAACATGCCGTAAAGCCCATACGAATCGACTATGGACACCTTTGACATATCCAATTTGGACTACATCAATAGTATAGTGGGACGTCGGTCACCAGTACCAGCCCCGGAAAATATAAGGTTATGCATGAACCGTAAAACTAAAACGCGTATTGTACTAGTCAAACGATTTCTATTCGAGTCTCACCCTGAGGATGCCGATGGTAAGTCACGCATCAGTTAATCCCCAGCGAAGTCGCCAAATTGTGGACATGACATACGTCCACCCCGACGCGGTCACGGGCGGGTTTGGGAAGGCGACTGAATCTCCATATGAGATGGTCAAATTGAAATTTAAATCGAAGTTGGAGTCGCCACCGAACTTTGTGGGAGTTCGGGCCCGTTCGAACCCACTCTATGTCGTAGTGGGCCGTGTACAAAATACGGCCCATTTCCGATGTCAGAGTTTATTGGGTTCGTCCCTTTGCATTTGATACCGATACCGACGTTATCGGATATCGTGTATTGAATGACTCTCATTGCCAATGATTTCGGACATCCGGAAACCGAGGTTCTGAGTAAGGGGTGAGGGTACGTGTTGGGAAGTTCACAAAGAACACCCAACCCCGCCCGCACATTAGCGGCCTCTACTAGGATATCGTTTGATTTTTGAATACGCGCGTTAGTAATACGATGAATGTTATGCAAACATTGTTTTCCCTAAACATGCGAGAAATTGAATGGGTTGCTAAGTCGATTTAATGCATGAAAATTAACGTCAAAGTTGAATTTAGCATGTGAGATCCTTTTTAGTATAATAAAACAAAAGATGAATAAAAGGAAATCGCTACAAACACGAACAAACAAGTTAGTAACGATTGAATAAAAAATATGAATACGATAATATGCATGATTTTGACACGTGTTTTTATGATACGTGATGGATTAAACACGTGTTGACCGAGGTCGAAAAATATTTGTCGAAATCTGAAAATATGTCGAGAAAGCCGCTGTTTTTATGTAAGAAACGATGTAAAAGAAAATTGAGAAAACGAAAAAAGGTCACGGTTTCAGGCTCCCGCGCGACTTGCCTGGGAGGGGGCGCGACTCGCGCGGGTAGCTGTCTCGGTTCGGGTTTTTGGAAAATCGTTAATTTTAGTAAATCACGTACAAATTTGGATTAATTTATACTCGATTTATATTTTCGATATTCGATTATGAAATCGATATCTAATATTCGGAATGATTTTTAGAAAAAGTTTTTATTAAATCGTTTTGAAAAGAAGTTGAACGAAAAGAAAAGAATGTTAATTTTCTCCACGTTACAATCGTTGTATTTCGTTTTGAAAAAGTAGGTAACGATTTTTTGCATCAACGAGATTTAATTTAGTTCTTGTTAGATACGATATTCGATTAATGAACCGGTATCGTATTCTAAGAACGTTATATAAGAAAATAATTTTGTAGTATCGATATTAGAAATAAATAAATAAAATTCGACAAACGACCCGTAAAAGAAAATTGACCAACGACGAAAAAAAGAAGAAAAGACGAGGAAAAAGACGAGAAGGGGAAGAAGAGAGAAAGGAGAAGTTGGGTTTGATTTTGCACCCTCAACCTACATGCTTTGTGTACTCGGATCGGGGCTCGTCGGAATGTGGCTAGGGCACGGGAGCGTCGAGTTAATGTCGGTGAGTTATTGTGGTTTGGTTTGGACGTGTAAGGTGGGGCGAGGTGGCCGGTTTCGTCGGGTGAGCCCGGCGTGGTCTCGGGTTGTATCGGTTTCTCGATGCTAAGTGTATGATTATTTATGAATGTCGATGTGTATGAATAAGAAGTTGATAATTAATGTGTAAAAAGTGTTTTGAATTGTGTTGTGCAAGGGGCCTATTTATAGGAAAATTCTCGACCTTGGCTAGGAGAAGTGTTTGAGTGAGAACTAACGCTTAGGATAGGAAACATAAGAGGTTGAGAAGCACGAGAATTCCGTTTGCTTGCCGGTGAAGAAACGTACCTCGGCTGAAAATAGGCTGCTCGGCCGAGTATTTGATGCTCGGTCGAGTGTTTGATTCGATATTCGGATAGAATTCCTACTTGAGATCGAATTCGATCCTTAAACGGATTTGTTTAATATTTTGTGAAGCTGATTTTTTGTAGTGTTTGAGCTCGAATCAGCCACGTGAGGTGTCACGGCTGGTTCGTGTGTCTCGAGAATATCTTTGACCGGGTTTTGACTTGGTTGCTAAAAGACGGTTTTGCCCCTGGTGCCGGATTCGACCCAAATTAGTCTTTTTTGACTCGAAACGACTCACTGGGCCTGATTTTGAGGTTAGTTTTGTGAGATATGTACTCCGTAAAAATCCCAAGCCAAATACCAATGATTTTTGAGCCCGTTTCCGAGTATATTAAAGTACGTTTGCGTCCGATCATCATCGGGTGTTTGTTGGAAACTACTATACACACCAGGCAGTCAAAATGTGGGTGTCTACAACAAGAAAAAATGTTGTCCAGAAGTGGAAGGTAGAGAAGAACTAAAACATACTCCCTCCATCTTTTTGAGTTGGCCCATATCAAAATTATCCTCTTACCTTTTCATATTTTCTTAAATTTTGTGCCTAACCCCAATGGGGCTAATTCAACAATATGAAGGGAGTATCAACAATAACAATTTATAAACTACTAATTAACCCAAACAATGTGTTCGGAGAATCATAAGAAGACGATTAAGGCCAACTTATATTAGAATAAGTAAAACTATCGGATCAAATGGATTGACCACAACTATCAGAAAGGGAACGCTTGGCATATTATAATCCTCCGGCGGATGTTCCATGGACTTGGAGATCAATTTGTAGAGCAAAACACAAGCTGAAAGAGGGGTATAATAGCTGCAACTTGTGGACTGTGTCTTCTAAAGGATACACCATAGCTGATGGGTATCGATGGCTGAGACGAAGCGAGCCTGAGGTTAGATAGCATTAGTTCATATGGGACGACTGGTGCATTCCCAAACATGCTACACTATCTTGGCTAATGGTGAATAATGGACTAAACACCAAGATGAAATTAGCAAAAATAGGCTGTGTACCGAGACTTTGTATTGTCTCTGTGCAGCGGAGGAGGAGACAGTCCAACATTTGATGCAAGACTGTGAGTATACTTGACGGGTACGAAGCGAACTGATCTTATGGATTGGGTTTGATCTTCCTCAGCACCCGGATTATAAGCTAATGAATGGCTCTAGAGGAAGAGTCCAAGCGATGGTGTTAAATGCATATCATCATATGATCTGGTTAAGAGAAATGAAGCATGGGTGGAGGGTCATATACAACACCCAGCTAAAGTGATAATGCAAATACAGGATGATGTCGGAAATAGGTGTGGAAGTATAATTCAAAGACCTTACAAGCACAAATTCCGCTTTTTATCGGCCAAAAAATTCTTTCACAAAATAATCCATCCTTTTCGGGTTTATTGGTTTTGTAATGAAAAGTATAAGGTTTTGTCACCTCTCCAACTATCTCTCTATTAGGTAGGATTTTGGTGGCCCAAGCACTTATTTGTTTAGGCGAAATACCAAGGAAGAGAACCAAATGCTAAGAAGACTAATAGGCGTCTAACTCGTTTTGTTTTGTTACTGTCAGTTATTCATATTGTACATGTATTTTTGCCCCTTTTTCTTTGAGTGAACATTATATCAATGAAATAAAAGCTCACATATACACCAAAAATAAATTATCGAATAATGGTCAGTGAAAAGAGAAATTTAAAAGAAATGCAAGTCAACCATTATCATAGACCTCAATCATAAAATCATACACAATAATGGAAAATAATAGGACAAATGTAACACAAGAAAAATATGTAACAAATGTGAAACATGTAAATTAAAAGAAGCAGAACAAAGAAAAATACAGATAAAAATGGGCAAGAACAACAAACTCATGACAAATTAGAGGAGCGAAAACAAAGAAGATACAAGCACAAGAACAATATATATGACACATCCACTATTTGTATAATCTCATATACAAAAATTGGAATGCAAAAAAAAACAATTTTGTGTATTTCGTATCAATTGTAATGAAAAAAAAAGTCTGCTTGCATTGCTTAGTCGTGGTGTGTACAATGATCCAAACACAAGAGTATAAAAAATTAGCCTTAACCGATACTTCGTCCGTCTCATTAAGAGATAAATAAATATGTGGGGTCACAACGAATGGTAACCAGAAAAATCATACAAAAGAGAAATAAAGTAAAAGGTGACGCTTTTAGAGAGACGACCTAGAAAAGGAAATGATGACTCTTCTACAGAAGCAGAGGGAGTACAAACTATGGACAAAAATTAAAAAGAAAAATTGACAAATCTGACAAAATATAAAAAACAAACGTAGATCCGTGCGGTGCACGGGTATGTGACTAGTTCATTCTTATATATCAACCAACAATCTTTTGAATCTTGAAAAAGTTTATAAGATTATAATCTTAAATAAAATTATCCCACATCGAAAAATTATGATGAGTTGATGCAATTCTATATAAATAAAAGTAATTGTTCGTTCTTAGGTATCAAGCAACAATCTTTTGAGTCTAAAAAAAACTCATAAATAAGATAATAAACTTTATGTAAAGAAATTCCATATCGAAAAATTATAATAAGGAGATGATATTCTATATTACTCTTGAGATTTTAAATAAGAGATAACTTAAGTAAAATTATCCCACATCGAAAAATTGAGATGAGGTGATGAAATTCTTTATTATAAATAAAAACAATCATTCATTTTTCAATATCAACCAACAATCTTTTGAGTCATAAAAAAGCATAAACTTAACTAAAATATCCTACATCAAAATATGATGATGAGGTGATGAAATTCTGTAGTATAATAAGAACAATCATTCTTTCATAGATATCAAACAACAATATTTTATTTGAGTCATAAAAAAAGCTTAAGAACAATCATTCGTTCTTAGTTATCAACCAAAAATATTTTGAGTCTTAAAAAATAGTTCCGAATATTATAAACTTAAGTAAAATTATCTCACATCGAAAAATTATGATGAAGTGATAAAATTTTATTATATTAACTTAAGTAGAAATATTCCACATCGAAAGAAATGAGGTGATGAATTTCTATAACATAAATAAGAGAAATCATTCGTGTTTAAATATTAACCAACAACTCTTAAGGCTATAAATTTAAGTAATTTATCCCACATTGACAAATTATAATAAGTTAATGGAATTTTATTATATAAATAAGAGTAATCATTCTTCCTTAGATATCACCTGAAATTTTTCGGACCTGAAAAGAGCTCTTAATATTTTAAGTTAAATAGAATTATCTCTTATAGAAAAATTGACGAGGTGATGAAATTTTATATCATAAATATGATAAATCATTCGTTTTTAGATATTACCAAAAATATTTTGAGTCATATAACAACTTTGAAGATTATAAATTTAATTAAGAAAAGTTATTCTTAAGTAGAATTATCCCACGTCGAAGAATTATGACGAGATGATGAAATTCTACACCATAAATTGGAGAAATCATTCGTGTTTAGATATTAACCAAAAATCTTCTGACTCTTATAACAACTCTTAATGCTATAAATTGAAGTAAATTTATTCCACATCGATAAATTATAATAAGGTGATAGAAATTCTATTATATAAATTAGAATAATCATTCATCCTTAGATATTAACCAAAAATATTTCTGGAATAACGAATGTACATCATCAGTGTACTTACCCGTTAGAGGTTCATGAACTGTTTTTCCTGACCCGAACCCGAAATCAGCAATTAATTATGCAATCGCTCAACTTAGTGTCCTTATCAACGTCACTACAAAGCGGACCGTGCATCACTATTTGACTATAATTATATTCGTGGTACAAAATGTTTTCATTAGAGTATAAATTTCATTTCATTTGCTCGAAATTTTTTTTGATGAATTTATTACATATAAAAGATGTGAAATTATCACACATCGGAAAATTATCATATAGTGATGGAACTCTATATTATAAATAAGAGCAATAATTTGATCTTAGATATCAACCAACAAACTTTTGAGTCTTAAAAAAGCTCCTGAGATTTTAATCTTAAGTAAAATTATCCGTCATCGAAAAATTATGATGAGGTCGTGAAATTCTATATAAATAAGAGCACTAATTCGTTCTTAGATATCAATCAATAATCTTTTGACTCTGACTCTTAAAAAGCTTCTAAGATTACATACTTAAGTAAAAATTATCCCACATCAAAAAATTATTATGATGTGATGAAGAGCAATCATTTGTTCTTAGACATGAACCAACAATATTTTGAGTTCATTATGATGATGTGATGGAGTTCTATATAAATATAAATGAATATTGGTACGAATATATAGTTAAAGATGTACTTGTGTGCGAGGTACTTTAATTATTCTTTATAACTACAATCCGCGCCTATAATTGATTTGACGTTTACCGCAGATATTACCTTCCTAAAAACACATTCACGTATGTGGATAGTATTCCTTTACTATGCCTCCTATAATTTGATTTAACGTTCATCGCAGATATTACCTCTCTAGAAACACATTCACGTATGTAGATAGTATTCCTTTATTATTAGGCATATTGTTACGCTTTCGACTTACTTTCTTTTGTTGTGTAGTTTCACCAATTTATACAATCATTCAACAATGTGTCATTATCAATGATTCTACGTCATTAAAAATCGACCCGTGCATCGCACGTGTTTTCCAACTAGTAGTAATAATAGTAATAATAATAGTAATAATAGTAGTAATAATAGTAATAATAGTTGTAATAATAGTTGTAATAATAATAATAATAATAATAATAATAGTAATACTAATAGTAATAGTAATAGTAATAGTAATAGTAATAGTAATAGTAATAATAGTGAAATAATAGTAGTAGTAGTAGTAGTAGTAGTAGTAGTAATAATAATAGTAATAGTAATAGTAATAATAGTAATAGTAATAATAGTGGTGGTGGTGGTGGTGGTGGTGGTGATAAAAAATTAGAAAGGGGAGTGTTGTGCGATTGGAGAGGGGATTAGGGAACGATCTAGGCCTGCCTTGCTGGTTGTTGCTTCGGTCGCCGCTTGCCGCCTGACCCAACCACCACCTGAACATCAGTCGATCACCACCTGAACGCCGGCCGGTCGCCGTTGGATTGAGAGAGAGGGTAGTTGCGTGTTGTTTTGTGTGAGTTGTGTTAGGGCTGGCGCTGCTTTGCTGTCACGACCCTTCACGACCGCTTATTGCCGGCGCAACACCCCACCCTTCACGCCAGTGACCAGTGGCCGCTCGCCAATGCCTGACGCCAGTCGTCATTTTAGGAGTAGGGGGTCGTTTTCACGATGAGTACTGGTTGCATATTTCCGGCCACTGATTGGCCGCCGACAGTTGTCGTCTCTATTCCAGGCCGGTGACTGACTGGTCGTGCCTTCCTGGTTCCGTTCGTCGGTGCTTGTGCATCGCTAGTTAGCCTCCTTCTTGATTTTCTCCCACTTTTCGGTTTCGGTGTTTCCGTTTTTTTTCTTTTTGCTTTCTTCCTTTGGCAGTTACTGTGTGCGGTTGTCGTCGCCTGCCGGTGTTGGTTGCCGCTGTGGTTTGTGTTGGTTATGGGTGTTCGCCGGCCTTCCTTTTGCTGCCTTTTTATGGGACAACACGCGTCTATCTCTTGCTTCTTTATCAATTTTATTGGCTGCTGAGTCAACTTTTCATCGGATGGGTATTTGGCTGTGTGGGGTTTGCTTTCGGACTCATACTCATGGCAAAGGCTGTCGGCACGACGCGGAGTCTTTTATTGAGGCCCCTAACTGTGGTGATGATGTTATCCGTTTTATTCTTTACGGCTTTCGTCGACCTTCTGCCCCCTCTGTTTTGTCGTCCAGTGGTGTTGTTAGCCCCCCGGCTGTTGGGTTTAACGTGACTTCTCTTGTTCGTTTATTGGCTAAGGGGTTATGTACTGTTAAATCCATTCCTCCGAAGTGTCGTTTAAGGTTTACTCGGGTTCTTCGGGGGGGCCTTGATGATGTGGTTGTCTTTCCTCGTGATCTCTCTTGTTGGGTCACCTTGCTTACGTTGCCTCTTTGCATACTTAAGATTTTCCCCCCTCGGAGTAAGCTTGAGTTTCGATCCGTTATTTGGCGGCACCGTCAGAAGGAGAGTATTTCTAGTGCCATTCGTTGTTACTCTGGCTGAGGTTGCTCCTTCTTTTAGTGCGAATAAGGACCTTGACTTGAGTGAGCTCAACATTATGCAGTGTCAGAGAAAGATTTGTGACGGGCATTACACAGCTGCTGTTCGTGTGCTTTCTTCTTCTGGCGTTGCTCCTTACACCGATGATACTCTAATGGCTTTGAGGGATAAGCACCCAGTCGTCCCTTCTCCCGCTTTGCCTCATTTGCCTGGTAATCACCATTACCTCACCGCGTCCGCGTCAGTGGTACGGTTCTGGATATGATTAGAGGTTTTCCGCGTGGCACTTCCTATGGGAGGGACGGTTTTCGTGCCCAACACCTTTTGGATTGTTTAAGTGGTGTCGCAGTTGCTGTTTCGGACGTTTTGATCACATCTGTTACTCGGGTGGTTAATCTCTTTCTCGAGGGAAGCTGTCCGCAGGTCCTTGGGGAGTACATTGCTAGTGCTCCGCTAACCCTTTTGTTAAGTTAGGCAGCGGTATTCGTCCTATTGCTGTTGACACGATTTAGAGACAACTTGTCTCTAAGGTTGATGCTTTCCTGATCGGTCCATCGCTGAGTGGCTACTTTTATTGTCTTCAGTTTGGAGTTGGGGTGTCTGGTGAGGGTGAGGCAATCTTGCATGCGTTGAACCGGTTGGTTGAGGATCAGGGTGATGAGGTGGGCCTTTCCATGCTCTTGGTGGATTTTCAGAATGCTTTGAACTTGGTCGATCAGAAAATCATGTTACGAGAGGTCTGTAATCATTGTCCTATTCTCTCGCGGTGGGTGGAATTTTGTTATTCTAGTCCTGCTCGGTTATATTATGGTGAGCACAGCTTGTGGTCATGTCAAGGGGTCCAGCAAGGTGATCCTTTAGGTCCTTTGCTTTTTACCTTGGTGTTACATCCCTTGGTTTGTAAGATCCGAGACTCCTTTGATTTGAGGCTGCAGGCTTGGTACTTGGATGATGGCACTATCGTTGGGGATACCTTGATCTTGGGGAAGGTTTTGGAGCTGATTATGGATGATGGTCCTAGATCGGGGCTTCATCTTAATGTCAGTAAAATTGAGGTTTTTTGGCCTACGGAAGATCCTAAGAGCAGGCTCCACTAGTAGAACTTAAGTGAATGGCATCGGTACAATGGCATCGACTCTTGTTAGTACCGATGCCAAAGTAAAATTAAAGTGTTATTGACATCGGTTGTGACTTCGCAACTGATGCTATTCTTTTCTGGCATCGGGTGTTTATATAGAGCCAATGCCATTTTTCGTCATTGGCATCGGTTGTTACAATAGAATCGATGAAAATATTTTTTTTTTACTATATACAGAAAAATCCCTGGCATCAGTTGTTCTTTGGAACCGATGCCATTTAATTTTTTTTTACATCAGTTACTCATTCGAGCCGATACTAATTTTGTGTAATATATTGGTGTCAGTTCTTAAATACGTAAACCTTCTATTTTTTTCTTTTTTTTTGTGTCACATGTCAGTCTCTGATAGGTGGTACATAGAGTGAGACAAAGTTATGGGACATGTGATCCGGACTGCAAAACAATCGTGTATACTTCAGGTATACAATCTTTTATGAAACTTCTGTCCAAAATATTTGTCACCGTACAGGATAACATTATTTCACCGCTCATAATTAAAAATTAAATAGTTTTGGAACTTCAGTTCAAATATAATATGAACTTTCATCATATGGATTCAAATTGATCCATAGATATATATGCAGTCTACGTGACTGAATTAAATAAAACACCTTTTATAAAAAGGTTGAAGGATAGAAAACATCGTGTCCTCATATGAATTCCTCGTATATTGGATTATTACCTCCAAAATAGATACATTCATATATACATCTTCTATTAAAAGAAGAAAATCATACCTTTGACATCTTGTCATATTTTTCTCTTGATAATAAAACCAAGATCATTATTATTAATAATTCTTTCCAAAAAGAAAAAAAATATTCAGGCCAAAATTAATTTATGCAAATACACATTCATCAAATAAGTACAATAATTTAATCCTACATAAATTTATTAAAATTTGAAGGACATGTTTATGAAGCAATCATAAACAACCAATAAGCAAACAAAATAAATTAACTTAGAGGAAATCATTCTCTCATAAACGGCAGTAATTAAAAACTTCAATTTCAAGACCTTCTTCATGAAAGGATGTGATTAAAATTGGTCTGGGGATGTACTAATAGCACACTAAATCACCAATAAACCATGTACATACTCCTGTATGAGTTTAAACTAACTTCAAAGAGTATTTACGGAAGTAATGACATGCATAGTAATTAATGATGAACGGATAAAAATGAATCGTGAATGCCTCACAAGCAAAATAATTGATCACTAGTGTTATACCCGTGATACGTCACGGGGTTGTACACTTTTATCTGTTCGAAAAAATTGACTGAATATTGGAGATGCAATATTGTCGTTAATTGGCTTGTTGTAAAGAATATATTAATAAATTGAGTTTCTTAGTATGAGATATTATTCCATTAAAATGATAGAAGGAAAATAACAATATAATACAAAATGTGGAATTCTGAGTCGAGTTATGACGTTAGACGACTCAACGCGTTAAGATGTTCTACATGACTACCCAATAAGCCGACCCGATAATATAAAGTATTAAATCCCGTGACATGTCACGGGGTTGTGAAATCTTTTTAAAAAATAATCCGAAGTTAGACATATTGAGATACATTGGATGTAAACGTACTGACAACACAGGTGATTATTACCGACTTGATAAAAAGATTCATATAATCGACAAAAATGTTTACCTGTGAGTCTGTGACGTTAAGTTGCGTATTTGTAGTTTAAGATAACCCGACATACAACTTTTAAAAGGAAGATTAGTGTGACACCCATGACGTTAAAGAAATTTCTAAGGAATTCATTTACCAACATAGGTAACTTCACCCGAGTACATTCTACAACCTTGAAAAGAAAGATTAGAAATGACACCCGTGATGTTTGCTCCATTTTAATCACATATACTCCTCAAGATCGTCACATACATTGAGGAAATTGGGTAAAAAAAATTATAACAAAGAGAGTATTATATTTGGATTTATAATACTTTGGATAATTTAAATTATAAATGTAAACAAATATTCAATTCAACATTTTTTTTATCATTTAAATAATAAATTAATAATTAAATAATTCTAAAAATTGATTTTACATGTCAACATCATAACTAAAGAGTTTTAAAATAATACTATTTAAATAAATAAATAATTTGCATCTATTTTTTTACTCAAATACCGGTAGAAAAAACGCATTCGAAACAGTTGACGGAAAGGTTACGGTTACCAATTCACCATCAGTTACCCACCCAGCATCAACAACTCACATTATGTTTTGCGAGTCATTTTTTCCTCTTATTGCTACTGCTGCAGGGTTGATTATTGTTGGTGTGTTATTGATGTTGTTGTTTATCGATATGGGCCATGTTTGTTGTTTGTTCTCGAGTTGTTTGTCGATATTTCTGCGAAGTTGTTTGTTGTTCCTTCAGTGAATCTCGATATGGGCCCTGCTAGCAATACAAAGAAATCAAAATTTAGCAGAAGAATCTTAAAAATTTAACAGAAAAATAAGAAAAGAAAAAATGAAATATGACAATGGAGGTGAAGAAATATGAGAAGGAGAAGAGTGAATGTGGTATGTTGTAATGGTGCAAATTAAACATGTGGTGTTCCTTTTAAATCAAAACAACAGAAAAGCAATGAATTGGATTGCATTGGAAAGCATGACAATTCTGGTGAACATACAGTATACAAAGAGGTTGCCAAATTGATTGTACAGTACACGAAGCACGTTAGTATTTCATTTACCCAGATCAGTTATTAATTGTACTGTCAACAATCAATTGCATCCTCAATTGTATTGTGTAAGCTGATTAATTGCATCCTCAATTGCCGAGGATTTAATTGAGTCAAATTTTTTTCTTTTCAAAAACATTTTGAATATCAGCCAATTGAGGAATTTTTTTTAATTGTTGGCTGCAAGTGTGAACGCATATACGGTGAGAGAAAATTTTATGAACATTGAAGATGCAATATTGTCGTTAATTGGTTTGTTGAACACCGTAAAGAATATGCTAATACATTGAGTTCCTTAATATTGTGGACGTGACGTAGGTCCACCCCGACGCGGCCACGCGCGGGTTTGGGTAGGCGAATGAATCTCGTGGTAAGATTGTTCTCGGGTTCGAAATTTAAGTCAAAATGGAGTCGCCACTGAATTTTGTGGTTATTCGGAACCATACGAGCCCACTCTATGTCGTCATGGGCTACACACAAAGTAAGCCCACTTTGATTTCAGAGTTTATGGGGCTCGTCCCTTTGCATTGTTATATCGATACTGTTTACACCGGCTTTCGTATATAAAATGACTCTCGTGCGCCAAGGGTTTCGGACATCCGGAAACCAAAGATTCTGAGTAAGGGGTGAGGGTACGTGTTGGGAAGCCCACTAAGGACACCCAACCCCGCCCGCACATGGCGGCCTCTACTAAGACATCGTTCGTGTTCGTGTACGCGCGCTAGTAAAATGACTAAATGATATGCAAACAGCGTTTTCGGGCTAAGCATGTGAATTATTGGTTTGTTACGTCATTTAATGCATCTTGATTATGGTCGAAATGATTTAGCATGCGAGGTTCATTTATATAACGTTAAGCAAGTAAATAAATAAAGCTCAAAAGGAAATAAATAACGTACAAGTTACACGGGCGGAAATACAACCCGGAATTCACAATACAACGATACATAAAAATAATAAACGAAATAATAAAACACAAAATAATGATGGAAACGGACCCGTATGTAAACTAGACCGCGAAATGTGTAGGTGGACTAACCCCGGTTAAATACACATCATGTTGTGTACTAAACGAACGACGGAAACATGGGGCTGTGGCGTATTGCTAGCCCGATCCCACATCCCGTAGTCTTGTCCCGACTTATCACTACGAAGGAGATCGGTCAAAGTCGTTGTACGTGTCGTGAAATGCGTGGTTTTGAAAATAGGAAGATCACGTGATGGTCTTTACACGTGATGGCTTAAAGCCGTAAAAAGGACGGGACTTGAAGTGTGTGTCAAAGCCCTTGGTTTTATGGGTTACAGGACCCACTCGACCGAGTCGTGACCTGACTCGGTCGAGTGCGTCCTTAGACGCAGATACTGCCCATTTTTTTTGGGTGCTACTCGATCGAGTAGCATATGTACTCGGTCGAGTAGCCCCTGTACGAGTGATAACTCGTTT
Organism: Agrostemma githago; assembly: GCA_958450325.1. Classification (NCBI taxonomy): domain Eukaryota; kingdom Viridiplantae; phylum Streptophyta; class Magnoliopsida; order Caryophyllales; family Caryophyllaceae; genus Agrostemma; species Agrostemma githago. Next base: position 31,634,352 of record OY288259.1, on the reverse strand, counting down.
CGCTTTTTTTGGGTTAAAATCGACGGTTGGTCAAATTAAATACAAATATCGCACGATTTGAACTTAACTTGACCTCCGGTACTATAATCGTGTATATATACGATTATAATACCGTCGTCGGGATTTTTGTGAAAATGTCATTATCGTTTTAGAGATTTTGAATTAGTAACGAAATGTTTCCCTCTACGTCACGACATCGAAACTAACCCTTTCGGGTTATGTGATGTCGGTTTTCGTGTCAACGGGTTCCGTACTAATTATAGAAAAGGGATTAAATGCGTTCAACTATGACCTTAGGCGATTATCATAGTCCAACGTATTCAAAACCGAATTTTTAGTACTAATATATATATGTATACGCGGTATGATTAACGTTAATAAAGATGAAAGGATGATAAATCAAAAATATAAAAAGGTAAAAAAAAAAGAAAAAAGAAAAGGGGTTAGCGTTAATGCTATTACGATTATGATTATGATACAAAATACGACAAAATAAATGATAACGAGACGAGATGGTAGAGATCAAGATGGGGTTTAGGAAACCCTCAACATATATGCTAAGTAGGGACCTCGGAAATGGACTCGTAAATAGCGACGGGACGCCGGAGTATCGAGGATGTACGCGAGTTATGGTGTGTATGGGTGTGTGTGTGTGTTACGCCGGTTTTTTCGAGGGACGAAGGCTCGGTTTTTTGGTGTGAATTGCTTAGGGTTACTAAGGACTCGTAGTATTGTGTAGTATGGGAGAAATATAGGGTAAATGTAGGTGCAAAAGTTGTGTAGAAATTGTGTGTAAGAGTTGTGTAAATGCATGGGGTATTTACAAGGAGACCTCGACATAGGGTCACTCGACCGAGTGGCCCTAGTGCACTCGGTCGATTTCCCTCGTGAATGAACCTGGACAACTCTTTTGACGCTCCACTCGATCGAGTGGGTCAATCCACTCGACCGAGTGGATCAATTACGACATGCTAAATCAGGAATGATTGACCTTGATTACTCTTTGATTGATTTGGCTTGATTTGTTTGGATTAGATTTCGGGCGCCATTTTCGAGAATGAATTTGGCTGTTTTGTGAGACTGTTTCGTCTTTGACCGGATTTTGACCCGGTCGCCAAAAGACGGGATTTATTGTTGGTGTCGGTTTTGACCCAAATTAGCCTGAATTTGAGGTCTGTTTTGTGAAATTTTTACTCCGCTAAAAGTCCATGTCGGATATTATTGATTCCGAGCCGACGTCCGAGTATACCAAGTCACGTTTGCGTCCGATCATCATCGGATGTTTTTCGGAGACTACCATAGACACGTGGCAGTCAAAATGCGGGTGTCTACAGAGCCCCCACTCTGACTGAGGCTTGGACAAGGCGAAAGTCAGAGTAGCTACCAAGTCCGTTAAGACTTGGTAGACTTCCGGTCGGGTCGTTTATAGTCCAGTGGACTCGCGTGAAGGGCTCGCCAGCCATAAGTAGAGGGTCATACCTGTCCTGATGACGATAGCTCCGCGGAGAGTCAGACTTGTAGCATAAGTCCTGGCCGCGCCTATATGTGGGCCCATCCCGTACCATTTCGGGAAAAAATACCGCCTCGGGCGTTCCGCTGGGGAAATATATGAGCTGTACGAGCTTGCTTTCGAAGCCTTGAGTCGTACCTGAGCTGATGATGATGCTCCGTGGGGAGTAAAGCTTGCCTCTTTTGGGGAGTAGGTGTACCCGTATGCCGACACATCACACCTTGGATGTAGCATACCGGGGAAAAGCTGACTTCGTTGGGGAATTTAATAGTTTCGCAGAGACTTGCTTCTGAAGTCTGGAGTGTACCTGTATGCTGACACATAACAACTTGTACGTAACACATAGGCAAAACACTGACTCGTGCTGGGGAGATAAAAATATTTGAATTTTTGAAGGGACAAAATTTTGAAAAGAAATTTTTTATCGCGAAGAAATTTTATCACAGAAAAATTTTGGAGACTCTTCGGAAAGCTCGGGACGGCTTGATTCCTATTCTGGGTTCTAATTTGAAATCAGGCCTGCGCGCGCATAGGGCTCAGTTTGCAGAGGAGGCAAAGTAGTTATGTTTTCAGTTAGGTTTTCTCATTATAAATATGAGAATCCCTGCTTCAGTTTTCTGCATCTCAACTCAAATTCTTCTTTTCCTTCTCAAAATCTTTTAGACTTTCAAGAAAGCTAGAAATTCCTGTCATGGGTATCGATCACTTGACAGCTATGCTTCTCGCTTGGTCCCAATATTTTTGGGATGAGGAAAAGGTCCGACTGACCCAGATGGGAATTGTCAATCTATTCCCTCTCCAGCGTCTAATAACTGACTCGCATTTCCTGGACGCCTGCGTGTCGTTTTGGGACACCACCCATCACGTATTCGCGTTCCTGCGGGGAGAAATATGCCCTTTACCCGAGGAGGTTGCGGCTATAGGTGGATTGAGCCCTGCTGTTCAGCCATCTATTCCTCCGTTCTACCCGGACCCGAGAAGGAGGCTAACGGAATTCTTAGGTCTGTCTCATGCTGAGACAGATCGGATGGTGCGGGGGGATACTGTTTCCCTATTCGACCTGGCTGACAAATTAATGAACCCCCGGGATGTGAGGGCCACCCCTGCTCACAGGCGTAGGGCATTTGCCTTTTGCATGCTGCACTGGTATGTCTTTGAAGGGCTGATGGAACTTGACTCATGCAGGGGTCAAATCAGACTCATTGGAGTGGTTGACCAGATGGAGACTGGTCATAGCCCTGCTTGGCTAGCCACTGGGGAGATCATCATGGGTCTGGACGCTAGGCGGCTTGACCCAACCCGACAGCTGACGGGAAGTACCCGTATTCTACAGGTATACACCTCGATTTTTTTTTCCGCGAAATTCCTGAAGTCCGTAAGTCACTCGATCGAGTGGACCTGTCACTCGATCGAGTGACATCTTCGTCGAGCTACTGCCCGTTTTTGGAGGGCTTACTCGATCAAGTCAGCTGCTGTACTCGATCGAGTGGGCTGTAGCGGACCACCCGGTTGCTTATGAAGCTTATGTATACTTTTCATATATGGTTGTCGGAAAAACTGTCAATCATAGAGACCCCTCCGAGCATTCCCAATTATCGGAGCAGTCAGATCAGCTCTCGAAGGCGGCGGATAAGCTCGAGTCATCAAATAAACCGAGCTTACTGGGATGAAGAGCTGGTGTTTCACGGGGGTCCCTTGATTAGGTGGACCATTGCTTGGTGGTTCCTCTCGAAGTTGGCTGGCCTGGCCAAGAGAGACCAAGCTCGCTACCTGGTGATTCTGTCCCTAGACTGGACAGTTCATATTTACCCGGACCGTCTCCTGAGGCGGTTCGGTTTGTCTCAGCGCATCCCTGAGACTGAAGCCATTATCAGCGTCTCGCTCCAATTGACGGATGCTATGTGCGACACCTGGTTGCAAAGATGGTTCACTCGTCCTACATGGACTATACCCAGCCCTTACCAATCCGCTTGGGTGTCACGGGCTTACCAGAAATGGATTTCCGAGGAGTCCGAGGAAGCTCGCAAGGCCTTGAAGCTTCATGAGGCCTTTGAATTGGTTCACCGCGAGACGGCGAAGGACAATAGGGACTTCTTCACCGGGGGAGATATTCCTGAAGCTACAGTCTGGGAGGAATCGGGTGTTAAGTCACAAACTAAGACTCGATCTAAGGAAGTCGGTTCTAGCAGCACTCGGGGGCAGACTGACTTGGAGAGACACCTTGGGCCATGGTTGGCGGCCCGGGACCGATTAGGTCCGCGTGACCGGCTCCCTGAGCCCGTGAGGGCCCGACTTGGGCCTATTGATGTGATAGAGGAGTCGGGCTCAAACAATCGAGCCCGAGCAAGAGAGGTTCCTGTGTTTATTCGGGAACGCTCTCCTCCGCGTCGTCGCCAGTGGACGGCCAAGGAGGCCAAGGACAAGGGGAAGGGCAAGATGCCCTAAATGCCGAGTCCTTTAGCTTTAATATTATTTAAGTATTATTATTATTTTGTGTTGTGTGCTTTTTTTGCATTATTTTTTTTTGAATTCCTGCACTTTAGTAATTTCCCGAGTTTATCGGGATTTTTTGAATTAATAAAAGAAGTTTATTATTAAACCGCTCCTGTCTTTTCTCGATTGCATTGGTTGTACCCTTTTGAGGGGTTCCCTACGTATCCGCGATTAGCAGAATCAAACCAAACGTAGTTCAGGCTCAGTAAATTTGCAATCTCGAATTACACCAAGACTATTGGTTCAAGATGTTTGTGACAGTAGAATAAGTAATTCTAGCTCATTCACTTGCTTTTTTTTTGAAAAAAAAGATTTTGATAAAATTTGCTAATGACATTGAGAAGTGGCTAGGGGTAGTAACGCTTCAGCTGGTCCAGGTTGGTTGGGTTGACAAACTCATTCCCGTCCAGGTCCGTCAGCATCATTGCTCCCCCTGATAGGATCTTCTTCACCAGATATGGCCCAGCCCAATTGGGTTTGAACTTTCCCCTCGGGTCAACTCGTAGTAGAGCTCGAACTGACTTAAGGACTAGATCGCCTTCTTTAATGTTTCTGGGCCTTACTCTCTTGTTGAAGGCCCGTTGGATCCTCTTCTGGTAGATTTGGATATTATTGAGGGCACGAGATCGTCGTTCGTCTAGTAGAACCAACGAGTCATACCGTGCTCGAACCCAGTCAGCTTCGGGTACTTGGCTTTCTAGCAGAATTCGGAGGGACGGTACCTCCAGTTCAACTTGTTGGACTGCCTCCATCCCGTAGGTTAGGTAATACGGCGTTGCCCCGGTTGCGGTGCGAATTGACGTTCGGTATCCCCATAGGGCAAAAGGTATTTTGTCGGGCCAGTCCTGATAATTATCAGCCATCTTTTTGAGTATGGTGACAATTGTTTTATTAGCCGCCTCTACTGCTCCATTTGTTTGGGGAGGGTAAGGCGAGGAAGTATGCCGTTGGATTTTATATTTGGTCAGCAGGGCCGTAGTCTCGGCTTGAAAATGAGTCCCGTGATCACTGATAAATTCATAAGGAATCCCATATCGACACATTATCTTGTTCTGGATAAACTTTGCGACATGCTTAGCATTGAGAATGCGATATGATTCAGCTTCAACCCATTTGGTGAAATAGCGGATGGCTACCAGAATAAAGCAATGCCCACCGGTACCAGAAGGATTTATTTTCCCGATTATGTCGATACCCGATGTTGAGAATGGCCAGGGTGACGTCATGGTATACAACAGTGACGACGGCATATGTTGCACATTGCCAAAGATTTGACAGTTATGACAATGTTTGACATACAACCGGCAGTCGGCTTCCATGGTATTCCAGTAATAACCGAGCCTCATGATTTTCCGGACCAGCATGTGGGCATTCATATGTGGACCGTTTTCACCATCATGTACTTCGGCCATAACCTTTTCAGCCTTATACTTGTCAACACAAAGGAGAAGAGCCCCATGTGCCGTCTTTTTGTATAACTGACCGTCGTCGGTACGGATGAACTGGGTGGCTAGCCTTCGTAAGGCTTTCTTGGCTCGACCTTCCGTCTCGGGAGGATATTCTCCGTTTGTCAGGTACGTTAACACAGCCTGATACCATGGTTCGGGATCAGTTATCTCAATGTCTTCGATGTCGTGGCTGTACGCCGGCTCGGACCGTCTTTCGACGCAAATTGGCATACTGGTCACGTGGTCGGGAATGTTCAGTAAACATGCCAATTTCGAGAGTGCATCTGCAAACTGGTTCTCTTCCCGGGGCAGGTATATATATTCTACCCTTTGGAATTGTTTCTCGAGATCCCTTACTCGTGCCTGGTAGGCCACGAGATTAGCATTCCGAGTCTTCCATTTTTGGAGTGCTTGGTTAATGATCAAGGATGAGTCACCATGTACCCGGAGATTTGTGATCCCCAGATTGGCGGCGGCTTGTAGCCCGTAAATGCATGCTTCGTATTCTGCTGCATTGTTGGTAACATCAAAGTCCAGCTTGATGGAGATGGGAGTGTGCTCCCCTTTTGGTGAAATTAGGAGGATCCCAACTCCGAACCCTCGAAAATTGGATGCTCCATCGAAGTATATATCCCATGTTTCAGCATCGGTGTGGAAAATATCTTCGTCTGGGAAGGACCAGGTGTCGGTGTGTCCTTCTTCGGCTACCGGGCTGTCGGCGAGAAATTCAGCTACTACTCGCCCCTGGATAGCCTTTAATGGCACAAATTTCAGATCGAGTTCTGACAACATTAGGGTCCACCTAGAAATTCGGCCATTGAGAATGGGCTTCTCGAAGAGGTATTTGATGGGATCCATCTTGGATAGCACGTGGACCTCGTAGCTGAGCATATAGTGCCGGAGCTTCTTAGTAGCCCAGACTAGAGCCAAACACGTCTTTTCGAGCATGGTATATTTGCACTCATACTCTAAAAATTTCTTGCTGATGTAGTAGATAGCTCGTTCTTCGGAGTCAACCGTATGAGCCAGCATATCCCCCATGGCTGTCTCGGTCGTCGTTAGGTATAACGACAGAGGCAAGCCGGGTTGAGGAGGCATTAAGACCGGCGGAGCCGACAGAATTTCCTTGATCTTGTCGAAAGCAGCTTGGCACTTGTCATCCCATAGAACCCGTTCTCCTACTTTCAGTTTCTTGAAAATTGGTTCACACACCATGGTTAGCTTGGAAATGAACCGACTGATGTACTGGACTTTACCGAGAAATCCCCTTATTTCTTTTTCGGTTTTAGGAGGTTGCATCTCGGTAATGGCTTTGATTTTAGCTGGGTCGACTTCGATACCTCATTGGCTAACGATATAACCTAGTAATTTGCCTGATGTTACCCCGAAACTGCATTTTTGAGGGTTCAGCCTCATGTTGTACATGCGCAGTCGGGTGAAGAATTTTCTTAGGGCGGTGATGTGACCGTCCCGTTCTTTAGATTTTACGATCATGTCGTCTACATAAACTTCTACCTCTTTATGCATCATGTCATGTAATAAAGTGGTAGCGGTCCTTTGATATGTGGCTCCGGCATTAATGAGACCGAATGGCATGACGGTATAGCAGTAAGTACCCCAAGGTGTTGTGAAGGTAGTCTTACTCATGTCTTCTTCCGCCATCTTGATTTGATTATACCCGGCATACCCGTCCATGAATGATAGAAGGGCATGATCGGCCGTGTTATCCACCAGTATGTCGATGTGTGGTAACGGAAAATCATCTTTCGGGCTCGCCTTGTTAAGATCCCGAAAATCTACACATACCCGCACCTTACCGTCCTTTTTAGGAACTGGCACGATGTTTGCAACCCAGTCCGGATATTCGGACACTTGTATGAAGCCGGCCTTGAACTGTTTATCGACTTCTTCTTTTACCTTGAGAGACCATTCGGGCCTCATTCGGCGAATTTTCTGTTTGACCGGTTTGCACCCGTCTTTGATTGGTATGTGGTGCTCGGCTATTTCCCGGTCTATCCCCGGCACGTCCTTGTAGGACCACGCGAAGACATCCTTGAACTCTTGGAGGAGGCTTATGAACTGTTGTTTTTTCCTCGGGATCTAAGGATAAACCTATCTTAAGTATCTGAGGCTCTAAGGTTGTTCCCACATTTATGGACTCGGTTTCTTCGATCACCGGGTTTCGGGACTCCCTTTGTTCTAGTTGCTCGATCAGATGTGGAGGTAAGGGTACCTGTTCGTCTGGTTTCTCAATGTCATAGCATAAATCATTTTTGAAAGCAGAATTTAAAATAGACAAGTCGTAAGCAGAACGGTTGTTATTATTGATTGAAAATTTGGAGAACAGCTCAAAGAGAGCAGCCATATGATCATTGGTCAGTGGCGGAATTGGTAAGGCCTTCGGGACAAACCCCGAAGTGCCAGCAGCAGGAATGATAAAGGGGAGAGGGGTTACAGGAGTGACTCTAGCACCGACTTCCCTAGACTCGACCTCAGACTCTGACTCAGACTCCGACTCAGACTCGGACTCAGACTCAGACTCAGGCATGTCTCCCTCTCCGGTGACCAGCTTGTAGATTTTTCCCTGACTGTCAGTCCACTTGACAGTCTTCCTCCAGGCCCTGTTTCCCGTCTCGGAACCAACATCCGAGATTAGCTTGGTCGGGTCAAACCTGTCGCTGCGGAGTATCAGGTTGACCAGGTCTTCCTTTCGAGTTGGGGCTATGGTGTCTTCCCCAAATAGTAGCCCTAGCGCGGGCTCAGCATCTTCAGCTCCGTTGGATTGGATGAGGGCGAACACATCCTCTGGGATATAGTTGCAGTCCCGGGCCAAGTGGGTCCCGAGCTGCACAACATTCGGCTGGTACAGACCAACCTGAACAGCCCCAAATACCAGTGTGACAAAGTAGTCAGCCAACCGTGGGCTGTAAGGGCTCAAATGGATACCCTTAATAATGTTGCAGGCCTTCTCAATTCCTGCTCGGACAACATTGTCGGGAGTTATGGCATACCCGAGACCAAAGTGAGACTCTTCATCTTTGAGGACCTCGATGATCTTCCCAGCTGGAAGATCGGGTCGAGAGGTAGCCCCCGGAAAGTACCCTAGGTTTTGGAGCATCGTGTCGATGCTCGTAGTGAAGTAAGGCCTAAAGAGGTACTCTTCCTCGATCATCCCCACAAAATCGAACCCCCAGAGGTCCGTGCATCCCGTGGCGTTACAGCTAGCCATAGTCATTGGTGTTGCCTCTAAAGTGATGACATCGTAAAGCAGAGGCATCTTGATCTTTCGGTGGAGGGTGGAGGACACCGCCTTGACCGCGTGGATCCAAGGCCTACCTAGGAGCAAGTTGAATGACGAGGTGACGTCGATCACCTGGAATTCGAGCTCCTTTTCTATCGGGCCGGTTATGATAGTCAGTTTCACGGCCCCGGCTACCGAATTTGGGCTCCCATCAAAGGCTTGGATGGTCTGAGCAGTCGGGATGTAATCAGCCTCGGTAATGCCGAGGGCTTTGGCGGTCCTTAGGGGAAGGACATTCACGGCGGACCCATCATCAACCAGGGTCATAGGGAGGTATTTTCCTCGGCAAACCACCGTAATGTAGAGGGCCAGATTATGGGAGGCCTCAAATGGCGGTAGGTCGACTTCGGAGAATGTGATCATTGGGCCTCCTTCCTTAGCTTTGCCCTTTAGGTGGGGCAGGACCGTGGCTACCATTTCAGCAGGGGTAACCAAAGAGTCAACCTTAATTTGATCGAGAGCCTTTGTAAGTGCTTCTCGATGCTCTTGTGAGTTAACCAGGAGTAGCCATATAGTGAGGTCAACTCGGGTCTTATTCAGCTGCTTTACGAGGGTCGTTTCAGCAGTTGGCTCCTCGGGGGCGACGTCCGTCCTGAGTGGCTCCATGACGGTTGTCGGGATGGGGATGTCCCTAGAGCTAGTAGCTTGATAGGGATGACCAAGGTGGTTACTGGTTAGGACTCGGGATTTAGTCCTTCGAATCTCCTCGGAGGTGATGGGGACAGCTTCCCCTTTGGCGAGGTAGACGTCATCCTCGTCGTCGAACCAGATCCCGTTTACTTGCGGGACAAATGGAGAGATAAGGTGAGAGCAGTCAATCACCTCCCCGGTAAAGATGGCGTGGGAGCTGAAAGGGTTCTCCTTGTTACTAGGCTTATCTCCGGGTAGCGGGATTTTACCGCTTTCGATCAAGTCCTGAATCAAGTGCTTCAGCTTCAAGCACTTCTCGGTATCATGCCCATTGCCCCGGTGGTACTGGCAATAGGCTTGAGCATTGTAGTTCTTGGAGCGTCGCTCGACCGGAACTTCAGGAGTTGGGCCTATCGGTTGGATTAGGCCTTTCGAGGAAAGCCTTTGTAAGGCATAAGTATAGGTAGTACCTATATCAGTGAAAACCCGAGGTGGTGTGTTCTTCTTGGACGGGGCATCTAGTAGATTAACCGCGTCAAAAATGCTGCGGGTTGCTGCTTGGGGCTTGGTAGTGGAGGAAGAAGCCCCTTGGTAACCCTTGGCAGCGGCCTTAGTGAGGCCTTCCAGTCTTAAGTCATCTTCGATCCTCATACCTATTTCAGTAAGGGTGGTGAAATTGGGTATGACAGCATATCGGAGGTGAACCCGGTAGGAGGGGAGGAGGTTCTTGACAAAAGCCTCCACCAAAGTCTTCTCACTGAGCTTATCGACCAGTTTCACGCTCTCGGCCCTCCAGCGTTGAAGGTATTTGGTAAAACCTTCTTTCGGCTCTTGGGCTATGACCTCCAGAGATCGCATTGTGGTTTGGATCTCGGTGTTGTCAGCATAGTTCCGAGCAAACTCGGTGGCCACATCATCCCAAGTAGGGTATTTCTTCGGGTCTAGCCTGTAGTACCAGGCCCGAGGGTGCTTTTCAAGAGACGCAGCAAAAAGGCTCTTGAACATGGTAGAGTCCACCCCTTTGATGGCCATGAACTCCTTGAAGGCCCGTACATGTAGTAACGGGTCTTCAGTCCCTTCAAACATGGCCAAACCGGTGAGGTTCAGGTTTGCGAGTAGCTTGTCACTTAACGGGTTATACTCACGACTATTCTCCAGATGGATATCGTTACTCCCAGTCAAGTGAACCTGTTCTTCCAATCGGCGGACCGAGCTAACTAGTTCAGCCAGAGGTTCCGTAACCCCAGTATTTGGAGTCCTTTGCTCCACTGCAGCCAAACGATTGATGATAGCAATTTGCCCGGTCCTCATTTCAGCTAGTTGGGCTTCGATGTCGGCCTGTTTGTCGATCATGGTGTCCATCAGACTGCTTAAAGTAGCTACCATCCTGCGAGTGTGTCTGGTTGCCGGCGGCCTGTCTGTAAGAACACCGCGTAATCAGAAACCGAACCCAGATCTTGGAACCATAGAAAAAAGTATATCCCGAGCGACCTAAAAGAAAAGGACTGAGTGGAAAAGACTCGAGAAAGACACCTAGACAGATGACTCGTAGGTGGTATGACTTCCTTAGGATTTTGGCCTAGTGGGCCTAGTCCCGTTCGAAGGAAGGTCCATGTGAGATTATTCCCCAGACTTTTGACTCGAGTGTATGGACGGACTTTCCTTTGTAGGGGTATGCCCCACGCGGGTTGGTCGTGCCTTGACAAATAAGGCGGACTTGGGAAAGGGGGGAAACTCGTGATATAAGATCGACGGAGTTTCGACGCTATAAACCCTCTACGTACTATGCAAAGACCTGACACACGGATAGACGGTAGGTCCTATAATAGGGAAGGTCTATTTTAGGAAAGTTGGAGGTTTGAAGTTGGAATATGTAAAGGGTGAATTTCAGATAGTTCGAAAATGAAAAGCGGAATTTCAAAAACCAAGATTAGAATTTTGAAGAAAATTCAGAAAATCAAAACGGTGTCGGAAATTCGAGAGTTAAAACGGACAGCATGCCGACTAAAGAAAAGGATATTCTGAGTCAAATCGTTGATCCTAAATTTCGGCGTCATTCCGAGTTTTGAAAATTGGATATTTTGAAAAGGTGAGCCCCGAAATGGGCAGCATTTCGGGTTTTTCAAATTTGGGTGTTTTGGAAAGTCGGGTCCCGAAATGGACAATATTTCGGGTTTTTCGAAAGGTGGGTATTTTTGGAAAGATGCAATTTTGAAATGACGGGTTTTTTTTGAAAATTGACACGGAAACCATGTAGCATGTAGTCAAACAAGCATAACGACGCTTATGTATGCTTTACACTAAGTCTCGGTCGGTCAAAATAGGGTCTATACCAACAACGATGGCTTTCTCGTGTTTAGGACGGACTCCCTAAACCGAGTTGGTCTTAGGACATGCCGCAAAACCCAGACGAGTTCCACCATCGATGTCTTTAGCGCACCCATGTAGGAATGCACCGTGGTATAGTGGGACGTCGGTCACAAGTAACCGGCCCGGGCAAATTTAGGTTATGCATGAATCATTAAACTAATGCGCGCACACTAATCTACGAACGATTTCTCTTCGAGTCTCACCCTAGGAACCCCGATGACATGTGGTACATCAGGTATCCCCAGCGGAGTCGCCAAATTGTGGACATGACGTAGGTCCGCCCCAACGCGACCACGCGCAGGTTTGGGTAGGCGAATGAATCTCGTGGTAAGATTGTTCTCGGGTTCAAAATTTAAGTCAAAATGGAGTCGCCACTGAATTTTGTGGTTATTCGGAACCATACGAGCCCACTCTATGTCGTCATGGGCTACACACAAAGTAAGCCCACTTCGATTTAAGAGTTTATGGGGCTCGTCCCTTTGCATTGTTATATCGATACCGTTTACACCGGCTTTCGTATATAAAATGACTCTCGTGCACCAAGGGTTTCGGACATCCGGAATCCAAAGGTTCTGAGTAAGGGGTGAGGGTACGTGTTGGGAAGCCCACTTAGGACACCCAACCCCGCCCGCTCATGGCGGCCTCTACTAAGACATCGTTCGTGTTCGTGTACGCGCGCTAGTAAAATGACTAAATGATATGCAAACAGCGTTTTCGGGCTAAGCATGTGAATTATTGGTTTGTTACGTCATTTAATGCATCTTGATTATGATCGAAATGATTTAGCATGCGAGGTTCATTTATAAAACGTTAAGCAAGTAAATAAATAAAGCTCGAAAGGAAATAAATAACGTACAAGTTACACGGGCGGAAATACAACCCGGAATTCACAATACAACGATACATAAAAATAATAAACGAAATAATAAAAGACAAAATAATGATGGAAACGGACCCGTATGTAAACTAGACCTCGAAATGTGTAGATGGACTAACCCCGGTTAAATACACATCATGTTGTGTACTAAACGAAGGACGGAAACATGGGACTGTGGCATATTGCTAGCCCGATCCCACATCCCGTAGTCTTGTCCCGACTTATCACTACGAAGGAGATCGGTCAAAGTCGTTCTACGTGTCGTGAAATGCGTGGTTTTGAAAATAGGAAGATCACGTGATGGTTTTTACACGTGATGGCTTAAAGCCGTAAAAAGGACGGGGCTTGAAGTGTGTGTCAAAGCCCTTGGTTTTATGGGTTACAGGACCCACTCGACCGAGTCGTGACCTGACTCGGTCGAGTGCGTCCTTAGACGGAGCTACTGCCCACTTTTTTGGGTGCTACTCGATCGAGTAGCATATGTACTCGGTCGAGTAGCCCCTGTACGAGTGATAACTCGTTTCGCTTTTTTTGGGTTAAAATCGACGGTTGGTCAAATTAAATACAAATATCGCACGATTTGAATTTAACTTGACCTCCGGTACTATAATCGTGTATATATACGATAATAATACCGTCGTCGGGATTTTTGTGAAAATGTCATTATCGTGTTAGAGATTTTGAATTAGTAACGAAATGTTTCCCTCTACGTCACGACATCAAAACTAACCCTTTCGGGTTATGTGATGTCGGTTTTCGTGTCAACGGGTTCCGTACTAATTATAGAAAAGGGATTAAATGCGTTCAACTATGACCTTAGGCGATTATCATAGTCCAACGTATTCAAAACCAAATTTTTAGTACTAATATATATATATACGCGGTATGATTAACGTTAATAAATATGAAAGGATGATAAATCAAAAATATAAAAAGGTAAAAAAAAAAAAAGGGGTTAGCGTTAATGCTACTATTACGATTATGATTATGATACAAAATACGACAAAATAAATGATAACGAGACGAGATGGTAGAGATCAAGATGGGGTTTAGGACACCCACAACATACATGCTAGGTAGGGACCTCGGAAATGGACTCGTAAATAGCGACGGGACGCCGGAGTATCGAGGATGTACGCGAGTTATGGTGTGTATGGGTGTGTGTGTGTGTGTTACGCCGTTTTTTCGAGGGACGAAGGCTCGGTTTTTTGGTGTGAATTTCTTAGGGTTACTAAGGACTCGTAGTATTGTGTAGTATGGGAGAAATATATGGTAAATGTAGGTGCAAAAGTTGTGTACAAATTGTGTGTAAGAGTTGTGTAAATGCATGGGGTTGATGGGGTATTTATAGGGAGACCTCGACATAGGGTCACTCGACCGAGTGGCCCTAGTGCACTCGGTCGAGTTCCCTCGTGAATGAACTTGGACAACTCTTTTAACGCTCCCCTCGATCGAGTGGGTCAATCCACTCGACCGAGTGGATCAATTACGACATGCTAAATCGGGAATGATTGACCTTGATTACTCTTTGTTTGATTTGGCTTGATTTGGCTTATTTGTTTGGATTAGATTTCGGGCGCCAGTTTCGAGAATGAATTTGGCTGTTTTGTGAGACGGTTTCGTCTTTGACCGGGTTTTGACTCGGTCGCCAAAAGACGGGATTTATTGTTGGCGTCGGTTTTGACCCAAATTAGTCTTATTTTGCTCGGAACGACCCATTGGGCCTGAATTTGAGGTCTGTTTTGTGAGATTTTTACTCCGCTAAAAGTCCATGTCGGATATTATTGATTCCGAGCCCAAGTCCGAGTATACCAAGTCACGTTTGCGTCCGATCATCATCGGGTATTTTTCGGAGACTACCATAGACACGTGGCAGTCAAAATGCGGGTGTCTACAAATATACAATATTATTCTATCAAAATGATAGAAGGAAAATAACTATATAATGCAAAATGTGTAATTCTGAGTCGTATTATGACGTTAAACGACTCAACGCGTTAAACGGTTCTACATGACTACCCAATAAGCCGACCCGATAAAGTGTTACTCCGTATTTAGTAATTGCTTTAAAAAGGGTGAATTCATTCTCATATCTATTACTCGTATTAAACAAATAAGGGATGGGTAATTCATTTCATTAATGTAGTACTCGTACTGTATAGTCATAATTGGAAATGCAATATTGTCGTTAATTGAAGTATGTTAATACATTGGGTTCCTTAGTAATATTAAGTTCCTTAGTATACTATATTATTACATCAAAATGATAGGAGGAAGTGTTATACCCGTGACAAATCACGGGGTTGTATAATTGTAATTGTAGTTGTCACGGAATTGTACATTTTTTTATCTAACCATTTCGTTTTTTTCCTTTTAATCCGTAATTTAATACTCCCTCTGTTCCAATCAATTCCATGCATATGGTAATTGTGCATTATTCACATGTGAGAAGAATCATTTATATAACTTTTAATATATATGATAAAATATAGTCATGTGAGATCTTGTTTAAATTGTCTAACCGAATACATTATGATTATCAATTTTTTATAATTTTTAGAAATTTGTAACTAAAAATATGGACAAAACAAAACGTACATTGAAAAATGTGAAAAAGTAAACGTATGGAATTGATTGGAACGGAGGGAGTAATGCTTATTACTACACAACACCTAAAAAAATTAGGTGTTTCCAACTATTTCAGGCTCGTATTCCGACCTTAACTCGACCCGTGACCTGTATAACCCAACCGGTATTAACTCAATTATATACCTGATCCGTGACTTTAACAGTTAACTCGGCCCGTGACTTTACTCGACCCGATTTAACTCGATACAAACTTGATCCGACTAACCCGATTTCCATTTTCTTGACCTACTACAGATAACGCAATATCAATTACTCTTAAAGAAATGAAACTCACCTCCCAAATAGAAGCCCTCGGCCCCAAACTTAAAAGAAACCCTAACCCCCATTCAAGCGTCAGTCACATATACAGATCCGCATAGATGAATTATGATGAACAAAAATCGATCAACATGCAGATAATCATTCACGGAGTAGTTCAGTGGATGCATACTATTTGTATAACTGCAGAATGTTCATATGTTGTATGAAATTGGAAGGCGCTAAACTTTAGTATCCAATTGAATTCGGGGAGGATGGTGAGTACACTTCATTTGGGTGAAATTTCGTAGATCTATTTGTGTCAAATGAATAACAATCCAATAAGCTTGATTTATGAATAATTGTTGGATATGTGAATATTTTTTTTTGTAATCCATTTTTTTTGTAATCCAAATGAGTGTTGTTCAATATTAACACATTCGATTTTTTATTGAAGTTATTTATTTTCATCTAATTATGGTTCAATTTACTTGAATTCTTTCATGTCCATCTAATTTTGCTTGATTTTGCTCCAATTTGTTTCATGTTCATTTGAGTTTCCACGTTTTTTTCTCAAATTTGTTCATGTTCATCTGATTTTCTTGATTATGCTCGAATTCATTCATGTGTGCAGTAATTTAAACTCGAATTCGTTTATGTTCAGCTGATAGTGCTTGATTTTTGCTCAAATTCGTCCATGTTCAAGGACTTAATTTTAATTGAGCAATGTTTTTTAAGGATTACTTGTAATATCCTTCTTGTTATGTATAGAGTATTTATTAGTATTCTCTTTAGAGTTATTGAACCAACTCTTTTTCTAATGTACTCCATAGACACTAAAGATGACACTTCTAAAGTACATGATTTAAACTATGAAGATGACACTAAAGCTTGATACAAATTTGGGAGGACTTTGAGGAGATGAATTACAAATTGGAGCATCTGGTCCGATGTAAGTGGTCCAAATCTGAAAAATTAAATAGCAAAAGGTGAGAACCCAGATTTTGCTTGGAAGCAGAGGGTTTCTAAAGGCAGTTCAATAGAAAGCGAAGAAAAAATCTACTCCGTATATTAATTCACAAATTCTTATTTGTGACGATAACGAACTTCTAACGGGTCAAGTACTATACCAAAGACAAAAAAATAAATATGAGTGGGACATAACAAACTATTTTTCTTATTCATGCATGTACTATGCATTTGGCCCATTTTATTATTACAACGGATAGGTCCCTCGCAAGAGAAATCCACCCATATTAATTAATATGGAATGAAGATTTTTTTTTTGCCAGCTAAGACAGAATTACGAACTCCTGATGCCCATTCGAGCTAGTGCATGGGCATCAGTGTTACAGTTTCTAGACACATAAGAGACAGAAAAGCAATGAAAAAGAGGAACAAGACGCTCAAAGTTTTCCAAAATCCTTCGAACTGTAGATTAAGAAAATGTTAACATTGACATTACCACTATTCTTTTCAGGATCAGAGACTGATCTCATTTGCTTCACACGTTTTTTGGTTGGAGAAAACAACATATTGAGACAATAATTTCTGCTGGTGAGTTATATGGCTTAAGTATGATAAAATAGTTAAAGCTCTGCTTGAGTACCAAACAACTTAGTATTGTGAATGTTAATTAAAATTTTCACACCCTTGAATAGGTACATGGAAGCATGACCATCATCAACAGCATTAAGAGCAAAATTGAGTGAGCAGATTTGAGTACTCTGATTGCTGTAACATTTCCTTGATCCATTTTACCGCCCCTTTCTCCAACTTCTCCAACTGATCAACATCACACCAGACAATTTCATTTCAAATCAACGAACAAACAAAATATTTCTTAAACTTGGATACATACTGTAAATTAATGTTGAGTTTTATTGTATAATGAGAACTCACAGGTACAATTGTGTTGAAAAGATGAAGTGATTTGAGCTCCTCCAGATGCGTGAGAGTGGTTGATATCACCGCGTCCTTGCACGACTTGAATTTATTTGGGAAATCCCTGCTTTTCCATTCTTCCTCCCCCGTTCTACCGTCCAAAACAGTATGGAGTATAGCAAAGTGGTAAGGCATCGGTTTTTGGTACCCGCATGCAAAGGTTCAAGCGGTTTAAATAGTGTAGTGAATGTAAATAGTGTATTGTGAATGTAAATGGTGGAGTCCTATGTAATTAATGAATGTAAGTTTCAATGTATTGAGAATGTAATATTGCATAGTCCTATGAAGATTAATTAGTTTAACAGCTTCCAGTAAATAATTAATGAATGCAACTTTAATTGCCTCGTTTTATGGTAGAAAGTTTTGACTACTCCTTTTTTTGAAGTGTGAACACGTTTGGTAAGCATGTCTCACAATGCTTCATTTAGCCCTCCAAATAAAATTAGAAGGGATATTTAAGGAGGCTTAATTAGATCAATGCTTGATAAGGGTAGTGCCATGTCACTATCCTTGGTCTCTTCTTTAATATAAAGAAGATTGGCACGGTTGGACATGAAAAATAATGATGATGTGGTGTTATCAACAATTGACCATTGAGCATGAGAATTAGGGTTATAGACTTGTGTTGATAACGTGTTGTGAAAAGAAGAAAATAGAGAAAATAGAGAGATAAGAGATTGAGAGAAATCAGAGAGATGTTTATTCATCTCATCAAGGAGCATATATATAGTACATGGTATATCTAGAGTTACATCATAATGGACTATAAGACCCGATGAACATCCACATATTATGTTCCATAACAAGAGTTATATTTTTAAGAAAGTAGGATAAATCAAAAGATTTATATTCGATAATTTATAGAAATTTTCTTAAAATGTTGCACAATCTTACATGTACTTAGTTAATCATCTGAGCTACATTCTTTAAATGAAACTAATCCAACATTAATCGAATTTAGGAGTGGTAACTTATCATCCTAATCTCCTATTATATCAACTATTTATACATTTATTATGTAAGAAATAAACGCGTGTCTTTATACTATCATGAAATTTAATTACTCATATCGTTATATTCACGGCAACGTATAATATATTTTAGAAATATCTATGTCAAATTGGTTCTCTTATTTTACATAGATACGTGTATATTATTTATAATTTTATTTATTAGTTATTACATTTATAATAATATTCCGTAGATAATATTGTTGAATGCAAACTACGTGAAATAAAATGAATATTGGTACCAATATGTAGTTGAAGATAGTAGTGTGCGAGATAATTTAATTAGTCTTTCTTACTGCAATGTACGTCTATAATTTTATTTTAACGTTTACGGCAGATATTACCTATCTAGCTAGAAACACATTCACGTATGTGGATAGTATTCATTTACTATTATGCATACTAACTTCATGTCATTATCAACGTCATTAAATATCATCCTGTGCATTGCACTGACTTTCCAACTAGTAAAATAATAGGTGGGAGATTATTATTTTTTTCTTATTTCATAGAGTTTTTTTGTCAAAAGTCACCTAACATTTAGGTCTTTTGTAAAAAAGGCACCTAAAGTTTTTTTTGCCCAAAAGAACCTTAAATACATTTCTTTGTTAAAAGGCACCAAACACCAACTTCTGTCAAAAAACCGTCAATATTAACGGTTTCCATCCTAATCTTCTTCCATAAACCCTTAATAACACTCATCCCTTAACCGAACTCAATCAACATCTTCCTTCCCTCTTCCTTTGCATTAACTTATTATTTCTTTTTCCCTTTCTCTTTATTTTTCCACAATACTCAATTTTTCCTCCCAAAAAAACTTAACTTCAATTCAAAACCCCTTTTACTCTCCCATTAATTGAACCACATTTTTTTCCACTTTTGCATATTCTCAATTAATGTCATCTTTAAGTATTCGTCTTATATAATACACATAAAGAATGAAATATAAATGATTACTAAACCAAAAATGAATTGACAAATACAAAAAATGAATAACAGATGATTACTCAAACTCACAAATTTAAACACAAAAATCAGTATTCTTAATTTCTTACCAGAGAAACTTCATTCAATTCAGTATTAACTCAAAAATTTATCTAATAAACTCTAACACATACACGTAACCTAAAATTATACTCGAAAATCGAAATTAAGGGTAAATAACATAAAATGGAAATTGAATTCAAAAATTTAATTTGTTCTTAGAATGATGAAGAGCTATAATTAAAAACTTACCGATTGAGCGAAAAGTTGATGGTTTTTACTTAAGTAATGGGGATTGATAATTGAGATGTATGCAAATAAAGAGTAGCTAGGAATGAAGGTTGAATTAAGGGCAATGATTGATTGGGTTTGATTAAGGGAAGATGGTTGAATTAAAGAAAGAGGGTTGGTTGAGTTTGATTAAGAAATGAAGGTTGATTAAGGGTGGATGGAAGAAGAATAAAGGATGGAAACCGTCAATATTGACGGTTCTTTGACGGAAGTTGATGTTTGGTGTTTTTTAACAAAGAAATGTAAATTTAAGGTGTTTTTGGGCAAAAAAAATTAATTTTAGGTGATTTTTACAAAAGGCATAAATATTAGGTGTTTTTTGACAAAAAAAATCCTATTTCATATGCAAAAACCAATCTAAGAAACATAAAATATTGCTGGAGTAGACGAGTAATATAACTCATAAGTGATGGGTGCCTTTGTCAACCACAAATATATATTGGACGCTCCGTTTTCTTTACCAAACCTCAAACTCCCAAAACTCGTCCCGGTTCCTTCAGGCTATAGCAATCATTTCCGCAATATTATACCGGTAAATCACATGTTAATTGATCAATTTTTTCATATACTGTGTTTTTGCCCCTTCTTTTTGTTACTGAATTCCATTGTTGCAAGTTTTATATTTCTTTTGTTACATTTGATGGTTTGTATTTGTTTTTTTTAGGTACTATTTATAAGGGTGATTGAAATGGGCACTATAAAATATGCTCACGTGAGTGAAATCTCGTTTAAATGTCTAATTGAGTACATTTTAAATATCAAATTTTTATAATTTTTAGAAATACGTAACTAAAGATATATATACAAAAGAAAAAGTGCATTGACAATGGTGAAAAAGCAAATGCAAGCGATCAAATGGAACGGAGGGAGTATAACGAAAAGAGGGCTTTATTTTTTGTGTCTTTTGCCTTCATGTAATTGTATATATGTCATTTTGGTCGGGATATTGATTGTTATAAAAATTGATCATGTTTAATTTGACATGGGTGTGTGTGGATTTCCCCAAAGTCGTCATCTTTTGATATATATGGGTGATCTTGGAGGATGATTTATGGGATTGTTTGGTGATTTTTTCTTGATTGATTAGTAGGAGTTAACGCAAAATTCTTATGTTTTTGATTAAAAAGGAGGAAATTTGTGGTTTGATTACTTAGATTTTATCTCCAAAGAAGCGCACTTAGTCGCAATCCAATAGTGGGGGACGGGGAGGGGGATTTAACGAGTGAACTAAGACATCTACGCTTGGTTTGATCACTTGATAGTATGATCAGTTTGATGACCTCTCTTTTCTTGCTCTAATGAGCCACGAGGATAGTACAATACAATACAAAGGGAGGGAGTTGTAACGTGTGCCCTATCATCAGCCGTTGTTCAGTCATAATTACCAGACTAAGGATACCTTGCTGACTCACTACTCAATATCTAACTAAATTCAGTTGGTAAAACCGTACATATTGGAACTTTGAAGGTCTCTCTCTTTGTGTTGGCAAAGTTCTTGGTGAGACAGCATTTCAATTAAGGTCTTGTGTGAGTATTCAAATGAACACATTTCTGCAAAGGCTGCAAAGGCTAAAGCCTCACTATTCTTTGGTTTTGATATTGCACTTCCGCTTTTTTACTGTGAAGTTATCGTCAGTCATGCAATTCTCGAAATAAACTTAGTCATCAGAAAACAACTTTGACTTCATGATCACCTATTCGCCTTGGCCTTCCTATTAAGGAAGCTCTTGATGCACATGGGATATTTTGTTATTATGATGAGTAGTCAAATCAAGCCTCAAAACAACTTAGATCGGACATTCTACTCCTTTTCTCAGTCAGTTGCCTTAGGCAAGCGATACTGTATTTAATTTGTGCTTGATTTAATAACTAATACTTCTCCATTAATAAAGAAGAATTCTAGAAAAAAGTGTTAATGTAGTTTTGTATGTACAGAATTTCTATCAAGAAAAAAATGACTATTGTCCTCAAACAGTCCCTTGGTGTAATTGCATTGCATATCATCTGTTCTAAGGAAGGCCTGCAGGACTAAGAAATGGAGCATGGAACCTCTTGCAGTAGATTGATATGCATGTATAGAGGCCTAGAAAGAATGTGAAACATGTAGTATATAAAAAATGTCGTGTTAACTTCCAGATTTACTGTAGAGAACCTGTTAAAGTATGGTGGGGTCTGCTCCAAACGGCAGAGGGAAGAAGTTGATTCGCATCGATGTTAGTTCAGACAGTATTTGCCCATGGTGCTTTTTTGGCAAAAGGAATCTAGATAAGGCTATTGCCTCATCAAAAGAACAGTTTGATTTCCAGGTTTACACCTATTTCCCAAATTATTTGAACCTTTTAGTTTTGTTTGTTTTATAGTCAGACTGGGTTTGATGGATCAGTTTCTTACAGATAAAATGGCACCCTTTTCTTCTTAGTCCTTCTTCCCCAAAAGAAGGTGTGAATAAGAGAGATTTCTACAAGCAGAAGTTTGGCTCTCGCTCTGAACAGATACATGCACGAATGATAGAAGTATATTACTCTTTATTCTTTCATTTGTTATTGATTCTGTAATTGCAGTGTTATCCCCACATAGATGATCTTTACCGAATTCATATTACTTCTCTAATGGCAGGTATTCAGGGGTCTTGGTCTTGAGTACAACCTTGATAGCTTAACGTAAGTGAATTAGATGTTTAATTTTCAGTTTAATTAGTTGGAGGCAAATCAGACAATCAGGAGTAGTTTAATACGAGTAACAATTATTGGGTGAACTTTGCATAGGGGACGCACTTTGGATAGTCACAGACTTATTTACCATGCTGGACAACAATGGCCTGATAAGCTGCATGATCTTGTCGAGGAGATCTTCCTTGGCTATTTCACAAGGGCCAAGTATATAGGAGACAGGTTTGTGCTTTTTTTTTCCATTCAAACTCTGTTCACAGCCCCCAACTAAAATTGACCTCCATGACGTGTATTTCTTATTCCACTGATCTTCTTTGAAAGATGAATGATGAATTTTAAGCTCGAGAAAAGATTGTTTACAGAACAATGGTGGACAGAACTGAGATTTAATATTCGGGTTGGAAAATCATTGTTTATTTTTTAGTTGAATGGCATACATCCAGGGCCGGATCCAGGATTCGAAACTATGTTGGGCTAAATTTTATATAATGTAGATTCTTTTTTCAAGATTCAAAATAAATAAGATAGTTGATGGTAAGGATTTGTCACGTCCCTAGTCGATCAATAAAACACCGACTAACCTAGTGGGTAGCTAGGGTAAGTCGGGATCGTATCCACGAGGACGGTATATCAAAGCTTAGACTATGTCCACCTAAAACAAGACTAGGTCACCAAACGAACACAAAGAATGCAATAAAAAGAAAACTAATGATGGAGGAGAGGTATGACTAAGCTAATGATCGAACTAATAAATAAACTAAAAGAACGATGGCTAACTAAGGAGATGAACTCAAATATGGAAGAAAGTGGGGTAGGTCGGGTTCATAGGAGTAGAAGGGTAATTGGGGTGATCAAGGGTATAGGTGTCTCCTAATTGCTAGGGTCGGTCCGGACTCTCGCAACTTAGACCGATGCCAAGGTGGGTCCGGGCTCTCGCAACTTAGACCCTAGTCCGCGCTCTCGCGACTAAACTATTCTCGACATATCCACACAATAGACAAACAATGAGAAGAAGAACACAAGTATGGGAAGCATGGCCACTACAACTCACACAAGCATATCAACAAACACATGGAGTGCCCACAATGTGACTAACAACAAAGATTCACCCTTTTCTCTTAATCAACCCTAATCATCCATAATCTACCCCTAATCCCCCTACTAACCCCACAAGATCACTACTCACTCATTATAAAGCGAAAACTAACATTCACAAGAGAAATCAATACTACAAAACCAACATCCATAATGAATAACAAGAACAATAGCAATAACAACATAAAAAGATGAAACTAGATTGAATAAACAAAGAACAAGAGTAGAGATGATTATACCAACACTAGGATGAAGAAAAGATGAAATCTTGTATAAATAAGAACCCAAATAGAATCCCAAGGTTGTCAATCTTGGAACAATCTTCAAGAACTTCTTAATACAAGAACTAGTTACAATAATTAACTAAAGATTAAAGAGAGATTAAGATTAATGAGAGTAGAACTAATCTAGGGTTTTGGAGGCTTAAACTAGTCTAGGGTAAGATAAGATGTCTTCATATTACAAGAAGGGAGTATATATATGGGTACAAGAATGAAGGAATTGAAAGGAAGCAATGTGGGTGAGCTGTAGCCCATCCCGACCGGGACGGATCTTCCCGATCGGGAAGGGTTCTGTCTTCCCGATCGGGAAGGATTCAACCCGACCGGGAAGGACCCACATTAGCGCTCCTAATCGTGCACCCCTTCCCGATCGGGAAGGCCACTATCCCGACCGGGAAGGGTCTTGTATGCCTCCAAATAGAGCTCTAGGGTCCCTCCTTGTATCTCATGGGCTTCCCGTCGATTCTCGAGACTTGGGATCGGGTCTTGGAGGCTCGGGATTGGGTCCCAAGGTCTCGGGGTCGATTCCAAGGCCTCGAGTCATCGTTCCTTTATCTCGTTGGCTCCAAAATGTGTATGTATTGAGTCGGAATCACTCCAACTCTTCCAAATCGGTCTCGGAAACCTGAAATGTACTAGAGGAAGCATAAGAAGCCCATAAATCGCTCCCAAGGAGCGATTCTACAAGGAAAATGGGACCAAAACATAGTAAAATAGGCACTACAAACTACACTTATCTATAGTGCAGGGGCGGAGAAAATTGCGAGTGTTGAGAATTTAGCTTTGTAAATAAGATAGTGCAGGGCTTAATACATATACTCCGTATTACTCACACACTAAATGAGTTATTTGTAAATCCATCATTATAAGTATCAAAGTGGGAATGTACTTAATTGAATCTAACACGTTTTCTCAATAATTAGTTTTCATCTTACATGTTTTATAATTTGATTATATCTCCTAATAGAGACATACTCCAATAAAATGAGTTGAAAAAAAATTAAGATAGTACGAGCATACGACTAAACAAATCTATCAATTACATGAATTAAATAATTGCTCTAAATGCACAATACGAAGTACTAAAAAAAATCTAATACCGAGAAGTTTCATGGGTGACGAAAAGTATATAAAATTAGTAAATTAGTCATAAAGTAGACAAGATTTGTGATATTAGTGTGATGATGTTTGGGGCGGAGAAGGAAAATGTGGGGAAATAAGAAAAAATTGAAACCCGTTGGTTTCGAACCCATGTACCCTGGACCAAATGTCATAGCTGAAACCAACACAACATAAACACATCAATGCTTTTGAAAGGAGCTGTTTTGTATAAGAATTTTCCCATAAATCATATCGGGCTTCAGTCCAACAAGCCACAGCCTGGGTCTGCCATTGCATACATCAGTTTTCCATATTTTCAGAAATAAAAAAATTTGTGTCAAGGAAATAGATTGTTGACTAGAACTTTTTGCTAGTTAGGCTGATGTTTTGAGACGTGTCATCAATCTGTGCATATATGTTTGCAATTAATGTGACATTCATCTTCAGGGAGTTCCTCGTGGAATCTGCTAAGAATGTTGGAATAGAAGGGGCGACTGAGTTCTTAGAGGACCCAAACAATGGTCTGAAAGAGGTATATCAGTCTTTTATGTCCATGAGCATAGCTTGACATTCGACACAGGACCAAACAATTTCTAACAAATATGTATGTAGACACTGGCGTTTGAAAGAAAAATATACACAAGGGAAGCCTTCTCATTGAAATTTATTCTAAATCCCTCTGCATCAAAACTCAGCATTGACCCTGCAAGAATATCAGCATAGAACATCACTCAGATGTTTTCTCTACCTGCTCTAATACTGTGTGAAAATTTCGTGCTTACTCCACAATTTTAGGACCAGGATTTCTGAGTATAAAACTTGTAGTCATGCGGACTTGCACCCCTTTATAGTTGGTACTTGGTAAAGTACTTTTTTTTTTCATTTTCAACGAAACTGGAGAGTAAGACTTGCTATACTTCGACTATAAAATAAGATGAAGTTAAGCAAAATGACTCAATAAGCTTTGTGCCCTCCTAAAACTGTGAAGTAGCAGGGATGCAATTCTCATAAGGGCACCTCCAACAATGATACATCTCCTCATCATATAGTTGATGAATACTGTACTCATCATCCCAGTCCAATGATGATGATACTTCAGCAAAATGATGATGAGCTTAGCAATGAGCAAGAAACTGATGAAGAATGAACTAAGTATAAAGGAGAAACTATGTATATTTAATGCATTTTTTTTAACTTTTTTGCGCTGAAACGTGAACACCATTCTTTTGCACACCTATTTTGTTTTTAATTTCTACACCTCATTCCTTTTATTTTGATAAAAATCTTTATTTTTATTTTTTTTATTTAGAAAAAAGTAATATATTTAGATTGTAAATTATTTTCTCTATAAATAGAGTATAATATTGAGTAGTATAATATTGAGTAAAAGTCCGAAATAACAGTCGGGTATGAAATTTGAAAACCAAATCGAATTATCAAATTAAATTATATATACTCGATTTTGTTAATTAAATTAGTTAATAAATTATTTTCATAATTAATAAAAAAGTTTGGATGGTGGAGTATTAAAAAGTAAGAGAGATAAATGATGAGAGGGAGTAAGATGATGAAGAGGAGATGAGTATGGATGAAGGAGTGTTTTTTGGATTGTAAGGTGGATGAGTGAGAAAGAAGTGAGATGGAAGGATGATGAATGGTTAACGATCATGGTCGGATATGGTCTAAAAAATATATAGATCAATATGGAAAGGTTCTTTTGCCAATACCAAGGTGAGATTTTGAAGTGTGTACATAACCTTTTTTAAATTTTTATTTCATATTCACAAATATAAGAAATATTCATGTTCAAAAATTCCAATAATATTTGTAATTTAATTTTCCAGATTAGAGATGATGAAGAAGGGAAAATACCTACGACTTTCGAATTATTCATTCATTTTCATTCCCACATTGGGAAGATTACAGATAAGAAGGCAGAAGAAATAAAGCTGGGAATGAAATATAAGCATCAACATGTGATTTATTAAGTTTTGAAATTTGTTTACAAATCTTTATATTATGTTTTTTTCAGGAAAGATTTGAGTCTCAAAAAGCATAAGCAATTGTGGAAGGGGTGAATTTGAAGAGGATGAATTTTTCATTGAAGTTGTGGGTGGCTTTCAGAAGGGATGATTGTATGGCATAGGCAGTGCTAGCTATTGATTATTATTTCAAGAAGGCGCCAACATATACAGGATCTTCGGCTACAGATATCACCTCCAATTCTTATGTTGGTGTTGGGTTGCTAAGTAAGGTTCAAGTAGATAGTGCTAAGGTGCTAGAGGATAATGCTAAGGTGTGAGAGGAGAATGCTAAGGTGTTAGAGGAGAATAAAAGAATGAATGAAACAATCCTAAAGATGCAAGAACAACTGAACACTCAAATGAAAGTTTTCGATGGATAGAAGTTTTGGAATGAAATAGTTTTTGTTTTATTGTAATGTGATATCTGAGATTATTTCTTTTATGACAAATTTGAATTGCGTTTTCGTATCACACGTTTTTTGTGGAATTGTGGCCTCCCTCTTTGCGGTAGAGTGTTAATGTATGTCGTTGATGTTTATAGGATTTTGGTATTCAAGGGACAATAGAAAACAATGAAATTATGTATAAAAAAGGTTTTTATCCTACAGAAGTTTTAAAGTTTCTTACAGAAATCTGTAGCTCGAAATATTTAATAATATTTTTTTTCTCAATCAATGCCTCCTACGGAAATATATTATCCTACGGAATTTTTGTAGGAAATTTATACCCTTCTGACGATGATCCGTAGGAACGTATTTTTTGTCAACAAATACTCGTCACTAACCATTCCGACGGAACATTCTGTAGGAAAGTTATTTCCTACGAAAAATGTCGTAGGAAATTATTTATATCCGACGAAGTATACCGACGGAATGGTTCCTACGAATTTTCCGTAGGAACGTGTTTATTCCGACGAAAATGGGCACGTTTCCTACAAATCGAGTCCGTAGGAATGTACGTTCTTTCTTGTAGTGTGAGTTATCAGGAAGGATGGCCAAGTGGTCCATACACCTAAGTGGCTTCGACCTGAAGTTTGTCCCCAGAACAGCAATAAAGTCCCAGGTGTTAGCAGACTTCATATCCGACTTCAGCCCAGCACTGCAAGACTCAGGCAGAGAAAGGCATCCTCCTCCTGGAGGAAGACAAAGGCGAACAGGTGTGGAAGCTAAATGTAGACGGCGCCTCCAACATGAGAGGATCTGGAGCAAGATTAGTTCTCAAGTCTCCTCAAGGGGATCTCATAGTCCAGGCAGTACGGTGCGAGTTTCGGACAACAAACAATGAGGCAGAATATGAAGCTCTAATCCTAGGTCTCCAGCTGGCTCTCAACCTCAAAATAAAGCGCCTGGAGGCATACATCGATTCCCATCTGATAGTCAACCATGTGAATGGTTCGTATGCAGCTAAGGACTCCAAGATGATGTCTTACCTTGAAGTGGTAAAGGGGCTCTCCCTTAGGTTCGTAGACTTCTCAATCAACCAAATCCCGAGGGACCAGAATGCCGAAGCAGACGCCCTAGCTACCCTGGGAGCAACGTTCAAGCCTGGTGTAGTCTCTACCATACCCATCGTCCACCTACTGGAGCCAGCAGTTTGTAAAGGTCCACAGGAGCACAAGATGCCTGAGAAGGGGGAGAATTCATCAGACCAGGGGTTGCAGTGGCTGCAGGAAGCAGGAGTCTGCAGCACCTCAGCAGGACATGAAGGAATCCTAGACTGGAGAAAACCCTACCAGGAATGGCTACAAAATGACATTCTGCCAGCAGATAAGAAAGAAGCCATGAGCTTTCGAATGAAGGCATCTAGGTACACCCTCATTGATGGTGTTATGTTCAAACGATCAACTGCTGGACCATACCTAAGGTGCCTAGGTCACCAGGAGGCAGAAATTGTTTTGCATGAACTCCACAGTGGTGAATGTGGAAATCATGCAGGGGGCAGGAGTCTATCCAACAAAGCACTCTGCCAGGGCTATTACTGGCCGACAATACGTAAGGACGCCAGGAAATACGTTAAGAAGTGCGACGTCTGCCAAAGACATGCACTAGTCAACCACCAGTCAGCAGAACCGCTGCACCCAGTAATTTCTCCCTGGCCCTTCATGAAGTGGGGAATGGATATTGTTGGCAAGCTACCAAGAGCCCCAGGAAACAAAGTCTTTATGCTCGCCATGACAGACTACTTCTCCAAATGGATAGAGGCAGAAGCATTCCCTCAGGTGACTGAGAAGCAGGTTATATCCTTCATAAAACGTAATATTATCTGCAGGTTTGGCATTCCTTCAGAAATCATCTGCGACAACGGGTCCCAGTTTATTGGCAACAAGATGGAGGCCTACTGCGCCAGGTGGAATATCGCACTAAGCAAGTCTACCTCCAGAAATACTCAGTCTAATGGGCAGGCAGAGTCTAGTAACAAAATTGTGATAGACAACATGAAGAGGAGACTGGAGGAAGCAGGGGGCAGATGGGCAGAAGAACTCCCCTTGGTGCTATGGTCTGACAGAACCACACCCAAGGTGGCTACATGACAAACGCCTTTCAGCTTGGTCTTTTGTGCTGAGGCGGTCATCCCTTCAGAAGTGAGAGCGCCTAATCACAGATACGGCTGCATAACAGAAGACAGGAACCAGGTGGAGATGACAATTAGCTTGGATACTATAGATGAGCTCAGGACCGATGCTCAAATCAGGATGGCCTCCTACAGGCAGACAATCGCCAGAAGCTACAACAAGAATGTCAAAATCAGAGTCCTGCAGGAGGGAGACCTAGTTCTCAGAAAAGTCTTCCAGAACACCAGGAACCAGCGAGCAGGAAAGTTCGCCTACAATTGGGAAGGGGCCTACCAGGTAGAGAAAGTAGTTGGGAATGGAGTCTACCGACTTATGACCATGGAAGGAAAAATCATCCAGAAACCATGGAACATCATACACCTGAAAAAATACTTCTTTTAAATGGGCCAACGTCGCCAGAAACAGGGGCCAACATTGCCAGAAACATGGGCCACTACCGCCAGAAACATGGCATCTATTCTGCTAGATGCACCTCTACCAGAACCAAGGTTTCATCTTATCAAACCTTGCAAACATATATTTAAACTTTCCTTTTTTCCTTCTGCCTGTTTTGCTTTCTTTCCACAAAATTTAAAAGTTAGATGTTTCATCTTCAAGTATGCCTTTAGAGTTTGACTCTCTCCTTTCATGTCATCAAAATTTGATTTTCCTTTTGCATGTGTCGTCAAAATTTGATTTTCTTTTGCATCAAAGTTTGATTTTCTTTTTGCATGTGTCATCAAAATTTGATTTTCTTTTGCATCAAAGTTTGATTTTCTTTTTGCATACATCTTCGAAATTTGATTTTTCTTTCTTCATATGTTTTCGAAATTCGATTTTCTTCCGCATATGTCTTCAAATATTGCATCCCCCATCTTTGCGAAATATCATCAGTTTTTTCAACTAGAGCTGGTAACTAATTTGGTGGAGTGTATAAATTCTACAGAAGGCGTGTGTCTTGTGACTAAGTGCCTACAACCGGGACATTACAGTCTCCTACGCCACTTAGCACCCATGCAAAGCATGGCACCTTCGACTGAGTGGGCGAACTAAATCCCAGGCCACCACTATATCAAAGGTCGACCATACAAACATATGGCATGCATACAACAAAAGGCAGTAAGACAAAACTACAACAAATGATTACAATCAAACGCAAACAATTACGATCAAAAGTTAAACATAAGAGTGCCACAGTATTCAACATACACTTTGCTCCCCTGAGCAAAAACAAAGGTACTACAGAATTTTTGCAAACACTAACAGATCAGAAATTCATGCCACACAGGATTCACAAGCCGAAAATAGAGTACAACAAAAGGGGAGTAACATCACTCCACCAGAACTTGGTCAGCAGCCTGGACCTCCTCCTATGGTGGAAGTGGAACCGTACTATAGCAGATCCTCCTGCAGGAACCTGGGTCTCTAGATAATTGAGATGAACAACGGCAAGACCTCTCCCAGGATCATCAGCGGCGTCCTCCTGGTCAACAACCTCTTACCCATCAGCCTCCTGATCAGCAATAGGAGAATCAACAGACTCCTCCAGATCCTCCGCCTTTACGCCAGAGAGAGCATCCGAGTTAGGTGCCACAGGAAATTCCTCATACAGACGTTTCTTCTCTACAACCAGATTCCTCCGCCAGCAATCCGCGAACCAAATCCAACTCTTCTAGAAAACTATTTTCTAGCACAGACCTGGGACCAGGAAGTAGAATCTGATCCAGAAAAGCCATGTTCTCTGCAGACTTGGACGTACCGAAGCTTTCATGAAATTTGAGCACCACTCCAGTAGGAACACCCTCAACGAATCTAGGGGCAGAATAAGAATGAGGCTCAGAAAGATCTACCACAGGGGGTTCACTTTCTGCAGGAGTAATTTCTGAGAGAGTGGACGAGTTACGCCTTCTCCTAGAACCAACAAAACTAGCAGAAGCAGAACCAACTCGCCACTTGGAGGCCACCCTAGTGGCAAAGGCCCACCTCCACCAGCCACAACTTGCTCTAGGGTCACACGAGGTTTAGCGGATCCTGAAGAAGGAAGTAAGCAAACTGAGGTCAGGTAAACCTAGCCAAGCATGAACGTACCTTGCCTGAAGACATGTCCTCACCTGACTCTTCTTTTTTCTTCTTCTGGAGGAGGAGAGGAAGGATCACGTGTGGAAGGATAGAGCAAATTGCGAAATATCCTCTGCTCCAGGTTTAGACCGAATTGTCGGGTCAAAGAATCAATCATCACGCAAACCGTCTACGATCCAAGCAAACGGAAATTCCCGCCTAAGATGAGCTTAGTCGGAAATTTGGGGGCATTTGTTCGGTCCAAAATTTGCACCTTCGGAATGCGACGTGGCACATTACAAATGGTAGGTCAAAGGTCGGAAGGTCAAAGACGATAGTAAAAAACCGAGGGTCAAAGGTCAAAGTCAAGAGCCGAGGGTCAAAGGTCAAAAGTCAAAGGTCGAAGGCGAAGGTCAAAGGTCAAAGGACGAAAATCGACGTTATTAGAGTCATTGGGTCAGACGGAACCCGAAATAACAAAAGACAATGGGCCAAACAAGGCAAAGAAATGTCTTGCAGCCCACCAGAGAAAAGGTCAAGGAATATCCCCTAAATTTATGGGATTCCTCCTGCTGACCAGGAGATAAATGAGGAGGAGAATGTAACTGCTGAGGGGTTGATTAAATGCCAAGATTTCAAGCAATAAAGGAGATTGAATGCCAAGATTTCTAATGATAAGTGAGAATAACGGCCAGCAACAGTATAAAAGAAAAGAGAGGAAGAAGGAAAGGGATCATTCAAACACACCAACTCCAAGCATACACTACACCAAAATTCCGGCAATCAACCATAGATAAAATACTCATATTTGTATTCTTTCCTTCATTCTTTTTCCGTTCATAGTGAAATCTTGGCAGGATTCCGACTCCCCCCCGCGGTTTTTCCCACATCGGGTTTCCGCGTCACCAAAAATTTGTGTGTCGCCCATTTCCTTTCATTCTTCTTTGTTTGCTAGATCCGTCTCGATTTCGTCGACCCATAGTTATAGGAAGATCGCTTTAACCCGCAACCGAAATCATTGACCCGGTAAATTTTTACCAAAACAATACCCCACGAGGAAAACCAATTCGTTGACGCATTATCTAAGCTAGCCTCACTAACAAACATGCCCGATCACCTTTTCTCTATGCCCATTTGCGTAGAGAGAAGTGAAGAGCCGGCCTACATCCATAGCCTCGAAATCGATGACACCCCCGAAGAACCTTGGTACATGATAGGAGGGATTTTGCCGTGGATCCCGCCGATCAAGTTAAACCAACTATTCCTAACTGGGTACATAGGGCAAGTCGGGTCGAATCCACAGGGACGGGGTGTTAAACTAAGGTGTGCTACGGTCAAAGACTAGGTTCGAGACAAGCTAATCCAGGGGATAGACTAAGGTCGACTAAGGACTAAGCTAAAGTCTAAAACACGAACTAACAAAGCTAAACAAGTAACTAATGACAAAAGGAAACAAATAAATCAATAAGAAGAAACTAGGGCTAGGTCGGGTTCATGGGTGCCTAGGAGATAAAAAGAAGGAAACGGGGTTACTAGCATGCTTTCGTAGCCAAGGTTCCGATCGGGCTCTCGCTACTTAAACGGCCTAGGGGTCATCCTCACCACGCTCTCGCTACTAATGAGGGAACCAAACCAACCAACCGAACACACACATACAAGAGAAGAGGCAAGAAAAACAAGGATTTATCGTCTCTAGTCTCACTAGCATTTCATCCAACATGTGGAGTGCAAGGTACATGGGAAACAACAAAAACAACATCTAGTACCACCCATCTCACCCTAATCATCCCTAATCACACCCAATCCCCCTACTAACCCTAGGGGAAGACTACTCACACATATCTAAACTAAAACAAGCACAAACAAGAGAAACAAGAACAAGAACAAAAGAAACATTCATAAAGAAGAACAAGGATGAACAACAAACATAAACAAAGATGAAAACTTGAATAACAAAAAAGATTAAGAGAAAAGAGTAGAAAGGGATTATACCATACTACAAAGGATAAAAAGATGAGAACTTGTATATAAAGAACACCCAAAACATCCACCAATGTTGTCAAGATTGAATGGATTCTTCAAGAGATCCCTTAATACAAGATTAACTAACTAGACTAATTAAGGAGTAATCTACACTAATCTAAGCTAATCTAACCTAAAGTAGTCTAGGGTTTAGTGGGTAATGAAGAACATAACATAAGATTACAAGAGGCGGGTATATATAGGGTTACAAGAGCAAAGGAGAGGAAAAGAAGCAACACGGGGCTTCAGGTGATCCTTCCCGGCCGGGAAGAGGTGGTCTCGGTCGGGAAGGGACCTATCTCGGCCAGGAAGGCCCTCTTCTTGGCCGGGAAGGGTGGTCAGTGGCCCTTCTTTGCTCTGCTTCATCATCCTGATCGAGATGGCCATCATCTCGACCGGGATGGGTCTTGTAGGCCTCAAATATGATCTCAAGGGTCCCTACTTGCTTCTCATGGGCTTCTCATCGATTCTCGGTGCTCAGGATCGAGTCTAAGGGGCTCGGGAATGGGTCCCAAGGGCTCGGGATCGAGTCTAGGCCACCGGGTGATCGTCGCTTCTCTTTGTTGGCTCAAAATGCGTCCGAAACGAGTCTTAATCGTTCCCTTTCTCTATGATAGGCGATTGGAACCTAAAACAAGCTAGAAGAAGCGTATGTAGCCTCGAAAACCGCTCCAAAGAGCGATTCCACAATTGAAACCGGGACCAAACACAAGGAATAAGCACTACAAACCACACTTATCAACTCCACCACACTTAATCCTTACTCGCCCTCGAGTAAGTACGAACTAACTACTAAACTAACAACAACTAAAATACTAGCCGAGCGGGTATTAGCGCACCCTACGTCCTTTCAACTCACGCGAGAACACTAAGAGGACAAGTGCTCTCCGCAAGGCAAGTGGGGTCTTGCGACAAAAATGTGGATACAACCGAACACGAAAGCACATAAACAAACAAACACACAAACAAACAAACAAAGAATCGGTTGCATCAAAAAAAAAACAAATACCGCTTCCCTCAACAAAGCGGTGAATGAGACACCGGTTAAGGACTCAAGGCAAGTGACAACGTTCCCAAGCTAACAACACAAATCGATATGGACAAAATCCTAATAGTATGATGACAAAGCAATAAAAACGTTGGTAACTTACCTAGGTTCCTCCTAACCTTCTGAGAACGTACCATGGGACGATAGGCGGGATTGAAAAAGGAAGAACCACGGAGTTAGTCGACACTGTAGGTAAGTGAAAGAGGGTCGTTCCATTGTCCAAAATCGCCCAACTAGTCCAAGTAAAAAGGTGGATATGGTTGCAAAATGGGGGAAGACCGATCATTACCGCTATCATCCTTCCTAGGGACTCGGTCCTTTGGTAGGCTCTTGACGGTAACGATCGGAAAAAGGTTTATTTTGAGAGGGTGAGAATCTTTGTAATCCCCTAGAAATTCTAACGCGATACAGTGGCGGAAACACTGTAGAGTCGGGATTAAAACACACTGTAACTATGTCTTAGTAAAATTAAAATGGTAAAGTCAAACAATAGGCCTTAAATAAAATGGCCAAAATTTGAAACAATCCACAAAAGAGGTTTGAACAATCTATAAGACATAATTATCAAAATAAACAAGCAGGATCCACACTGCTCGCTAGCGCACACCCGGAACACGTGTACCTGCCATGTTAAAACATAACAGCCACAATCAGTGAGGAGCAAAGTCAACGTTCTCCCAGCCGTATAACATGATTTTAAAACTGTAATTACTACTATAGAAAAATAGTAAAAATGGAAAACAGTAAAACAACATATTAAAAATAAGCTTTTAGCGCCAAAACCAAAATATTAAAATGGGTTTCCAAAGAAACATAAAAATAGTTGCCAACCTACAAACCAATTTATATCGATAATATAAAAATATTCCAAATGGCGTTATGGATAGGATTTATGCAGAATCTAGACTTTCACTAGGATAATACTAGAAACTAGCTTCGAGAACTGTAGACTTAACTCATAACAGAATCCAGTCTCTAACTAGGCAACTCAACTATAACAGGACTGCGTGCAGCGAGGTCCTGGTTTAAGTAGTGCATACCCCTCCTAGACAACAAATATGTCTAGTTCAGCTGACGACGACTAACACGATGAGATATCTAGCTTAAGATCAAAACATACACTCTCCTAGGCGAAACTACGCCCAGTTCAACGACCAAATGTGCCCCAATTAGGCACACCGGCTTTATAGCTGATGGCAAAACGTATATCCCAGAATATATATTACTCTAAACCCACACTCATCCTTATTCTATAACTCCAAAACAAGCCATTATCGATATTCAAAAGATATAATCATTATAAACAATAAGAGAAGAAAAAGAAAATGATCACTTTCCAAAAGAGGAAACTTCTATTTTAGGAAACTTCTATTTTTAGAAACCTTACTAAAGATAGCATTATATCAAAATAGCAAAAATATTAGCTTATACTAATTCGACATTTTAGTAAACGATATAGATTTATAAAAACTTGTACTTTCGGCCTTAACGATATTACTTATCAAAGTGAGAGTATTTAGATTTACGAAATTATTGAAAAACCATACAAGTGTTTACAAAATAATTAGAAATGTCTTAAACACTTTAGTACTACTAATTAGGGTTTTTCCAAAATTTATAAAACTAAAATTCCCTAATTATTATTAGTTACGACAATAGGATTATAAATAGGATTTTACGGCAAATGTCAAATTAAATCTTTTAACGTCTTTTATTCAATTAAACCATTGAATATATTTAGAATATGTTAAGGGATGATTTAACTCTTAAAGTTTCAGATTTAAATACTTTCAAAATTGCTGGAAAAATAATTCTTTCAGGTAAGACGAAGCATTTTAACGATAAATCACAATTTGTCCGAAAATCAATACTTATTAATTAAAGACTTTAATAAATAGTACAAAAATTACGTAAAATAGTTAAAATATATTTATAGACATTCTGTCCAGAAAAGAAAATTTTCCAGAATCCTAAAACTCGGTTTTTAACGGGTTTTCTCGTTAATCGTCTAATCTCGACAATAACGATTAATAAAAATAGTAATTACAAAGCGATTTACGTATTAATATCCAAAATTTATTATTAAACGTAAAAATCATGATTCTACAGAAAATACTATTTTTCCAGATTTCCAAAAATTTCAGATTTAATAAATCCCGTTAAAACCATCTTTTAAACCCGTTTTCACAATTAACGATTCCATTTTATTAAAGTACTAAAAATCATAAAATTACATTTTATCATGAAATCATCAGAATCATAATTTTTCCAGATTTAAACCAAGGACCAGAAATCGAGAATTTAAACGACAAACGCGGTTTTAACGATAAACGATGATTTAAAGTGATTAATTAATTCATCCACTTAAAAATTCTGAAAAATTATGAAAACATTTATAAAATTCTATTTCATCATAAAGTTTCACCATGTAAAAAATCAGATTTAAATAAAAATTTTAAGTACTAGAACTAAAAATCGGCTTTTAATCATTTTTGTCCGTAAACGGTAATAATTCAATAATCGATAACTAAAATATCAGAAAAATACTAAATTATTAAAAATCATCAAAAACATCATTTTTAAAGAATATAAACATATATTACATGTTTAGGCCGAATATTACGATTTTACAAATTAGTATGACGATTTAACCGTTAATCTCGTAAAAGCGATAAAAATACCGAAACATGCAAATTTTCAACTTTTAAAAATTATACAGATTTTATGACATACATATATTGTCAAAAATGAAATATAAAAATTTATACATGCAACTACACAATTAAAACCATGAAATACCGAGTAACATCGACGTTACCTATAATCCAAATCCGAGTCGATTATAAATTCGTCGGCTTCGGGATCCTTCAAAAATCCTACAACACATGAAAATCATGGTGGAAAAATACCATGAGAAAAACTAACAAAATCAAGGTTATTATGTCAAAAATGAAATATAAAGATTTTATGACATTACAACACATGATCGAAAACAACATCGTTTATTACCTTAACGAAGAAATTGGAAAGAAGATTATTATGACGATAAAAACGAGACGAATATGACTCGATTTGAAGCAAGAATTAGCCTTGTGAGGCTGCTGGAGTCATGTCCAAAATTAGAGAAAGAAAGAATTTTTTGTTGTTGTTGTTGTTGTTTAATTCAAAAATGAATGAATAGGAAATGGATGGTTTCTTATGAATGAATGCCAAATAAATTTTGATGAAAACAAGGGAAGACTTAGGTTAGATGCACAAGCCAAATAAAGAGCATAGGGCATGAAGATTTTGTTCATAAAGCATCAAATAAATGGGAAAGAAAAAGAATTATCTATTTAAGTTTTAACATAATTAAAATGGAACATATAAAGAAAAACGTAGTAAGGGTGTGACAAAGAGATGGGTCGGTCCAAATCATGGGAAAATTGTCTTAAATAATTTGTAAGTTGATAAAAAGAAGGGTCGTAAAATAGTTAATGGTATTTCAAAGCAATTCGAGTAAACCTCGCGTTGGAAAATAATTATTTACGAAACTTCGTAATAAAATCATTAACGGTTAAATTATTCGTAAATAAAATATTACTTAGTTCAAAATATTATATAAATATATTTAGACATTTGTAGGAAAAGAAATAACTTATATCCGAGCTTAAAAACGTTAATTCGTAGAGAAGTAGAATTCCGTGCGGAAAAATAATTAATTTACGATGAAAATCAAATAAATAGGTTTAAAAGAATTAAAATCTTTTAAAATAAAAATAAATATTATTGGACTCTAAAATAAAAATAAAGCTTGGAAAAATGATGAAACATAAGGCCGAAATAGAGTTATGATGAAGTCATAGCGGAAAGGATAAAAACGGTAGGAAAATAGCGGGTGTTACAATCTTTTTGTGAGACGGTTTTCTTTTGGCATTTTTCTTTATCATTTGGCTTTGAGTTGCTATGCCATTTCTTTTTCTTCTTTTGTATTTTGGTTTTCATTTGTTGTGCCTTTTTCTTTTTCTTCTTTCTTTTCTTTCTTTCTTTTTTCTTTCTTTTTCTTTCTTTTTCTTGGTTTTGCCTTTTGGCCAATTTTTTTTTTGTAGGCATTCATCGCAACCAAGTAAGAAGTTTGACAATTTGCAACTTATTTGTGGAAATGTGTAGAAGGTAGGGAAATGGGTGAGTCGGGACGACGTCTTCCCTTCAAACCCACAAAAAGGGGGAGACTTGGACTAATCAAAGCAATTTCGAACACGGTCACCTAAGGGACGGGACTCGGCAACCAAGGCCTTTTCACTCCGTCGGTGGTCATAGTGGTCAAAATGCAAATCCCGTAGTAAATCCCTAGTAGACTAGGTTGACTCAAGGTAAAGGACCAACGAAACTATTGATTTAAGGTCATTCTACTAGACTAAAGTCCAAGACTTGACTCATATTACTAGAAAGGGAAAGTAAACACTTGCGCACTAGCCTCAAAACCGGGTTTTCGAAAACATTTCCTACACTAGACTCAACTAAACAAGACAAAACAAAGACGCAACAAAAACGAAAGGAAAAGAGACAAACACAACAGAACAAATGAAGACAAACAAACAAGCAAATGCACAAAATAAACAAACACCACCCCGAAACTTCCAAACAAGCAACCAAAACAACCACAACCTTCAACAAGCTCCACACGAGCACACATCATCACAAATCTCCTCCAAACTCCACAAGAGACAAAGAGGAAAAAAAGATAGAACGACATTACCGGATGTCTTGAGCTTTCCGAAAATTACGGCGATCAAGGAACCTATAAGGAAATGGGGAGGCAAAACACACAATACAACCAAAATACAGCACAACGACACAAAAGGAAAAGACACAAAAGAAAATCTTATTGATTTTTGTGAATTTTTTTTCAAATTTTTAGGGGTTTATTTTTTTTAGATTTTTCGAAAAAACTACGAAAATAAAACTAACTAGACTAGGATATCGCTCCCCCACACTTAAAGCGAGCAATGTCCTCATGCTCGATCGGTAGTGTGTGCGGAGACACTAAAAAGAAAAGAAAAAGGGAAAATAAAGCTAAAAATGAAAAAAAAAAATTAAAAAAAAAGTGAAGAAAGGGTCGAACGTGTCCGGCTGGGGTGTAATCAAGTCACCAAGGGCCGAGACAAGAAAAGATATGGATGGGGGAAGAAATAAAAGGAAGAAAATAAAAGGAAATGGGAGGGAAGGGCTAGGTGTAATCAAGTCACCTAGCCCGGATTCCGCCTAAATCCGACTAAATTCAACCAAAAGAAGAAATAAAACTAAGGTAAAAGTGAAAAGACTTGCAAATTTGGATTTTTCAAAGGACTCTCGATGTAGTCACGTCATCGAGAATCAGGAGAATTTAACACATGGGCCCCGAGGGCCACCACGACACCAAAATGATAAATGAAAGGGGAACAAACGAAGAAAGACTAAGCAACAAAAGACAGAAAAGAAGGAGAGTGGCCTTACCAAACGGTTAGCAACTCAATCAACTCCATCGTCTCAATGATCGTTATCGGCACCTTGCTTGTCTTCATCATCATTATTCCTCTTCCTTAATGTAGTCTCAAGTATCGGGCTTGCATAGGTGTAATGAGGTTGGGATTTGAAGTTAAACTCGGTGTATAGTGATGAGAAGATGAGATGAAGGTGTATATATGAAGTGTAAGGGTTAAATGATAGAGGCTAAGGTGAGTAGGGAGGTTGGGTGGGGGCACAAAGTGGTTGGGTGGGGTTTAAATGAAGGAACAACGGCGAACGAGGCTGCAGGAGGCCTTCCCGACCGAGATGGCTCTATCTCGGTCGGGAAGAGTCCTTCCCGGTTGGGAATCTCTTCTTTTCGGTCGGGATGGCGCATCAGAAGCTCCTGTTTTCATGCCCACTTCATCCCGGTCGAGATGACACCCATCTCGGTCGGGATGACACCTTTCCCGAGCCTTTGAAGCCTTCTTTCAATACTAGGCCCACCCACAAGACAAATACAACCTCGGGATCCAAAGTCCCGTCCCCAAAAGCTTACGAAAAGCTCAAAAACCGACTTTCTCCACCAAGCCTTGAAGCTTCTATCATCAATACCCCTCTCTAATTCTTCATCTTCACTTCAAATCTATCAAGTAAGCTCAATAAACACATCAAAGATCCCTCCCTCACATCGCTCAAGAAGATTCCAAATTACAAGATTTCCACAAAAACTACCAAATCCTAGAAACCAAACTATCGAATCAAACATATACAAAAATAAACACAAAAGAAAATGAAAAAGATATTTACACGATACTCTCACCATCTACGCCTCCATAGCCATCAAGAGCTCGAAGGAGTAAGTCAAATGCCCTAGCAACATCTTCATTAACGCTCATGTGGCCGATCCTAGCCATCAATAAGAGTTTCCAAGTCGGAGTCAAGAAGCAAT
The DNA here is from genome assembly GCA_958450325.1 of Agrostemma githago. Lineage (NCBI taxonomy): Eukaryota > Viridiplantae > Streptophyta > Magnoliopsida > Caryophyllales > Caryophyllaceae > Agrostemma > Agrostemma githago. The sequence continues at coordinate 31,593,341 of OY288259.1, read as the reverse complement.
CATCTAATCCATTACGCTCGGGTTCCTTGTGATCTTCCGGGCCTTCCGAACCAACATAGCAACGAATCTTATGACCATCCGGTAGGTATAGTGGTCTAGAGTCATGCTCAGCGTTATGATGTGGGAGATCACACCCTAGGGGGGTTGCTTCTTCTACGGGGTCAAGAATAGAATTCTTTTCCACCGCCCGACAAGGATCCACTTCACCAACCGTCTCACAAGACAAGGGACTAGAAATCGAGTGCGATAGAGGAGGAGAAGGCATCAAGTTTTATTCATTGGAGGCAATTGGCTCCTCCAATTTTCCATTCAAGGCAAGTTCCAAGGCATCTACCTCTTTCTCCCAAGTATTACGTTCCTTTTCACTCACCTTGTCTAATTGGCCTAGAGGAGTCTTGTCTTCACTTGGCTTTGGATTGTCAAGATCCGGTTCATCACGAAGAAAATCATACAAATCCAATTTGATAGCCAATACATTGGCTCCCCAAGAGTTACCTTGAGAATCATGTTCAATTCCCTCCTCATTGTTGACCCTTGAAGCTTCAACTTCCTTTATTCTTCCCATATCTTCACCATCCAAGCAACACTCAACAATGATCTCTTGATTGACCCTCTCTTCTTCATTCATGGCTTCATGATCGGGTTGACTTTCTTGTGGAGACACCCGACCTTCTTGCCCAAATGAACCTTCCACAACAAGTTGTGGAGCTCGAGTGGCCAACTTCGTAAAACGAGCCATGAGTGCGTTGATTCGAGCATCTTGCACCTCTATTTGGGCCTTGAGCTCCTCTTTATCCCTTTGCATTTTGATCATCATCTCTTGTTGACTCTTGTGCAATTGAATCATCATCTCTTGTTGACTCTTTTGCATTTGAATCATCATTTGACAAAGCTCAAAGTTGGGGATTTTTGGTTGTGGGTTATGTGAGGGTATTTGGTAGTTGTTAGGACGTTGGAACGATCCTTGACAACTTTCATGGTAACCATATGGAGGGGGTTCATAAGATTGTTGATGAGATTGGTATGGTTGGTAAAGTTGTGGTCTTGGCAATTTGTCCTATGATTGTCCCATGACGATTGATGGTAGCTTGGATGCCTCATTGTCGTAACGTATGCACTAGAAGCACTTGAGCAAACGTTAGTAGCCTAGTGCTTTTGAGGCACTAGGAAGAGAGATAAGCACACAAGAAGTAGAACGGAGATACACGAGGAGAAGAAAACACAAAAATCAAGAACAAAGTCTAAAACTAAGCACACAAAAGTCTAAACTACGTCGTCCGCGGCAACGGCGCCAAATTGATGGGAGGGAATTTGCCGTGGATCCTGCCAATCAAGTTAAACCAACTATTCCTAACTGGGTACATAGGGCAAGTCGGGTCGAATCCACAGGGACGGGGTGTCAGACTAAGGTGTGCTACGGTCAAAGACTAGGTTGGAGACAAGCTAATCTAGGGGATAGACTAAGGTCGACTAAGGACTAAGCTAAAGTCTAAAACACGAACTAACAAAGCTAAACAAGTAACTAATGATAAAAGGAAACAAATAAATCAATAAGAAGAAACTTGGGCTAGGTCGGGTTCATGGGTGCCAAGGAGATAAAAAGAAGGAAACGGGGTTACTAGCATGCTTTCGTAGCCTAGGTTCCGATCGGGCTCTCACTACATAAACGGCCTAGGGGTCATCCTCACCAGGCTCTCGCTACTAATGAGGGAACCAAACCAACCAACCAAACACACACATACAAGAGAAGAGGCAAGAACTAGGATTGATCGTCTCTAGTCTCACAAGCATCTCATCAAACATGTGGAGTGCAAGGTAAATGGGAAACAACCAAAACAACATCTAGTACCACCCATTTCACCCTAATCATCCCTAATCACACCCAATCCCCCTACTAACCCTAGGGGAAGACTACTCACACATATCTAAACTAAAACAAGCACAAACAAGAGAAACAATCACAAGAACAAAAGAAACATTCATAAAGAAGAACAAGGAGGAACAACAAACATAAACAAAGATGAAAACTTGAATAACAAAAAAGATTAAGAGAAAAGAGTAGAAAGGGATTATACCAAACTACAAAGGATGAAAAGATGAGAATTTGTATTTAAAGAACACCCAAAACATCCACCAATATTGTCAAGATTGAATAGATTCTTCAAGAGATCCCTTAATACAATATTAACTAACTAGATTAAGTACTAATTAAGGACTAATCTACACTAATCTAAGCTAATCTAACCTAAAGTACTCTAGGGTTTAGTGGGTAATGAAGAACATAACATAAGATTACAAGAAGGGGGTATATATAGGGTTACAAGAGCAAAGGAGAGGAAAAGAATCAACATGGGGCTTCAGGTGGTCCTTCCCGGCCGGGAAGAGGTGGTCTCGGTCGGGAAGGGACCTATCTCGGCCGGGAAGGCCCTCTTCTCGGTCGGGAAGGGTGGTCAGTGGCCCTTTTTTGCTCTGCTTCATCATCCCGATCGAGATGGCCATCATCTCGACCGGGATGGGTCTTGTAGGCCTCAAATATGATCTCAAGGGTCCCTACTTGCTTCTCATGGGCTTCTTATCGATTCTCGGTGCTCGGGATCGAGTCTAAGGGGCTCGGGAATGGGTCCCAAGGGCTCGGGATCGAGTCTAGGCCACCGGGTGATCGTCGCTTCTCTTTGTTGGCTCCAAATGCGTCGGAAATGAGTCTTAATCGTTCCCTTTCTCTATGATAGGCCATTGGAACCTAAAACAAGCTAGAAGAAGCGTAAGTAGCCTCGAAAACCACTCCAAATAGCGATTCCACAAGAGAAAACGGGACCAAACACAAGGAATAAGCACTAGAAACCACACTTATCAGTACAAAACAATCCTAGACTTTAAAATCCACGGGTCATACCCGCCCAACACCAACGCCAAGAACAAAAGATCCCTACGAATACAAGCCACCCACTACGTCCTAAATCAAGGGATACTGTACAAACGAACCCCACAAGGAGTTCTCCTTAAATACATAAACAAAAACCAATCCGAGAGAGTCATGGAAGAGGTATATGACGGAGAATGTGGACCCCACATCAGTGCACACTTACTAGCCCGAAAAACAATGAGACTTGGCTATTATTGGATTACCTTAGAGGCAGACTGTCGACGTCATGTCCAACACTGCCACAATTGCCAAATATTTGCTAACGTCCAACACCTACCTCCTTATCCTCTACACACCATAGCCACACCCTAGCCCTTCTCTACTTGGGGAATAGACATCATAGGGGAAGTACACTCATCCGGGACCGGTGGACACTGCTTTATACTAGTGGCCGTCGATTATTTTACCAAATGGGTAGAAGCCGCCTCTTACACCGTACTAACCTCAAAATAAGTAGTGAAATTCCTACAAAATAACATCATCTGCCGATACGACATACCTCATGAGATCATTAGTGACCAGGGGGCACACTTCAGGGCCGACACCTAAAAACTCCTCGACAAATACAAAATCCAAAGACACAAATCATCACCCTATAGACCACAAACAAACGGGGTTGTAAAAGCAGCCAACAAAACCATAACCACAATCCTTAAGAAGATGATAGACAATTATCGGGATTGGCCAAACAAGATCCCCTTCGCCTTATGGGGATACCGAACATCCTATAGAACACCCACTGGAGCCACACCATATTATCTAACCTACGGTTCCGAAGCCGTACAACCCGTAAAGCTAGAAATACCATCACTAAGGATATTAGCCGAGAGCGGTATTCCCAAAGAAGAGTGGAACCAAAAACGATATGACGAGCTAGTACTCCTAGACGAGTGTAGGATACATGCCCTATCCAACGTACAAGCCTACCAGCAACACATCCAACGAGCCTTTAATAAACGAGTGAAATCCCGAAACATACACGAGGGAGATTTAGTAATCAAATCACCCCCGTCGACCCTAGAGGGAAGTTCAAACCAAACTGGGCGGGCCCTTACCTCGCCAAGAAAATACTCTCTGGGGGCGCCGTAATCCTCACCGACCTAGACGGTCAAGAATTCTCAACCCCAACTAACATGGATCAACTCAAACGATACTACCCGTAGACATCCTGGTAACCATATCCCAACCTCCGACTTAGAGGGAAGCAAAAAAAACAACAAACAAAAAAAATTAATCAAGTTTGCATCGATGATTGGCATAAACGAGTCTAAAGCAAAAACCACTCACATTTTCTAAAGAACTACGAACATGGTTTGATTCCATCTAAACGCGGATACGTAGGCAACCCATCCCCGGGTACAACCAAATTAACAAACAAACAAGCAAAATCGATTAATCGATTCATGTACAAACCGGGACTCCTTCCACGTCCCAGCCGACGAGTGATTTAAAATGACGAAGCACAAATGACGAGACGAGGACGGGGTGAAAACCCAAAAGGGCACCCCGGGCAAAATGAAGAAACGAGTTTCGAGCCGTCGTCAAAAAAAAATGACGAGCCGAGGACGGGGTGAAAACCCGAAAGGGCACCCCGGGCAAAATGAAGAATCGAGTTGCGAGCCGTCAAAAAAAAATTTAAAAAAAAAAGGAAATACAAAAAGAAAAAGCAAAGAAAAAGGGTGAGCCGAGGACAGAGTGAAAACCCGAAAGGGCGCTCCGGATAAAATGAAGAATCGAGTTGCGAGCCACCGAAAAAATAAATGAAAATAATAACGATGTCCTTCTTATTAATAACAAAACCGGTTAAATCGAGCCTTTGTCGAGGCATTTACATCAAGCACTTGAAATCCGGACACCCCGGAAAACAACAACGTGTCAAAACTCCACAAAAAACTAGTACTAATACGCCACATATTATCAACTAATAACACATAATACAAAATGGTTGGGCTCTACCGGTCCAACTTTTCCTTCCCTTTGCCATTCGGGTGTGCCTGCTTGCGTTCTTCATCCTCGATTTTCTGAAGGCAAGCTTCTAACGCCCTATCCAAACGCGAGTCCATCAAATCCCACTTTCTTTCCTCCTCCACATTTTCAATATGGGTCTCGTTAGTCTTGGCCCGTTTAGATGAAATGACGGAAATACGATCGGTAATTCTGTCTTTGGTTAGGTCCTTAGTAACGGTCTCTCGAGTCTCCTCATCGCCTCTTAACGGCGCTGTCTTCCTAACTTTTAAGTTGTTTTGTCCTGAAGGGTGTTCATAAACCCTTCGCCGGACGGAAACGTTATCAGTCAGTCAAACACTCTCAATAACAACGGAACGCAAGAATTTCTGTTCCCAAAACACTCTGAACTCTCTAAGCAAATCCCTTGTCCATGGGTCAGAACTAGTAACAACTTTAGCGTCCTTGGGAATAGAAGGTTGGACACCCATTTGATTTGACAACATGCCCGGGTAAACATAAACCCGATCCCTCATGGATAGTATTAACAAAGCCGAGGTCGAAAACGAAAATGGAAACCCGGTACGCCCACTAATATTCTACCACGGGATAGACCACCTGATGAAAACATCTCCTCCGACCAAATAGGAAAGCCAATCCTTTTCCCCGGGGCTTTTGCTCCACACCTGCACCGTCTTCCGACCCGTGAAACCCCTGTAACTATAATCTTTAAAACACCGGGGAGGGACGACCAAACCGAGCTGCTCCTGCAACCAAACCTGTACAAATCACCATAAAACATCACGCCTCCAGACCAAAACAACCACCAAAAATGAAACCAAAGGGGAAAACAAGAACAAAATGGATTACGGAGAAACACGACACCAACAAAAAAAACAACACACAAAAACACACCTGTAAGATGATCCTAGAACCCTGAGAAGGTGTCCCCTCTAACCGGACGCTAGCATCAAGACCCAGGATAAGCTCACCTAAAATAAGCAAGGAGGGTGATCGACCTTGTTCCATTGCCGCTACCACATCTAAAACACGAGGATTACCCCAACCTTCACGTGACCGCGTATCCTCAAAAAGATAATAGCAAGCAATAGCAATGTTAAAAGCACGCCTTCATGCAAAGTTCGAAACATGACGAGAGCCAACCTGTGAGAATGTCCTAGAAAGCAACTCTAAGTTAAGACCATCCACACCAAAATAGCCTTTGGCCTCCTCTAATGAAGAAAGGTTCAAAAAGTGGTAAAACCGCTCCACGTAAGCATCATCCCCATAAGGAACACAAGGGCGAACCGAGCTCCACCCACCAATAGCATCTCTCTCTTCTGGCAAAGGACAAATTTTACCCCCGGGAAAGGCAAAAACATGGTACTTCGGGTCCCAAAACGTAAAACACGCCCGTAAGAAATTATCTTGTACCTTGACTCGACTTAGCGCAACAACCGTTGACAAACCGTCACTTGAACTAACCTCGAGGTCACATTTCTTAAATGAACCCGCCCACTCGTTTAGGATATTCCCAAAACCCGACATGACCCTAAATACAAGCGTGCTATAGCCTATGGATATTCTAGTATGTCTAAAACAAGCACTCACAACCCGTATATATAGCCCTAACCCCACAAGAATTAGGAAACCACGGAAAATTTCCATAACCCGGGTTCAAACCGCACCGGCCAACGCACCCGAGTTTCCGGCAGCCCGAGCCCAAGCGGCCCGGAACCCGGTAGCCTCAGCCCAAGCGCCTGTAGCCAGACAGGCGACATCCCGAGCAACCCAAGGATAGAAATTTGGACCCTGCATTGTCACCGTAGATATCATCCTATACCTCGGACATCGAGAACGACCTCCCGAAGTCACTACAACCCGCCCCAAAAACCGAGACACCCATGCAAGAGCTATAGAAACGCGAGTTCACTCGTCGGACGTACGAGACTTAGACGTTTTTGTTTAGGGGGATAAGCTACCCCACCTAGGCGTGTTGTAGCTATTTAACGGTTATTGTCAAGTCGCGTCTGCAGCCTAACAAGGCAATATTATGAATGTATAAAAAGTGGTCTAACTTTTTTTAATTTCGGCCTCGTTCTGAATGTCAAAACAATCGCGCTCATCTCTTAACACATTTAGTCAAAACACAATTGATGTTTTATATCTCGAGTCAAAACATTTTTAATCGACGTAACCCCTGATCCGATCCCCGGCTCAAACTAACGCATTTCAAAACATCCGAAAGAAACGATTTTCATACTCTCATGCAACGCTAACACGCCCTAAACTAGGACAGATCGCAAAGCAAACAAACGAAAGAGTGATTACTTGTCAATATAGGTAAACAAATTCGCCAAGTAAAGACTAATCCAACTAATTCAAATACTAAAAACCTAAAACGAATATACAAGATATACAAATTTATACACAAACTGAGGCTAGGGAGGACCCCTAGAAGCCGCGCCGATGGCCATCACAATCTTGCAAAGATTGTCATCCAAGTCTAGATCCTCCAAGTCTATAAGTGGACACTCACTACCGTCTATCCCCGACAGCATATCTAGGGTAACTGTCTCAGGGACTCCTTCAACCTCCTCGTTAGCACCCGTGGCCTCAGCCTCAGCCTCAGTCTCCCTTTCAAACCGATGTCTGGCCTCACCCTGTGTAGAGGTCTCACCCCGAGACCAAGCCAGCTGCTCCTTTAAGAAGGCAATCTCGTCAGCCCGAGACTGTAGGAGCCGCTGCGACTCAACCTCTCTCACCTCGAGCTCGATCACCCGAGTCTCCAGCTGTCCCACCATGTTCGAGACATCCTGTAAGCACACTCAAACATTAGGATAACACACGCAATGGCTGATTGTGCTCTTAGGCTGAGCCAGCCTCCACTCGATTCCCGTCGGAAATCTCTTCGGGTGCACCCGGACCGTCTTAGGTGCCAAATACGGGAAATAGGAATAGATCCAAGCCTTTGAAATCCCGAAATAACTTTAGCAACCCCAACCAAAACTAAGTTAATTCAAAATCCAAGCAAAAAGAGTAACTAACCTCCAATATAAGGCCTGGACCAACAATGGGCACAGTTGAGGCCGACCCTATCACCAATGGCCGCACCATGACTTGCAGGCAGCGAGTCATCTCTGCGAAAATCGCGGTCACCCAATCAAAGCGTCCTAACTGAGTCAGGTCAGCCAAGAAGGGCAAAATCCTACTGCTGAACCTCTCGCCCTTATCCGAGAAGTGGGTCGACCCTAGAAAATACCACAACCACAACCGGGCATCCTGCTCCGGCGTGTTGGGTTCTCGACCCTCTAACACCGCCACTCGCTCAAAGTGATTGGTGATGTACGAACTCACCAAAGCATGAGGCGCACTGTATGCCTCACGCGGTAAACGATCCCCGATGAGGCCCTGCACCTCATCACTGTCTAGACTAGGACCCTCAGCGGCCCACCTAATTCTATCCGGCCCCCAGAGCAGACCGCTAATCATCCCAAAATCCTCTATGGTCATCCTGACCTCCCCAAAAGCCATGTGGAAGGTCGAGGTAGTATCATCAAAGCGATCTATCATCGCCCTAATCAACATAAGGTTGCATTTAGGCTTGCAACCCACCAACCTAACCCACTGCCCGACCACGAGACCTAGAGCGGTCCTCGCAATAATCCCCTTTACCGTGGGGGTCAACTTCTGAAAGTAGATATCGAGACACATAGTAAAGCTCGAGAAAGTCCTCATCGGACCTGGGGACTAGAAACCAAAACAATGCGAAGATAAGCAAACCTAACCTAACATGAGCCAAAAATCTAAGTCATAACCAATAGGCACGAATAGGACACTCACCAGGCCCCGCACGATGCGGTTAGAAATGTGAAGGTCAAGATGAAACATCAGCTGATGACCATCCTAGTCCCGAGCCCAATCGGGATCCTCGTAAACGATCTCCTCATCCACCGGTACAGGAACCGGGACATGAGCTCTCCTAGCCACCGTCTCTGGAAGCTTGCGCTTCTTCACACTATCAAACTCGGCCTCATTAATAGTCTCGGGATCACGACGCTGGGACGAGATACTTCGATGTCTCCTGCGAATTCCTCGGGGAGTCTGTGAACGCGCCCCAACGACCTCCAAACTAGCACTAGCACTAGCTCCAACCGAGAAAGTCCCCCGGGATGCTCGGTATCATCTCTAGCTGTAAACAAGACCAAAAACAAAAAAAAAACAAAAAAAAAAACTCCAGTCAGGCTAAATCAGCTTAAACTAGTCAAAATAGACTCAAAATTTTGGATAAGGATGTCAAAATTCAGAGAAAGCCGCTAGCACGAATTTTCGATCCCGGTCACAAAGGAAATGGTTTCGAGAAAATACGGCATCATTACGGCACCTTTTGGTCCGTCTTAAGACACACAAAACCTTACAAAGGGTCCTAAAAGTCATCTTAGCCCATAAGAATCGACAAGAGAGCTACCCATGTCCTCATAATCACTATTTGAGCCAAATTACGCAAAATAAACACGGGAATAATCGGGAAGCGGTCCTTAACCCTAGCATTCCAAACACATTTCCATAAGGAGCCATTGTCGCACCTCGAACATCCTTATCAAGCTTATAACTACTTCAACAAGCTAAGCTCTAATCAATCTTAATTTAACAACGAGATTAAGCACAAGCATCGAAACATAGTGAATAAAAAACACCCAAATCGATTTTCTAGGGTTTTTAACAAAACCAAATCATAATCAATCAAACAAGCCAAACCGACATTAAACGAGTAAAGAGCACTTACCCGGAGTCGACATTGTCATAAATAGCGGAAATCGAAACGAAATTTGGCAAGAAAAGTCGAGAAGTCGAGTTTGGGGCAAAAGGGGCGACGCGTTCGAATTGTGTGAAATGAAACGATCGCCCCAATTTTCGATTACTTAAATAGACCCGATCCGCAAAAACATGACCGCCCCAAGCGACGTGCCTGAGTTCTGGCTCGCTGGGGGCTAGGCGCCTGAAGACTAGGCCGCAGACAAACGCGCGTCTAAATGGCCCGGTACAGACTAAAACGAAGCAAGCAAGCTTAAAATTCGATAAACATAAAACCTATTAAGAACATGAAGGCTATAATAGATCTCTCCTTACACCTAGATGTATGCTCAAAATTGATATGAAGAAAGCTTTTAACTCACTTCAATGGCCCTTTCTTAAGAACATGTTGGAGGTTCTAAATTTCCCTACTAAGTTCATTGATTGGATTATGTGCTGTATTACAAGCCCTTGGTTTTCTCTCAAATTGAATGGAAGAGTTGTAGGCTTCTTTAAGGGTAAGAGTGGTATAAGGCAAGGGGATCCCATCTCCCCCTATCTTTTTGTGTTGAGTATGGAAATCTTATCTAGGTATCTCAGGAGGATGAATAGCTTAGATGATGTTTCTAACCACCCAAAGTGTGCTAAACTCAGGCTTACCCATCTTGTATTTGCTGACGACCTGATGATTTTCACCAGGGGTGATGTTCCCTCTGTGATGGCTGTTAAGGAAGTTCTACTGCATTTTGCTAATCTTTCTGGTTTGCACATTAGTAAGGACAAAACTAAAGTTTTCTTCGGTGGTATTAAACCATTGATAAAGGATGAGATATTGAGGGAGACTGGTTTTATTGAGGGTCAATTCCCCTGTAAATACTGGGAATGCCCCTGAATGCTATCAAAAACAACATTGCTACTTATGGGAATCTAATCACTAAGATTCAGGGTGCTCTTATGCACTGGTCTACTAATTCCTTTTCATATGCAGGTCGAATTGAGCTTATAAATTATGTTATTTTTGGAGTCACCAACTACTGGTGTGATGCTGCTCTACTCCCTAAGAATGTGTTACAAATTATTAATAGATTCTGCAAGAATTTCTTCTGGTCTGATAGGAAGATGCAATTTAAGAGGTGGAAATCTATATGCTCACCATGGATAGAGGGAGCTTTCAATGTCAAAGAGTTGCTCTCTTAGAATAAAACGCTCATTATGAAGTGGATTTGGCAAATTGAAACTGGTTGCAATAGTCTTTGGATTCAATGGTTAAAGTCCTATGTGTTTAATAATACATCACTTTGGGACATGGAGACAAAAGATAGGCATTCTGAAGCTATCAGAAGTATTATCTATGTTAAAGATGAAATACTAAGGAGAGTTGGTACAGTTGAAGCCGGTAGAACGCTTATTCTTAGCTGGTCTGCAGGTCACAAGTTCGCTACCAGAAAGGTTTATGAGTGGTTCCATGGGAGGAGTAATAAACTGCAATTCCTTAAAGTCCTAAAGATAAATGCAATCTATCCAAGGCATAAGGTGATCACTTCGTTAGCAGCTGAGCATCAACTCCCGACCATTGATAAATTACAGACTAGGGGTTTGATAATGGTAAATAGATGTGTCTTGTGCAAGGTGGCTTTGGAATCCCACAGTCACTTGTTCTTTCAATGTTAGTATTTGAGGCAACTCACAGTCGAAGTCCAGCAATGGTTGCGGATGAAACCATACCAGCAGGATCTCAAACAAGAACTTAGAAAGCTAAGTTTTCAGTCCAAGATGCAGATTGGATATAAGGTGGCTATTTGCTCTGTTGTTTACAACATTTGGGAGGAGAGGAATCACAGAATTTTTAATGAGATGGAGACAAGTATTGACCAAAGGCTCGAGAAGTGGAAGTTAGAGCTAGATTGGGTCATTCGTAGCTTTGTTTCTTTGTTTGGATTTTCTTCAAATTAAAGGATATGTCTATGTAAGATCATCTCTTCATTTTCCCCTATATGGATGAATAACGAGATTAACTTTCTTGCAAAAAAAATTAAAATAATAATAATAATAAAGTACATAAGAATCTTAGATAGTTGAAGCATTGAAATACAAAAAAAATGACTGATGATGAACCGGCAAAATAATAATTATATACTGTATGTGTTTAGATTAGGATGAGGATGATTAAAACAAACCATCCTCCATGCTCTATCTACCCAATGCTCAATTCTAAAGTAACACACGTGGCATGATATGATTGGGTATAAACAACATAGCAACCGACAAACCCAACAACTGAAAAAGGAGGTAATTCCTAATTAGTGCCAAAGTCGATTATTTGTTTGTCATAAAATAGGTAGAACCCATCAACTTCATGCTCAATTGCCGCGTCCGTTATTTCTTCCTCATTGATTATGTAGAATCCAAAGTGAAGCAATCAAGTTCAACCTTCATTGCTTCATTAATTCAGCTCTCACCTCCCATCCTCTTCATCTTCCTCCCTTATAACCCACCATCTTCAACAATGGGTGTTTGTCTTTCCCATTACACCACCCAAGTGTACAACGAAACCGAGCTGATTCCCGCCGCCAAACGTCGCATTACTGTTGCCGTTTGATGCAGGCGACCCCGATTTCTGCCGCCGCCCAGACTAACTCGTTATGTGCGTGAATATAAACTTTGTTCCTGCTTCATTGGGTTCATATTTGCGTTAAACCGTAGGAGTGACTATGCCTGTTGAATATTGATTGACTTGCTAAATGGTGTTGACAGTTCTGTTATCTTTTGTTTTTTGGTGCCTAGATTATTAATTTTTACATTTCTCTGTGTTGACAGTTCTATTAGTTTTTTTTAGCATGTGAATTATTAGTTTTAACATTCTTCGGACAAATTTCTGGTTCGTCTCAGTTCACTACTGATTTCGGAGTTGTCGCAGCAACTACAGCTTATTTGATTGCTCAAACATATGTTGAATGTTTATGAACATGATTTACTTCTATGAACTTATGCTGCTTGACTTAAACCCATTCACCGTAGTTCCGTTCAGAGCATCATTTGCCCAATTCTACCTCCTAGTCAATCCACATGTGTTAATCTCATTGGACCATAAAACTAAAAGCATTGAATTTTTATTAAACTAATGGTATATTAAGACATTTCTCTATTTTACCACGGAGATAAGATTCTTTTTTTTATAAAACCAAGGGTATATTAAGAGATTTATCAATTTTATTTTAAATAAGTATATAGATTTTAATTATTATATTGTCGTCGTCGTTATCGTTATTGTTAGTAAACAAAATTTGATAATATTGGTAGTCATTTTATTATATACAAGACATGCTTATCTTTGATGACACAAATTTTTTATAAGGTTTAAGATCTTAATTATAACACTTAATAAAAAACAATCATCTCAACCTCAGATAATTTTTTTGTTTATTCCAAAATCAATACGGAGTATCCAATATTATTCAATCATCTCGACCTTAGATAATTGTAAATGTACATAGGTAGCACGATTTTGGAGTTAAATACAAGTATGTCTAATAAAATAAGATAGCTGCAAAAGATTGACATCAGGTTCTTTATTTTTGCTACTTTTATTGATACTCCAGATATGTTATTTCGACTCAAGTACGCTTCGAGTTTGGGGAATATTAGTTCAGATGAGTTTCGATCATAAATTTCTTTTAGTGAAACGTCAAAAAACAGACTTACATGTATGTTACAATACTTAAAAATAACAAGAATAAATAAATAATCAATGAAAAACCTCTAAAATGAGTGTTTTTATGAAAAAATAAAAAAGCACTTATAAGCATGCTCAATTGATTCGGGCATAATATGTTATATTAATTAATTCAGTTCGATGTGGATTGGGTCGGGTATCGAGTATTACTTGGGTTAATAACCATATCAAGTGTTCAATCGTTTATCAATACAAATTCCTCTACTTCGGTCTATCAAAACAAAGAAACTATTCTATCAAATCTGTGCTACCCTCTTTCATCCTAAATTCCTCAATTCAAACGCACTATGGAGGTCAAATACAACTCAGAATGAGTGCTGAAGTGTCAAAATATAATAACACAAACAAAAGAACCATTACATAAAACCACAAGTGTGGACATGACATAGGTACACCCCGACGCGGCCACGCGCGGGTTTGGGGAGGCGAATGAATCTTCATATGAGATGGTCAAATTGAAATTTAAATCGAAGTTGGAGTCGCCACCGAACTTTGTGGGAGTTCGGGCCCGTTCGAACCCACTCTATGTCGTAGTGGGCCGTGTACAAAATACGGCCCATTTCCGATGTCAGAGTTTATTGGGTTCGTCCCTTTGCATTTGATACCGATACCGACGTTATCGGATATCGTGTATTGAATGACTCTCGTTGCCAATGGTTTCGGACATCCGGAAACCGAGGTTCTGAGTAAGGGGTGAGGGTACGTGTTGGAAAGTTCACAAAGAACACCCAACCCCGCCCGCACATTAGCGGCCTCTACTAGGATATCGTTTGATTTTTTAAAACGCGCGTTAGTAATACGATGAATGTTATGCAAACATTGTTTTCCCTAAACATTCGAGAAATTGAATGGGTTGCTATGTCGATTTAATGCATGAAAATTAACGTCAAAGTTGAATTTAGCATGTGAGATCCTTTTTAGTATAATAAAACAAAAGATGAAAAAAAGGAAATCGCTACAAACACGAACAAACAAGTTAGTAACGATTGAATAAAAAATATGAATACGATAATATGCATAATTTTGACACGTGTTTTTATGATACGTGATGGATTAAACACGTGTTGATCGAGGTCGAAAAATATTTGTCGAAATCTGAAAGTATGTCGAGAAAGCCGCTGTTTTTATGTAAGAAACGATGTAAAAGAAAATTGAGAAAACGAAAAAAGGTCACGGTTTCAGGCTCCCGCGCGACTCGCCCGGGAGGGGGCGCGACTCGCGCGGGTAGCTGTCTCGGTTCAGGTTTTTGGAAAATCGCTAATTTTAGTAAATCGCGTACAAATATGGATTAATTTATACTCGATTTATATTTTCGATATTCGATTATGAAATCGATATCAAATATTCGGAATGATTTTAAAAAAAAAAATTATAAAATCGTTTTGAAAAGAAGTTGAACGAAAATAAAAGAATGTTAATTCTCTCCGCGTTAAAATCGTTGTATTTTGTTTTGAAAAAGTATGTAACGATTTTTAGCATCAACGAGATTTAATTTAGTTCTTGTTAGATACGATATTCGATTAATGAACCGGTATCGTATTCTAAGAACGTTATATAAGAAAATAATTTTGTAGTATCGATATTAGGAATAAATAAAAAAAATGCGACAAACGACCCGTAAAAGAAAATCGACCGACGACGAAAAAAAGAAGAAAAGACGAGGAAAAAGACGAGAAGGGGAAGAAGAGAGAAAGGAGAAGTCAGTTTTGATTTTGCACCCTCAACCTACATGCTTTGTGTACTCGGATCGGGGCTCGTCGGAATGTGGCTAGGGCACGGGAGCGTCGAGTTAATGTCGGTGAGTTATGGTGGTTTGGTTTGGACTTGTAAGGTGGGGCGAGGTGGCCGGTTTCGTCGGGTGAGCTCGGCGTGGTATCGGGTTGTATCGGTTTCTCGATGCTAAGTGTATGATTATTTATGAATGTCGATGTGTGTGAATAAGAAGTTGATAATTAATGTGTAATTTTTTTTTTTAATTGTGTTGTGCAAGGGGCCTATTTATAGGAAAACTCCTGACCTTGGCTAGGAAAGTATTTGAGTAAGAACTAATGCTTAGGATAGGAAACATAAGAGGTTGAGAAGCACGAGAATTCCATTTGCTTGGCGGAGAAGAAACGTACCTCGGCTGAAAATAGGCTGCTCGGCCGAGTATTTGATGCTCGGTCGAGTGTTTGATTCGATATTCGGATAGAATTCCTACTTGAGATCGAATTCCATCTTTAAACGGATTTGTTTAATATTTTGTGAAGCTGATTTTTTGTAGAGTTTGAGCTCGAATCAGCCACGTGAGGTGTCACGGCTGGTCCGTGTGTCTCGAGAATATCTTTGACCGGGTTTTGAGTCGGTCGCTAAAAGATGGTTTTGCCCATGGTACCGGATTCGACCCAAATTAGTCTTATTTGACTCGAAACGACCCACTGGGCCTGATTTTGAGGTTAGTTTTGTGAGATATGTACTCCGTAAAAAGCTCAAGTCAAATACCGATGATTTTTGAGCCCGTTTCCGAGTATATTAAAGCACGTTTGCGTCCGATCATCATCGGGTGTTTGTTGGAAATTACTGTAGACACCTGGCAGTCAAAATGTGGGTGTCTACAGAGCCCCCACTCTGACTGAGACTTGGACAGGGCGAAAGTCAGAGTAGCTACCAGGTCAATCAAAGATTAAGACCTGGCAGACTTCCGGTCGAGTCGTTTATAGTCCAGTAGACTTGCGTAAAAGGGCTCGCCAGCCATAAGTTGGAAATCATACCTGAGCTGATGGTGATAACTCCGTGGGGAATCGGACTTGTCGTGTAAGTCCCGGGTGCACCTCTATGTGGGCCCATCCCGTTAAATGCCGCTGGGGAGTTATGTGAATTGCGCGGTCTTGAATTGTACCTGTATATGTTACATAAAATTTTGCATGCAACATGTAGGTGAAACAAATATGACTCGCGCTGGGAATAAAAATGATTTTTGCTTAGTTTTGAAATCGAAGTCCTGAAAGCAACTCACGTGCTAGGAAATAGGTTTTCAAAATTGAACGGGGTAGAAAAGAAATTTTCAATTTAAATAGACCGGAATTTGACCTTGTCGAAAAGGATTTTCTCAAATGGCTAAGTTTTGCAGATTTTAAAATGAGAATTTGAATGGAGAGGTATACCGACAGACTCGACTCTGGACGTGACCGGACGAGTTGACAGACACGACTAGACTCTCGAGGGGTTAGACTGTGACTCGGTAGGGGGTGGGCCACCTAACAAGACTCTTAAGTTGCGCTATTCCGTAGCCTAGGCGAATGGCAACATGGTCGAATCCTCGGAATGGGAAGGATGTGCTATGGAGGAATTGCGATAGTCTGTAATGAGACTGTTATAGTCTAGTGCTCTTCTGGATTTTTGATTTTAGGGTACATTTCCAAAGTGGGTATTGCTCCGAGTCCTGATAGATTCTTGTCTTCGACTGAGCCGTGCACTAGGACACTCCACAGAAAGGAGGCTAGAATTTTTTGAATTTATCAGGATTTTGTGAGGGGATGGAGGTTTTCTGCCTAAGAGAAGACCCCAGGACGACAAAGCTAGCTGTTGAGAACATGATGGTGTCGTGATCGGAATGATGTCGCTTTTTGAATGTGTGCCAATGTGGGTGGTTGTGCCTCTGTTGAAAGGCTGCCTACGTATTCACGTGTAGTGAAATAAACCAAGCCGTAGTTCGGTGTATTGGAAGATATATTATGGTGCCTAGTCTAATAGGACTTTGTGTGTAACTAGCCATAACAATGGTGCAGGCTAGGTGCATTCCCAATGATGTCTTGATCAAAGGGCTAGAATGGTTAGGATATTGATCCTTTGACTGTGAGCGTTCTCCGGGATAGCCCCCGGAGGTGGTGTGCACTATTTGGGCATGTTCTATGTCGACTGCAAGTTAAATTCCCGTGTTTGGTGTTGGTAACTGGTTCGAATGAGAAGAATTGGGATGGGATTTGACGAGTTCTGCTCTCGGGGATTTGACGAGTTTTGCTCTCGGGGATTTGACGAGTTTTGCTCTCGGGGATTTGAGGAGTTTTGCTCTCGAGGATTTGACGAGTTTTGCTCTCGGGAATTTGACGAGTTATGCTCTCGGGGATTTGACGAGTTTTGCTCTCGGGGATTTGACGAGTTCTGCTCTCGGGGATTTGACGAGTTTTGCTCTCGGGTTTGCGTATGGTGATTGTCAATTCTGTTATGTAAAGGGGAAGTCAAGTAAAATGGCTCGAACTTTGATCGGGATAGGTTTTGATAATGCGGGATCTGGTTTCCATGTCTGGCTCTAATGGTTAGGGGTATCCTATGGAGCTTGAATCCTCAAAATTCCGGGCTGTCTCTAGCCTGAGTCTCGGGAAGGTCTTGAGGGTTGTAATGTGGGAACGCTAAATGTGGTGTTAGTTGACCAACTTGATTATCTCTCCCTTATTTGATGGTATGAATTTTGACCGTACCATGGTCATGGGACTTTCACTTGAATTGACCGTTGATCATGGTCATGGGTTTTTGGGAATTCTTTTTTATCATGGCCAGCTCTTGTGTTTTGGGCCTTTTGCTTTTTTTCTTTTTTTCTTGGACTTTTGTTTTTTTTGTCCATTTTTTTTTTTTTTTTGTTTTGTTTTGTTTTTTTTTGTTCGGTTGGTCAGACTAACACTAAGGTAGGGATGGTCAGTCTTATTGGAGGGGTGTTTATTGTGGGAAATGGGCTTGCCTCCCGTCTTGAACCCAAACTAGGAGACTACCCAGATTTGTCCTAGGATTCGATACCGCTCCTGCTAAGTGTAGTTTTGTGACTTTCTATGTCAGACATGGAACAGGTAAAGGAAAACACGGGTCTCGATTCCCTGCAGTCATTATAGATGTGCCTATAATAGTCACGTGCATGTGCTCACAGTGTATGACGATGTTCATCATGTTCTCGGAAACACATAAGGAAAGTATATATGAGAAATAGAACATTGAAAGCTGATTTTGTTGAATTTTGAAAAGAGGACAGAATGCAAAAGACTCTGACTCTGATTTGGAAATGAGGATGTAGAGTATCCTAGACTCGGACTCAGATTTAGACTCGAATCAGATCCGGACTCGGATGCTCGGTTGGTTGTTTTTTTTTGGGTAAGGTCTTCGACAGGTGCCACAACTCGCCTAAACTCGATTTTGCGCAAATGCAAGAGAGGGAGTCAAACTAGACGCGGCCCGGGGTGACGGGAATGACTAAGACTCTTGGACTGGGATACTCGAGTGTTGACCTAGACAAAGTAACGACCGCGAATTAGACTCGAGCTGCAGAAGGGCGAGTCCGAAAAATGGGGCGACCGTGTTTGACCGCGTCGCGTGCTCGGACCAACCGTGATGACCTAACCCTAGGTGACTCGAGTATTCGTAGTATAGGTACGACTCGAAGAAGGCATCATAAGGACGCTGGTGTAGGATGAACGTGGGGTACTGATAAGTGTAGTTTGTAGTGCCTATTTTACTGTGTTTTGGTCCCATTTTCCATGTGGAATCGCTCCTTGGGAGCGGTTTATGGGCTACTTATGCTTCCTTTAGTTCGTGTCAGGTTCCCGAGACCATTTGTGAAGAGTTGGAACAAATCCGACTCGATACATACACTTTTTGGAGCCAACGAAGTGAAGGAACGATCACTCGATGCCTTGGATTCGACCCCGAGACCTCGGGACCCAATCCCGAGCCTCTTAGACCCGATCCCTTGTCCCGAGAATCGGTGAGAAACCCATGAGAAGCAAGGAGGGATAAAAAAGAGCTCATTTGAGGCCTACAAGGCCCATCCCGGTCGGGAAGGCCTCAACCCGTCCGGGATGGGGTGCACAAAAGCGAGCCTTCTGTCCTGAGCCCGTCCCGGTCGGGACCAACCCGTCCCGGTCGGGACCATGCCGTCCCGGGCAGGACCAAACCGTCCCGGGCGTGATGCAACAGTGGCAGCCCGTGTCTTATTCTTTTCTCCTCCTTCATTCTTGTACCCATATAATTACTTCCCTCTTGTATTGTTTATGGATGACACATGACATTATACTCTCTTAAGCCTCTCTACAACTTTGAAACCCTAGATTTAGTGCTCCTCTAATTAGTTTAATCTTCCTTTAATCTTTAGTTAATCTAGTTTAGTTAATCTTGTATTACGAGGATACTTGAAGATTCATCCAAGCTTGACAACCTTGGAGTTGATTTGGGTTTCTTGTTTATGCAAGTTTACATCTTTTTCTTCATCTTGTTGTTGGTATAATCTCTTATCTCTCATTCATTGTTTATTTACTCATGTTTGAATCTTTATATATTGTTATTGTTCTTGTTGTTCATAATGGATGTTTGGTTTATTATGTTGTTTTCTCTTGTTATTGTTAGTAGTTCCCTTGTGGGGTTAGTAGGGGGATTAAGGGTAGATTATGGGTGATTAGGGCTTGATTAGGGGTAAAGGTGACTCTTTTGTTGATAGTCACATATTGGGCACTCTATGTGTTTGTTGAATTGCTTGTGTGAGTAGTAGTGGCCAATGCTTCCCATACTTGTGCTCATCTTCTCATTGTTTGTCTAGTATGTGATTGTGTTGAGAAGAGTCATAGACACGAGAGTGCGGACTAGGGTTTAGACGCGAGAGCGCGAACCTACCTCGACATCGGTCTACGTAGCGAGAGCCCGGACCGACTCTAGAACCTAGGAGACGCCTACACCCTTGATCACCCTATTACCCTTCTACACTTAAGAACCCGACCTACCCCACTTCCTTCCATATTTGGTTCATTCTCCTAGTTAGTCATCATTTCTCTAGTTCATTGTTTAGTTTGTCTTAGTTATTTCATTTAGCTCATATCATAGTTAGTTCATTGTTAGTCCACTTTCTTCATCTCCAACCACCATAGTTTACCAATTATAGCCCTCTTTGTGTCGTTTTGGTATCCTAGTCTCGTTTTAGGTCGACCTAGTCTAGACCTTACAATACCGTCCCCGTGGATATCGACCCTACTTGCCCTAGCTACCCACTAGGAATAGTCGGTTATTTATTGTTGGTTAGGACCCACGGCGAATCCCTACCATCAGGTACCCCCTAAGGTGACCGTGGTTGAATACTCAGGTGGAGGACAACCCTCGAGTGAGATTAAAGACTCTGGTAGGACTCAGATGGTCTGACATCTAAGTGACTCAAAAGTGGGGTACGTGAGACACGTGTAGGACATGACCCTTAGAGCAACTGTGATTGATCGCCCTGCTGAAAGGTAGCCCCCAAGTGGGATCGAAAATTTTGTTAAGACTCGAGTGTCGGACGAGTGACCCTTAGACGTAAGGACCACGAACCTTTTCTTATAGGGCTATGCCTTGTAAAAGGTTGACTCGGAAAAGACACCTAAACGGGTGACTTGTGAAAGGTGGACCTCCTTTAGGATCCAGCTGTGTGGGCTGGGCCCTGTTTGAAAGGAGGTTCACGTGAGACATTCCCCAGACTTTGGACTCGATTGTGTAGACGGGCCAACCCTTGTAGGATTATGTCCTACGTAGGTGGGCCTTGCCTTAGTCAAATAAGGCGGACTGGGATAGGGAAGAAATCCGTGATATAAGTTTGGCGGAGTTTTGACGCTAGAGACTTCGATGACTTACGACACGACCCGACACTACTAAATACGGGAAGTCCTAAGAAAAGGAAGTTTTTTTGAAATAGATTTTTTTTGAAAGCCCGAAAATCGGGAAAGAAAACCCGTCCTTTTTTTGGAAAAAAAACGGAAAAGGTGGGCCGGGCGACGGTTTTGAAAGTTTCGAAAATATTTTCGAGTTTTGAAATGGGCATAATACCGGCTAAAAATAGGCTATTTTGAGTAAAATCGTAGATCCTAAATTCGGTATACATCCCGGGTTTTGAAATAGGATATTTTGAAAAAAAGATGCAAATTTTGAAAACGACGGTTTATGAAAGACGACTTGTAAATCAGGTAGCATGTAGTCATGGAAACAGTATAACGACGCCATGTATGCTCTAATTCTAAGTCTCGGTAAGTCTGTAAGGGTCTATACCAGTGTTAATAGCCTATCGAGAATCGGGGCGGACTTCCTAAGTCGAGTAGAGCTTAGAACATGTCGTAAAACCCATACGCATCGGCTATGGACACCTTTGACATATCCAATTTGGACTACATCAATATTATAGTGGGACGTCGGTCACCAGTACCGGCCCGGGAAAATATAAGGTTATGCATGAACCGTAAAACTAAAACGCGTATTGTACTAGTCAAACGAGTTCTATTCGAGTCTCACCCTGAGGATGCCGATGGTAAGTCACGCATCAGTTAATCCCCAGCGGAGTCGCCAAATTGTGCACATGACATAGGTCCACCCCGACGCGGCCGCGCGCGGGTTTGGCGAGGCGAATGAATCTCCATATGAGATGGTCAAATTGAAATTTAAATCGAAGTTGGAGTCACCACCGAACTTTGTGGGAGTTCGGGCCCGTTCGAACCCACTCTATGTCGTAGTGGGCCGTGTACAAAATACGATCCATTTCCGATGTCAGATTTTATTGGGTTCGTCCCTTTGCATTTGATATCGATACCGACTTTATCGGATATCGTGTATTGAATGACTCTCGTTGCCAATAGTTTCGGACATCCGGAAACCGAGGTTCTGAGTAAGGGGTGAGGGTACGTGTTGGGAAGTTCACAAAGAACACCCAACCCCGCCCGCACATTAGCGGCCTCTACTAGGATATCGTTTGATTTTTGAATACGCGCGTTAGTAATACGATGAATGTTATGCAAACATTGTTTTCCCTAAACATGCGAGAAATTGAATGGGTTTCTAAGTCGATTTAATGCATGAAAATTAACGTCAAAGTTGAATTTAGCATGTGAGATCCTTTTTAGTATAATAAAACAAAAGATGAAAAAAGGAAATCGCTACAAACACGAACAAACAAGTTAGTAACGATTGAATAAAAAATATGAATACGATAATATGCATGATTTTGACACGTGTTTTTATGATACGTGATGGATTAAACACGTGTTGACCGAGGTCGAAAAATATTTGTCGAAATCTGAAAATATGTCGAGAAAGCCGCTGCTTTTATGTAAGAAACGATGTAAAAGAAAATTGAGAAAACGAAAAAAGGTCACGGTTTCAGGCTCCCGCGCGACTCGCCTGGGTGGGGGCGCGACTAGCGCGGGTAGCTGTCTCGGTTCGGGTTTTTGGAAGATCGTTAATTTTAGTGAATCGCGTACAAATATGGATTAATTTATACTCGATTTATATTTTCGATATTCGATTATGAAATCGATATCAAATATTCGGAATGATTTTTAGAATTTTTTGTTGTAAAATCGTTTTGAAAAGAAGTTGAACGAAAAGAAAAGAATGTTAATTCTCTCCGCGTTACAATCGTTGTTTTTCGTTTTGAAAAAGTATGTAACGATTTTTAGCATCAACGAGATTTAATTTAGTTCTTGTTAGATACGATATTCGATTAATGAACCGGTATCGTATTCTAAGAACGTTATATAAGAAAATAATTTTGTAGTATCGATATTAGAAATAAATAAATAAAATGCGACAAACGACCCGTAAAAGAAAATCGACCGACGACGAAAAAAAGAAGAAAAGACGAGGAAAAAGACGAGAAGGGGAAGAAGAGAGAAAGGAGAAGTCGGGTTTTATTTTGCACCCTCAACCTACATGCTTTGTGTACTCGGATCGGAGCTCGTCGGAATGTGGCTAGGGCACGGGAGCGTCGAGTTAATGTCGGTGACTTATTGTGGTTTGGTTGGACGTGTAAGGTGGGGCGAGGTGGCCGGTTTCGTCGGGTGAGCCCGGCGTGGTCTCGGGTTGTATCGGTTTCTCGATGCTAAGTGTATGATTTTTTATGAATGTCGATGTGTATGAATAAGAAGTTGATAATTAATGTGTAAAAAGTGTTTTGAATTGTGTTGTGCAAGGGGCCTATTTATAGGAAAATTACCGACCTTGGCTAGGAGAAGTGTTTGAGTGAGAACTAACGCTTAGGATAGGAAACATAAGAGGTTGAGAAGCACGAGAATTCCGTTTGCTTGCCGGAGAAGAAACGTACCTCAGCTGAAAATAGGCTGCTCGGCCGAGTATTTGATGCTCGGCCGAGTATTTGATGCTCGGTCGAGTGTTTGATTCGATATTCGGATAGAATTCCTACTTGAGATCGAATTTCATCCTTAAACGGATTTGTTTAATATTTTGTGAAGCTGATTTTTTGTAGTGTTTGAGCTCGAATCAGCCTAGTGAGGTGTCACGGCTGGTCCGTGTGTCTCGAGAATATCTTTGACCGGGTTTTGACTTGGTTGCTAAAAGACGGTTTTGCCCCTGGTGCCGGATTCGACCCAAATTAGTCTTTTTTGACTCGAAATGACTCACTGGGCCTGATTTTGAGGTTAGTTTTGTGAGATATGTACTCCGTAAAAATCCCAAGCCAAATACCAATGATTTTTGAGCCCGTTTCCGAGTATATTAAAGCACGTTTGCGTCCGATTATCATCGGGTGTTTGTTGGAAACTACTATAGACACCTGGCAGTCAAAATGTGGTTGTCTACAACAAGAAAAAATGTTGTCCAGAAGTGGGAGGTAGAGAAGAACTAAAACATACTCCCTCCATCTTTTTGAGTTGGCCCATATCAAAATTATCCTCTTACCTTTTCATATTTTCTTAAATTTTGTGCCTAACCCCAATGGGGCTAATTCAACAATATGAAGGGAGTATCAACAATAACAATTTATAAACTACTAATTAACCCAAACAATGTGTTCGGAGAATCATAAGAAGACGATTAAGTATTAGAATAAGTATATTAGAATAAGTATAACTATCGGATCAAATGGATTGACCACAACTATCTGAAAGGGAACGCTTGGCATATTATAATCCTCCGGCGTATGTTCCATGGACTTGGAGATCAATTTGTAGAGCAAAAGACAAGCTGAAAGAGGGGTATAATAGCTGCAACTTGTGGACTGTGTCTTCTAAAGGATACACCATAGCTGATGGGTATCGATGGCTGAGACGAAGCGAGCCTGAGGTTAGATAGCATCAGTTCATATGGGACGAGTGGTGCATTCCCAAACATGCTACACTATCTTGGCTAATGGTGAATAATGGACTAAACACTAAGATGAAGTTAGCAAAAATAGGCTGTGTACCGAGACTTTGTATTGTCTCTGTGCAGCGGAGGAGGAGACAGTCCAACATTTGATGCAAGACTGTGAGTATACTTGACGGGTACGAAGCGAACTGATCTTATGGATTGGGTTTGATCTTCCTCAGCACCCGGATTATAAGCTAATGAATGGCTCTAGAGGAAGAGTCCAAGCGATGGTGTTAAATGCATATCATCATATGATCTGGTTAAGAGAAATGAAGCATGGGTGGAGGGTCATATACAACACCCAGCTAAAGTGATAATGCAAATACAGGATGATGTCGGAAATAGGTGTGGAAGTATAATTCAAAGACCTTACAATACCAAGGAAGAGAACCAAATGCTAAGAAGACTAATAGGCGTCTAACTCGTTTTGTTTTGTTACTGTCAGTTATTCATATTGTACATGTATTTTTGCCCCTTATTCTTTGAGTGAACATTATATCAATGAAATAAAAGCTCACATATACACCAAAAATAAATTATCGAATAATGGTCAGTGAAAAGAGAAATTTAAAAGAAATGTAAGTCAGCCATTATCATAGACCTCAATCATAAAATCATACACAATAATGGAAAATAATAGGACAGATGTAACACAAGAAAAATATGTAACAAATGTGAAACATGTAAATTAAAAGAAGCAGAACAAAGAAAAATACAGATAAAAATGGGCAAGAACAACAAACTCATGACAAATTAGAGGAGCGAAAACAAAGAAGATACAAGCACAAGAACAATATATATGACACATCCACTATTTGTATAATCTCATATACAAAAATTGGAATGCAAAAAAAACAGTTTTTTGTATTTCGTATCAATTGTAATGAAAAAAAAAGTCTGCTTGCATTACTTAGTCGTGGTGTGTACAATGATCCAAACACAAGAGTATAAACAATTAGCCTTAACCGATACTTCGTCCGTCTCATTAAGAGATATATAAATATGTGGGGTCACAACGAATAGTAACCACAAAAATCATATAAAAGAGAAATAAAGTAAAAGGTGACGCTTTTAGAGAGACGACCTAAAAAAGGAAATGATGACTCTTCTACAGAGACAGAGGGAGTACAAACTATGGACAAAAATTAAAAAAAAAAATTGACAAATCTGACAAAATATAAAAAAACAAACGTAGACCCGTGCGGTGCACGGGTATGCGACTAGTTCATTCTTATATATCAACCAACAATCTTTTGAATCTTGAAAAAGTTTATAAGATTATAATCTTAAATAAAATTATCCCACATCGAAAAATTATGATGAGTTGATGCAATTCTATATAAATAAAAGCAACTGTTCGTTCTTAGGTATCAAGCAACAATCTTTTGAGTCTAAAAAAAACTCATAAATAAGATAATAAACTTTATGTAAAGAAATTCCATATCGAAAAATTATAATAAGGAGATGATATTCTATATTACTCTCGAGATTTTAAATAAGAGATAACTTAAGTAAAATTATCCCACATCGAAAAATTGTGATGAGGTGATGAAATTCTTTATTATAAATAAAAACAATCATTCATTTTTCAATATCAACCAACAATCTTTTGAGTCATAAAAAAGCTTAAACTTAACTAAAATATCCTACATCAAAATATGATGATGAGGTGATGAAATTCTGTAGTATAATAAGAACAATCATTCTTTCATAGATATCAAACAACAATATTTTATTTGAGTCATAAAAAAAGCTTAAGAACAATCATTCGTTCTTAGTTATCAACCAAAAATATTTTGAGTCTTAAAAATAGTTCCGAATATTATAAACTTAAGTAAAATTATCTCACATCGAAAAATTATGATGAAGTGATAAAATTTTACTATATTAACTTAAGTAGAAATATTCCACATCGAAAGAAATGAGGTGATGAATTTCTAAAACATAAATTAGAGAAATCATTCGTGTTTAGATATTAACCAACAACTCTTAAGGCTATAAATTTAAGTAATTTATCCCACATTGACAAATTATAATAAGTTAATGGAATTTTATTATATAAATAAGAGTAATCATTCTTCCTTAGATATCACCTGAAATTTTTCGGACCTGAAAAGAGCTCTTAATATTTAAGTTAAATAGAATTATCTCTTATAGAAAAATTGACGAGGTGATGAAATTTTATATCATAAATATGATAAATCATTCGTTTTTAGATTTTACCAAAAATATTTTGAGTCATATAACAACTTTGAAGATTATAAATTTAATTAAGAAAAGTTATTCTTAAGTTGAATTATCCCACGTCGAAGAATTATGACGAGATGATGAAATTCTACACCATAAATTGGAGAAATCATTCGTGTTTAGATATTAACCAAAAATCTTCTGACTCTTATAACAACTCTTAATACTATAAATTGAAGTAAATTTATTCCACATCGATAAATTATAATAAGGTGATAGAAATTCTATTATATAAATAAGAATAATCATTCATCCTTAGATATTAACCAAAAATATTTCTGGAATAACGAATGTACATCATCAGTGTACTTACCCGTTAGAGGTTCATGAACCGTTTTTCCTGACCCGAACCCGAAATCAGCAATTAATTATGCAATCGCTCAACTTAGTGTCCTTATCAACGTCACTACAAAGCGGACCGTGCATCACTATTTGACTATAATTATATTCGTGGTACAAAATGTTTTCATTAGAGAATAAATTTCATTTCATTTGCTCGAATTTTTTTTTTGATTAATTTATTACATATAAAAGATGTGAAATTATCACGCATCCGAAAATTATCATATAGTGATGGAACTCTATATTATAAATAAGAGCAATAATTTGATCTTAGATATCAACCAACAAACTTTTGAGTCTTAAAAAAGCTCCTGAGATTTTAATCTTAAGTAAAATTATCCGTCATCGAAATATTATGATGAGGTCGTGAAATTCTATATAAATAAGAGCACTAATTCGTTCTTAGATATCAATCAATAATCTTTTGACTCTGACTCTTAAAAAGCTTCTAAGATTACATACTTAAGTACAAATTATCCCACATCAAAAAATTATTATGATGTGATGAAGAGCAATCATTTGTTCTTAGACATGAACCAACAATATTTTGAGTTCATTATGATGATGTGATGGAGTTCTATATAAATATAAATGAATATTGGTACGAATATATAGTTAAAGATGTACTTGTGTGGGAGGTACTTTAATTATTCTTTATAACTACAATGCGCGCCTATAATTTGATTTGACGTTTACCGCAGATATTACCTTCCTAGAAACACATTCACGTATGTGGATAGTATTCCTTTACTATGCCTCCTATAATTTGATTTAACGTTCATCGCAGATATTACCTCTCTAGAAACACATTCACGTATGTAGATAGTATTCCTTTATTATTAGGCATACTGTTACGCTTTCGACTTACTTTCTTCTGTTGTGTAGTTTCACCAATTTATACAATCATTCAGCAATGTGTCATTATCAATGATTCTACGACATTAAAAATCGACCCGTGCATCGCACGTGTTTTCCAACTAGTAGTAATAATAGTAATAATAATAATAATAATAATAATAATAGTAGTAATAATAGTAATAATAGTAGTAATAATAGTCGTAATAATAATAATAACAATAATAATAATAATAATAATAATAATAATAATAATAATAATAATAATAATATTAGCCTGTTAGCCACCATGGCTCAGATTCAGAGAGTTGGCGGAGTATCTTGACTGTTAGAGATGATATTCTACTTAGGATCGGGGGTGCGCAGAACGCGGCCCAGTTGATTGCCTCTTGGTCTGGTAGTAAAGGTTTTGACCTCACAGCTGCTTATAACTTCTTTCGCACTAAGTATGAAAAGAAGAAGTGCTTCAAGCCTATCTGGAACAACATTTGTGCACCCAGACATAGCTTCGTGGCCACCATGGCGGCTCAACGCAAGCTTGCCACTGTAGATTGTCTGAAGAATAGAGGGATCTGTATGGTCAATAGATGCATCCTCTGTCTCTCTGACGAGGAAGGGATCGATCACTTGTTCTTCAATTGCCCCTTTTCCCACCAGGTTGTTAAAGGACTTTTTTCATGGTTGGGTATTACCCAAAAACCAAGATGCCTTAACTATGAACTAAGGAGACTCATCAAGCTTAACAAGAAGAAAAACTGGAAGTCTCAGTGGCACATCTGTTGTATCGTGGCGGCTATCTATATGATTTGGGATGAAAGAAACAAGCGCATTTTCAGTGGAAGCTCTCGGACTGTACATAGTCTGACATTTTCTATTAAGCTTCTAGTTACTATACGTCTTTTGTATAAGAATCCTAATGACAATGAGGATTTGATTAATTGTGTAAATGCTTAGGCAATTGTGGTGATCTTTTGTAAGTCTCATCTTTATTCCCTTTTTTGGAAGAATAAAGAGCTATCTTCTTGCAAAAAAAAAATAAAAAAAAAAAAATAATAATAATAATAATAATAATAATAATAATAATAATAATAATAATAATAATAGTAATAGTAATAGTAGTAGTAATAGTAATAGTAATAATAGTGAAATAGTAGTAGTAGTAGTAGTAGTAATAATAATAATAATAGTAATAGTAATAGTAATAGTAATAGTAATAGTAATAATAGTGGTGGTGGTGGTGGTGATAAAAAATTAGAAAAGGGAGTGTTGTGCGATTGGAGAGGGGATTAGGGAACGATCTAGGCCTGCCTTGCTGGTTGTTGCTTCGGTCGCCGCTTGCCACTTGCCGCCTGAACCAACCACCACCTGAACATCAGCCGGTCACCACCTGAACGCCGGCCGGTCGCCGTTGGATTGAGAGAGAGGGTAGTTGTGCGCTGTTTTGTGTGCGTTGTGTTAGGGCTGGCGCTGCTTTGCTGTCACGACCCTTCACGACCGCTTATTGCCGGCGCAACACCCCACCCTTTACGCCAGTGACCAGTGGCCGCTCGCCGATGCCTGACGCCAGTCGTCATTTTAGGAGTAGGGGGTCGTTTTCACGATGAGTACTGGTTGCGTATTTCCGGCCACTGATTGGCCGCCAACAGTTGTTGTCTCTATTTCAGGCCGGTGACTGACTGGTCGTGCCTTCCTGGTTCCGTTCGTCGGTGCTTGTGCATCGCTAGTTAGCCTCCTTCTTGATTTTCTCCCACTTTTCGGTTTCGGTGTTTCCGTTTTTTTTCTTTTTGCTTTCTTCCTTTGTCGGTTACTGTGTGCGGTTGTTGCCGCCTGCCGGTGTTGGTTGCCGCTGTGGTTTGTGTTGGTTATGGGTGTTCGCTGGCCTTCCTTTTGCTGCCTTTTTATGGTTTTCTCCTTTGCGGTTCTTC
This sequence comes from Agrostemma githago, assembly GCA_958450325.1. Taxonomy (NCBI): domain Eukaryota; kingdom Viridiplantae; phylum Streptophyta; class Magnoliopsida; order Caryophyllales; family Caryophyllaceae; genus Agrostemma; species Agrostemma githago. The sequence continues at coordinate 31,563,466 of OY288259.1, read as the reverse complement.
CTTTATTTTCTTCTTCGCCTGCTGTGTACGTGTTCTTGTCATGCCCGATCTTGTTCGGTTCCACTGCTCTTTTGTGGGTCTCGATAGGTGTAGAGATGGTTGGGGTAAGGGTTTTGTTAAAGGTTCTTTGCTCGTCCATCTCCGTGATCATCACTGTAAGGGGGATGCTCGGGACAACACGCGTCTATCTCTTGCTTCTTTATCAATTTTATTGGCTGCTGAGTCAACTTTTCATTGGATGGGTATTTGGCTGTGTGGGGTTTGCTTTCGAACTCATACTCATGGCAAAGGCTGTCGGCACGACGCGGAGTATTTTATTGAGGCCCCTAACTGTGGTGATAATGTTATCCGTTTTATTCTTTACGGCTTTCGCCGACCTTCTGCCCCCTCTGTTTTGTCGTCCAGTGGTGTTGTTAGCCCCCCGGCTGTTGGGTTTAACGTGACTTCTCTTGTTCGTTTATTGGCTAAGGGGTTATGTACTGTTAAATACATTCCTCCGAAGTGTCGTTTAAGGTTTACTCGGGTTCTTCGGGGGGGCCTTGATGATGTGGTTGTCTTTCCTCGTGATCTCTCTTGTTGGGTCACCTTGCTTACGTTGCCTCTTTGCATACTTAAGACTTTCTCCCCTCGGAGTAACCTTGAGTTTCGATTCGTTATTTGGCGGCACCGTCAGGAGGAGAGTATTTCTAGTGCCATTCGTTGTTACTCTGGCTGAGGTTGCTCCTTCTTTTAGTGCGAATAAGGACCCAGTGAGCTCAACATTATGCAGTGTCAAAGAAAGATTTGTGACGGGCATTACACTGCTGCTGTTCGTGTGCTTTCTTCTTCTGGCGTTGCTCCTCACACCGATGGTACTCTAATGGCTTTGAGGGATAAGCACCCAGTCGTCCCTACTCCCGCTTTGCCTCATTTGCCTGGTAATCACCATTACCTAAACGCATCCGCGTCAGTGGTACGGTTCTGGATATGATTAGATGTTTTCCGCGTGGCACTTCCTATGGGAGGGACGGTTTTCGTGCCCAACACCTTTTGGATTGTCTAAGTGGTGTCGCAGTTGCTGTTTCGGACGTTTTGATCACATCTGTTACTCGGGTGGTTAATCTCTTTCTCGAGGGCAGCTATCCGCAGGTCCTTGGGGAGTACATTGCTAGTGCTCCGCTAACCCCGCTTGTTAAGTTAGGCGGCGGTATTCGTCCTATTGTTGTTGGCACGATTTAGAGACAACTTGTCTCTAAGGTTGATGCTTTCCTGATCGGTCCATCGCTGAGTGGCTACTTTTATGGTCTTCAGTTTGGAGTTGGGGTGTCTGGCGAGGGTGAGGCAATCTTGCATGCGTTGAACCGGTTGGTTGAGGATCAGGGTGATGAGGTGGGGCTTTCCATGCTCTTGGTGGATTTTCAGAATGCTTTTAACTTGGTCGATCAGAAAATCATGTTACGAGAGGTCCGTAATCATTGTCCTATTCTCTCGCGATGGGTGGAATTTTGTTATTCTAGTCCTGCTCGGTTATATTATGGTGAGCACAGCTTGTGGTCATGTCAAGGGGTCCAGCAAGGTGATCCTTTAGGTCGTTTGCTTTTTACCTTGGTGCTACATCCTTTGGTTTGTAAGATCCGAGACTCCTTTGATTTGAGGCTGCAGGCTTGGTACTTGGATGATGGCACTATCATTGGGGATACCTTGATCTTGGGGAAGGTTTTGGAGCTGATTATGGATGATGGTCCTAGATCGGGGCTTCATCTTAATGTCAGTAAAATTGAGGTTTTTTGGCCTACGGAAAATCCTAAGAGCAGGCTCCACTAGTAGAACTTAAGTGAATGGCATCGGTACAATGACATCGACTCTTGTTAGTACCGATGCCAAAGTTAAATTAAAGTGTTATTGGCATCGGTTGTGACTTCGGAACTGATGCTATTCTTTTCTGGCATCGGGTGTTTATATAGAGCCAATGCCATTTTTCGTCATTGGCATCGGTTGTTACAATAGAATCGATGCCAATATTTTTTTTTACTATATACAGAAAAATCCCTGGCATCAGTTGTTCTTTGGAACCGATGCCATTTAATTTTTTTTTTGCATCAGTTATTCATTCGAGCCGATACTAATTTTGTGTAATATATTGGTGTCGGTTCTTAAATACGTAAACCTTCTATTTTTTTCTTTTTTTTTTGTGTCACATGTCAGTCTCTCATAAGTGGTACATAGAGTGGGACAAAGTTATGGGACATGTGATCCGGACTGCAAAACAATCGTGTATACTTCTGGTATACAATCTTTTATGAAACTTCTGTCCAAAATATTTGTCACCGTACAGGATAACATTATTTCACCGCTCATAATTAAAAATTAAATAGTTTTGGAACTTCAGTTCAAATATAATATGAACTTTCATCATATGGATTGAAATTGATCCATAGATATATATGCAGTCTACGTGACTGAATTAAATAAAACACCTTTTATAAAAAGGTTGAAGGATAGAAAACATCGTGTCCTCATATGAATTCCTCGTATATTGGATTATTACCTCCAAAATAGATACATTCATATATACATCTTCTATTAAAAGAAGAAAATCATACCTTTGACATCTTGTCATATTTTTCTCTTGATAATAAAACCAAGATCATTATTATTAATAATTCTTTCCAAAAAGAAAAAAAATATTCAGGCCAAAATTAATTTATGCAAATACACATTCATCAAATAAGTACAATAATTTAATCCTACATAAATTTATTAAAATTTGAAGGACATGTTTATGAAGCAATCACAAACAACCAATAAGCAAACAAAATAAATTAACTTAGAGGAAATCATTCTCTCATAAACGGCAGTAATTAAAAACTTCAATTTCAAAACCTTCTTCATGAAAGGATGTGATTAAAATTGGTTTGAGGATGTAGTAATAGCACACTAAATCACCAATAAACCATGTACATACTTCTGTATGAGTTTAAACTAACTTCAAAGAGTATTTACGGAAGTAATGACATGCATAGTAATTAATGATGAACGGATAAAAATGAATCGTGAATGCCTCACAAGCAAAATAATTGATCACTAGTGTTATACCCGTGACACGTCACGGGGTTGTACACTTTTATCTGTTCGAAAAAATTGCCTGAATATTGGAGATGCAATATTGTCGTTAATTGGTTTGTTGTAAAGAATATATTAATAAATTGAGTTTCTTAGTATACGATATTATACCATTAAAATGATAGAAGGAAAATAACAATATAATACAAAATGTCTAATTCTGAGTCGAGTTATGACGTTAGACGACTCAACGCGTTAAGATGTTCTAAATGACTACCCAATAAGCCGACCCGATAATATAAAGTATTAAATCCCGTGACATGTCACGGGGTTGTGAAATCTTTTTAAAAAATAATCCGAAGTTAGACATATTGGGATACATTGGATGTAAACGTAGTGACAACACAGGTGATTATTACTGACTTGATAAAAAGATTCATATAATCGACAAAAATGTTTACCTGTGAGTCTGTGACGTTAAGTTGCGTATTTGTAGTTTAAGATAACCTGACATACAACTTTTAAAAGGAAGATTAGTGTGACACCCATGACGTTAAAGAAATTTCTAAGGAATTCATTTACCCACATAGGTAACTTCACCCGAGTACATTCTACAACCTTGAAAAGAAAGATTAGAAATGACACCCGTGATGTTCGCCCCATTTTAATCACATATACTCCTCATGATCGTCACATATATTAAGGAAATTGGATAAAAAAATTTATAACAAAGAGAGTATTATATTTGGATTTATAATACTTTGGATAATTTAAATTATAAATGTAAACAAATATTCAATTCAACATTTTTTTTATCATTTAAATAATAAATTAATAATTAAATAATTTTAAAATTTGATTTTACATGTCAACATCATAACTAAAGAGTTTTAAATTAATACTATTTAAATAAATAAATAATTTGCATCTATTTTTTTACTCAAATACCGGTAGAAAAAAGGCATTCGAAACAGTTGACGGAAAGGTTACGGTTACCAATTCACCATCAGTTACCCACCCAGCATCAACAACTCACATTATGTTTTGTGAGTCGTTTTTTCCTCTTATTGCTACTGCTGCAGGGTTGATTGTTGTTGGTGTGTTAATGATGTTGTTGTTTGTCAATATGGGCCATGTTTGTTGTTTGTTCTCGAGTTGTTTGTCGATATTTCTGCCGAGTTATTTGTTGTTCCTTCAGTGAATCTCGATATGGGCCCTGCTAGCAATACAAAGAAATCAAAATTTAGCAGAAGAATCTTAAAAATTTAACAGAAAAACAAGAAAAGAAAAAATGAAATATGACAATGGAGGTGAAGAAATATGAGAAGGAGAAGAGTGAATGTGGTATGTTGTAATGGTGCAAATTAAACATGTGGTGTTCCTTTTAAATCAAAACAACAGAAAAGCAATGAATTGGATTGCATTGGAAAGCATGACAATTGTGGTGAACATACAGTATACGAAGAGGTTGCCAAATTGATTGTACAGTACACGAAGCATGTTAGTATTTCATTTACCCAGATCAATTATTAATTGTAGTGTCAACAGTCAATTGCATCCTCAATTGTATTGTGTAAGCTGATTAATTGCATCCTCAATTGCCGAGGCATTAATTGAGTCAAATTTTTTTCTTTTCAAAAACGTTTTGAATATCAGCCAATTGAGGAATTTTTTTTTAATTGCTGGCTGCAAGTGTGAACGCATATACGGTGAGAGAAAATTTTATGAACATTGAAGATGCAATATTGTCGTTAATTGGTTTGCTGAACTCCGTAAAGAATACGCTAATACATTGAGTTCCTTAATATTGTGGACATGACGTAGGTCCACCCCGACGCGGCCACGCGCGGGTTTGGGTAGGCGAATGAATCTCGTGGTAAGATTGTTCTCGGGTTCGAAATTCAAGTCAAAATGGAGTCGCCACCGAATTTTGTGGTTATTCGGAACCATACGAGCCCACTCTATGTCGTCATGGCTACACACAAAGTAAGCCCATGACGATTTCAGAGTTTATGGGGCTCGTCCCTTTGCATTGTTATATCGATACCGTTTACACCGACTTTCGTATATAAAATGACTCTCGTGCGCCAAGGGTTTCGGACATCCGGAAACCAAAGGTTCTGAGTAAGGGGTGAGGGTACGTGTTGGGAAGCCCACTAAGGACACCCAACCCCACCCGCACATGGCGGCCTCTACTAAGACATCGTTCGTGTTCGTGTACGCGCGCTAGTAAAATGACTAAATGATATGCAAACAGCGTTTTCGGGCTAAGCATCCCGTAGTCTTGTCCCGACTTATCACTACGAAGGAGATCGGTCAAAGTCGTTCTACGTGTCGTGAAATGCGTGGTTTTGAAAATAGGAAGATCACGTGATGGTCTTTACACGTGATGGCTTAAAGCCGTAAAAAGGACGGGGCTTGAAGTGTGTGTCAAAGCCCTTGGTTTTATGGGTTACAGGACCCACTCGACCGAGTCGTGACCTGACTCGGTCGAGTGCGTCCTTAGACGCAGCTACTGCCCACTTTTTTGGGTGCTACTCGATCGAGTAGCATATGTACTCGGTCGAGTGGCCCCTGTACGAGTGATAACTCGTTTCGCTTTTTTTGGGTTAAAATCGACGGTTGGTCAAATTAAATACAAATATCGCACGATTTGAATTTAACTTGACCTCCGGTACTATAATCGTGTATATATACGATTATAATACCGTCGTCGGGATTTTTGTGAAAATGTCATTATCGTGTTAGAGATTTTGAATTAGTAACGAAATGTTTCCCTCTACGTCACGACATCGAAGCTAACCCTTTTGGGTTATGTGATGTCGGTTTTCGTGTCAACGGGTTCCGTACTAATTATAGAAAATGGATTAAATGTGTTCAACTATGACCTTAGGCGATTATCATAGTCCAACGTATTCAAAACCGAATTTTTAGTACTAATATATATATATACGCGGTATGATTAACGTTAATAAAGATGAAAGGATGATAAATCAAAAATATAAAAAGGTAAAAAAAACAAAAAAAAAGGGGTTAGCGTTAATGCTACTATTACGATTATGATTATGATACAAAATACGACAAAATAAATGATAACGAGACGAGATGGTAGAGATCAAGATGGGGTTTAGGAAACCCTCAACATACATGCTAGGTAGGGACCTCGGAAATGGACTCGTAAATAGCGACGGGACGCCGGAGTATCGAGGATGTACGCGAGTTATGGTGTGTATGGGTGTGTGTGTGTTACGCTGGTCTTTTCGAGGGACGAAGGCTCGATTTTTTGGTGTGAATTGCTTAGGCTTACTAAGGACTCGTAGTATTGTGTAGTATGGGAGAAATATAGGGTAAATGTAGGTGCAAAAGTTGTGTAGAAATTGTGTGTAAGAGTTGTGTAAATGCATGGGGTTGATGGGGTATTTATAGGGAGACCTCGACATAGGGTCACTCGACCGAGTGGCCCTAGTGCACTCGGTCGAGTTCCCTCGTGAATGAACCTGGACAACTCTTTTGACGCTCCACTCGATCGAGTGGGTCAATCCACTCGACCGAGTGGATCAATTACGACATGCTAAATCGGGAACGATTGACCTTGATTACTCTTTGATTGATTTGGCTTGATTTGTTTGGATTAGATTTCGGGCGCCAGTTTCGAGAATGAATTTGGCTGTTTTGAGAGACGGTTTCATCTTTGACCGGGTTTTGACCCGGTCGCCAAAAGACGGGATTTATTGTTGGTGTCGGTTTTGACCCAAATTAGTGTTATTTTGCTCGGAACGACCCAATGGGCCTGAATTTGAGGTCTGATTTGTGAGATTTTTACTCTGCTAAAAGTCCATGTCGGATATTATTGATTCCGAGCCCAAGTCCGAGTATACCAAGTCACGTTTGCGTCCGATCATCATCGGGTGTTTTTCGGAGACTACCATAGACACGTGGCAGTCAAAATGCGGGTGTCTACAGAGCCCCCACTCTCACTGAGGCTTGGACAAGGCGAAAGTCAGAGTAGCTACCAAGTCCGTTAAGACTTGGTAGACTTCCGGTCGGGTCGTTTATAGTCCAGTGGACTCGCGTGAAGGGCTCGCCAGCCATAAGCAGAGGGTCATACCTGTCCTGATGACGATATCTCCGCGGGAGTCAGACTTGTAGCATAAGTCCTGGGAGCGCCTATATGTGGGCCCATCCCGTACCATTTTGGGAAAAAATGCCGCCTCAGGCGTTCCGCTTGGGAAATATATGAGCTGTACGAGCTTGCTTTCGAAGCCTTGAGTCGTACCTGAGCTGATGATGATGCTCCGTGGGGAGTAAAGCTTGCCTCTTTTGGGGAGTAGGTGTACCCGTATGCCGACACATCACACCTTGGATGTAGCATATCGGGGAAAAGCTGACTTCGTTGGGGAATTTAATAGTTTCGCGGAGACTTGCTTCTGAAGTCTGGAGTGTACCTGTATGCTGACACATAACAACTTGTATGTAACACATAGGCAAAACACTGACTCGTGCTGGGGAGATAAAAATATTTGAATTTTTGAAGGGACAAAATTTTGAAAAGAAATTTTTTATCGCGAAGAAATTTAATCACAGAAAAATTTTGGAGACTCTTAGGAAAGCTCGGGAGGGCTTGATTCCTATTCTGGGTTCTAGTTTGAAATCAGGCATGCGCGCGCATAGGGCCCACTTTGCTGAGGAGGCAAAGTAGTTAGGTTTTCAGTTAGGTTTTCTCATTATAAATATGAGAATCCCTGCTTCAGTTTTCTACATCTCAACTCAAATTCTTCTTTTCCTTCTCAAAATCTTTTAGACTTTCAAGAAAGCTAGAAATTCCTGTCATGGGTATCGATCACTTGACAGCTATGCTTCTCGCATGGTCCCAATATTTTCGGGATGAGGAAAAGGTCTGACTGACCCAGATGGGAATTGTCAATCTATTCCCTCTCCAGCGTCTAATAACTGACTCGCATTTCCTGGACGTGTCGTTTTGGGACACAACCCATCACGTATTCGCGTTCCTGCGGGGAGAAATATGCCCTTTACCCGATGAGGTTGCGGCTATAGGTGGTTGGAGCCCTGCTGTTCAGCCAGCTATTCCTCCGTTCTACCCGGACCCGAGAAGGAGGCTAAGGGAATTCTTAGGTCTGTCTCATGCTGAGACAGATCGGATGGTGCGGGGGGATACTGTTTCCCTATTCGACCTGGCTGACAAATTTATGAATCCCCGGGATGTGAGGGCGACCCCTGCTCACAGGCGTAGGGCATTTGCCTTTTGCATGCTCCACTGCTATGTCTTTGAAGGACTGATGGAACTTGACTCATGCAGGGGTCAAATCAGACTGATTGGAGTGGTTGACCAGATGGAGACATGTCATAGCCCTGCTTGGCTAGCCACTGGGGAGATCATCATGGGTCTGGACGCTAGGCGGCTTGACCCAACCCGACAGCTGACGGGAAATACCCGTATTCTGCAGGTATACACCTCGATTTTTTTTTTTCGCGAAATTCCTGAAGTCCGTAAGTCACTCGATCGAGTGGACCTGTCACTCGATCGAGTTGACCTGTCACTCGATCGAGTGACATCTTCGTCGAGCTACTGCCCGTTTTTGGAGGGCTTACTCGATCGAGTCAGCTGCTGTACTCGATCGAGTGGGCTGTAGCGGACCACCCGGTTGCTTACGAAGCTTATGTATACTTTTCAGATATGGTTGTCGGAACGACTGTCAATCATAGAGACCCCTCCGAGCATTCCCAATTATCGGAGCAGTCATCAGCTCTCGAAGGCGGCGGATAAGCTCGAGTCATCAAATAAACCGAGCTTACTGGGATGAAGAGCTGGTGTTTCACGGGGGTCCCTTGATTAGGTGGACCGTTGCTTGGTGGTTCCTCTCGAAATTGGCTGGCCTGGCCAAGAGAGACCAAGCTCGCTACCTGGTGATTCTGTCCCTAGACTGGACAGTTCATATTTACCCGGACCATCTCCTGAGGCAGTTCGGTTTGTCTCAGCGCATCCCTGAGACTGAAGCCATTATCAGCGTCTCGCTTCAATTGACGAACGCTATGTGCGACACCTGGTTGCAAAGATGGTTCACTCGTCCTACATGGACTATACCCAGCCCTTACCAATCCGCTTGGGTGTCACGGGCTTACCAGAAATGGATTTCTGAGGAGTCCGAGGAAGCTCGCAAGGCCTTGAAGCTTGATGAGGCCTTTGAATTGGTTCACCGCGAGACGGCGAAGGACAACAGGGACTTCTTCACCGAGGGAGATATTCCTGAAGCTACAGTCTGGGAGGAATCGGGTCTTAAGTCACAAACTAAAACTCGATCTAAGGAAGTCGGTTCTAGCAGCACTCGGGGGCAGACTGACTTGGAGAGACACCTTGGGCCAAGGTTGGCGGCCCGGGACCGATTAGGTCCGCATGACCGGCTCCCTGAGCCCGTGAGGGCCCGACATGGGCCTATTGATGTGATAGAGGAGTCGGGCTCAAACAATCGAGCCCGAGCTAGAGAGGTTCCTGTGGTGATTCGGGAACGCTCTCCTCCGCGTCGTCGCCAGTGGACGGCCAAGGACAAGGGGAAGGGCAAGATGCCCTAAATGCCGAGTCCTTTAGCTTTAATATTATTTAAGTATTATTATTATTTTGTGTTGTGTGCTTTTTTTGTATTTTTTTTTTTTGAATTCCTGCACTTTTGTAATTTCCCGAGTTTATCGGGATTTTTTGAATTAATAAAAGAAGTTTATTATTAAACCGCTCCTGTCTTTTCTCGATTGCATTGGTTGTACCCTTTTGAGGGGTTGCCTACGTATCCGCGATTAGCAGAATCAAACCAAACGTAGTTCAGGCTCAGTAAATTTGCAATCTCGAATTACACCAAGACTATTGGTTCAAGATGTTTGTGACAGTAGAATAAGTAATTCTAGCTCATTGACTTGCTTTTTTTTTGAAAAAAAGATTTTGATAAAATTTGCTAATGACATTGAGAAGTGGCTAGGGGTAGTAACGCTTCAGCTGGTCCAGGTTGGTTGGGTTGACAAACTCATTCCCATCCAGGTCCGTCAGCATCACTGCTCCCCCTGATAGGATCTTCTTCACCAGATATGGCCCAGCCCAATTGGGTTTGAATTTTCCCCTCGGGTCAACTGGTAGTAGAGCTCGAACTGACTTAAGGACTAGATCGCCTTCTTTAATGTTTATGGGCCTTACTCTCTTGTTGAAGGCCCGTTGGATCCTCTTCTGGTAGATTTGGATATTATTGAGGGCACGAGATCGTCGTTCGTCTAGTAGAACCAACGAGTCATACCGTGCTCGAACCCAGTCAGCTTCGGGTACTTGGCTTTCTAGCAGAATTCGGAGGGACGGTACCTCCACTTCAACTGGTAGGACTGCCTCCATCCCGTAGGTTAGGTAATACGGCGTTGCCCCGGTTACGGTGCGAATTGACGTTCGGTATCCCCATAGGGCAAAAGGTATTTTGTCGGGCCAGTCCTGATAATTATCAGCCATCTTTTTGAGTATGGTGACAATTGTTTTATTAGCCGCCTCTACTGCTCCATTTGTTTGGGGACGGTAAGGCGAGGAAGTATGCCTTTGGATTTTATATTTGGTCAGTAGGGCCGCAGTCTCGGCTTGAAAATGAGTCCCGTGATCACTGATAAATTCATAAGGAATCCCATATCGACACATTATCTTGTTCTGGATAAACTTTGCGACATGCTTAGCATTGAGAATGCAATATGATTCAGCTTCGACCCATTTGGTGAAATAGTCGATGGCTACCAGAATAAAGCAATGCCCACCGGTACCAGAGGGATTTATTTTCCCGATTATGTCGATACCCCATGTTGAGAATGGCCAGGGTGACGTCATGGTATACAACAGTGACGACGGCATATGTTGCACATTGCCAAAGATTTGACAGTTAAGACAATGTTTGACATACAACCGGCAGTCGGCTTCCATGGTATTCCAGTAATAACCGAGCCTCATGATTTTCCGGACCAGCATGTGGGCATTCATATGTGGGCCGTTTTCACCATCATGTACTTCGGCCATAACCTTTTCAGCCTTATACTTGTCAACACAAAGGAGAAGAGCCCCATGTGCCGTCTTTTTGTATAACTGACCGTCGTCGGTACGGATGAACTGGGTGGCTAGCCTTCGTAAGGCTTTCTTTGCTCGACCTTCCGTCCCGGGAGGATATTCTCCGTTTGTCAGGTACGTTAACACAGCCTGATACCATGGGTCGGGATCACTTATCTCAATGTCTTCGATGTCGTGGATGTACGCCGGCTCGGACTGTCTTTCGACGCAAATTGGCATACTGGTCACGTGGTCGGGAATGTTCAGTAAACATGCCAATTTCGAGAGTGCATCCGCAAACTGGTTCTCTTCCTGGGGCAGGTATATATATTCTACCCTTTGGAATTGTTTCTCGAGATCCCTTACTCGTGCCTGGTAGGCCACGAGATTAGCATTCCGAGTCTTCCATTTTTGGAGTGCTTGGTTAATGACCAAGGATGAGTCACCATGTACCCGGAGATTTGTGATCCCCAGATTGGCGGCGGCTTGTAGCCCGTAAATGCATGCTTCGTATTCTGCTGCATTGTTGGTAACATCAAAGTCCATCTTGATGGAGATGGGAGTGTGCTCCCCTTTTGGTGAAATTAGGAGGATCCCAACTCCGAACCCTCGAAAATTGGATGGTCCATCGAAGTATATATCCCATGTTTCAGCATCGGTGTGGAAAATATCTTCGTCTGGGAAGGACCAGGTGTCGGTGTGTCCTTCTTCGGCTACCGGGCTGTCGGCGAGAAATTCAGCTACTACTCGCCCCTGGATAGCCTTTAATGGCACAAATTTCAGATCGAATTCTGACAACATTATGGTCCATCTAGAAATTCGGCCATTGAGAATGGGCTTCTCGAAGAGGTATTTGATGGGATCCATCTTGGATAGCACGTGGACCTCGTAGCTGAGCATATAGTGCCGGAGCTTCTTAGTAGCCCAGACTAGAGCCAAACACGTCTTTTCGAGCATGGTATATTTGCACTCATACTCTAAAAACTTCTTGCTGATATAGTAGATAGCTCGTTCTTCGGAGTCAACCGTATGAGCCAGCATAGCCCCCATGGCTGTCTCGGTCGTCCTTAGGTATAACGACAGAGGCAAGCCGGGTTGAGGAGGCATTAAGACCGGCGGAGCCGACAGAATTTCCTTGATCTTGTCGAAAGCAGCTTGGCACTTGTCATCCCATAGTACCCGTTCTCCTACTTTCAGTTTCTTGAAAATTGGTTCACACACCATGGTTAGCTTGGAAATGAACCGACTGATGTACTGGACTTTCCCGAGAAATCCCCTTATTTCTTTTTCGGTTTTAGGAGGTTGCATCTCGGTAATGGCTTTGATTTTAGCTGGGTCGACTTCGATACCTCATTGGCTAACGATATAACCCAGTAATTTGCCTGATGTTACCCCGAAACTGCATTTTTGAGGGTTTAGCCTCATGTTGTACTTGCGCAGTCGGGTGAAGAATTTTCTTAGGGCGGTGATGTGACCGTCCCGTTCTTTAGATTTGACGATCATGTCGTCTACATAAACATCTACCTCTTTATGCATCATGTCATGTAATAAAGTGGTAGCGGTCCTTTGATATGTGGCTCCGGCATTAATGAGACCGAATGGCATGACGGTATAGCAGTAAGTACCCCAAGGTGTTGTGAAGGTAGTCTTACTCATGTCTTCTTCCGCCATCTTGATTTGATTATACCCGGCATACCCGTCCATGAATGATAGAAGGGCATGATCGGTCGTGTTATCCACCAGTATGTCGATGTGTGGTAACGGAAAATCATCTTTCGGGCTCGCCTTGTTAAGATCCCGAAAATCTACACATACCCGCACCTTACCGTCCTTTTTAGGAACTGGCACGATGTTTGCAACCCAGTCCGGATATTCGGACACTTGTATGAAGCCGGCCTTGAACTGTTTATCGACTTCTTCTTTTACCTTGAGAGACCATTCGGGCCTCATTCGGCGAAGTTTCTGTTTGACCGGTTTGCACCCGTCTTTGATTGGTATGTGGTGCTCGGCTATTTCCCGGTCTATCCCCGGCATGTCCTTGTAGGACCACGCGAAGACATCCTTGAACTCTTGGAGGAGGCTTATGAACTGTTGTTTCTCCTCGGGATCTAAGGATAAACATATCTTAAGTATCTGAGGCTCTAAGGTTGTTCCCACATTTATGGACTCGGTTTCTTCGATCACCGGGTTTCGGGACTCCCTTTGCTCTAGTTGCTCGATCAGATGTGGAGGTAAGGGTACCTGTTCGTCTGGTTTCTCAATGTCATAGCATAAATCATTTTTGAAAGCAGAATTTAAAAGAGACAAGTCATAAGCAGAACGGTTGTTATTATTGATTGAAAATTTGGAGAACAGCTCAAAGAGAGCAGCCATCTGATCATTGGTCAGTGGCGGAATTGGTAAGGCCTTCGGGACAGACCACGAAGTGCCAGCAGCAGGAATGATAAAGGGGAGAGGGTTACAGGAGTGACTTTAGCACCGACTTCCCTAGACTCGACCTCAGACTCAGACTCGGACTCAGACTCAGACTCAGACATGTCTCCCTCTCCGGTGACCAGCTTGTAGATTTTTCCCTGACTGTCAGTCCACTTGACAGTCTTCCTCCAAGCCCTGTTTCCCGTCTTGGAACCAACATCCGAGATTAGCTTGGTCAGGTCAAACCTGTCGCTGCGGAGTATCAGGTTGACCAAGTCTTCCTTTGGAGTTGGGGCTATGGTGTCTTCCCCAAATAGTAGCCCTAGCGCGGGCTCAGCATCTTCAGCTCCGTTGGATTGGATGAGGGCGAACACATCCTCTGGGATATAGTTGCAGTCCCGGGCCAAGTGGGTCCCGAGCTGCACAGCATTCGGCTGGTACAGACCAACCTGAACAGCCCCAAATACCGGTGTGACAAAGTAGTCAGCCAACCGTGGGCTGTAAGGGCTCAAGTGGATACCCTTAATAATGTTGCAGGCCTTCTCAATTCCTGCTCGGACAACATTGTCGGGAGTTATGGCATACCCGAGACCAAAGTGAGACTCTTCATCTTTGAGGACCTCGATGATCTTCCCAGCTGGAAGATTGGGTCGAGAGGTAGCCCCCGGAAAGTACCCTAGGTTTTGGAGCATCGTGTCGATGCTCGTAGTGAAGTAAGGCCTAAAGAGGTACTCTTCCTCGATCATCCCCACAAAATCGAACCCCCAGAGGTCCGTGCGTCCCGTGGCGTTACAGCTAGCCACAGTCATTGGTGTTGCCTCTAAAGTGATGACATCGTTAAGCAGAGGCATCTTGATCTTTCGGTGGAGGGTGGAGGACACCGCCTTGACCGCGTGGATCCAAGGCCTACCTAGGAGCAAGTTGAATGACGAGGTGACGTCGATCACCTGGAATTCGAGCTCCTTTTCTATCGGGCCGGTTATGATGGTCAGTTTCACGGCTCCATCTACCGACTTTGGGCTCCCATTAAAGGCTTGGATGGTCTGAGTAGTCGGGATGTAATCAGCCTCGGTAATGCCGAGGGCTTTGGCGGTCCTTAGGGGAAGGACATTCACGGCGGACCCATCATCAACCAGGGTCATAGGGAGGTATTTTCCTCGGCAAACCACCGTAATGTAGAGGGCCAGATTATGGGAGGCCCCGAATGGCGGTAGGTCGGCTTCGGAGAATGTGATCATTGGGCCTCCTTCCTTAGCTTTTCCCTTTAGGTGGGGCAGGACCGTGGCTACCATTTCAGCAGGGGTAACCAAAGAGTCAACCTTAATTTGATCGAGAGCCTTTGTAAGTGCTTCTCGATGCTCTTGTGAGCTAACCAGGAGTTGCCATATAGTGAGGTCAACTCGGGTCTTCTTCAGCTGCTTTACGAGGGCCGTTTCAGCAGTTGGCTCCTCGGGGACGACGTCCGTCCTGAGTGGCTCCATGACGGTTGTCGGGATGGGGATGTCCCTAGAGCTAGTGGCTTGATAGGGATGACCAAGGTGGTTACTAGTTAGGACTCGGGATTTAGTCCTTCGAATCTCCTCGGAGGTGATGGGGACAGCTTCCCCTTTGGCGAGGTAGACGTCATCCTCATCGTCGAACAAGATCCCATTTACTTGCGGGACAAACGGAGAGATAAGGTGAGAGCAGTCAATCACCTCCCCGGTAAAGATGGTGTGGAAGCTGAAAGGGTTCTCCTTGTTACTAGGCTTATCTCCGGGTAGCGGGATTTTACCGCTTTCGATCAAGTCCTGAATCAAGTTCTTCAGCTTCCAGCACTTCTCGGTATCATGCCCATTGCCTCGGTGGTACTGGCAATAGGCTTGAGCATTGTAGTTCTTGGAGCGTCGCTCGACCGGAACTTCAGGAGTTGGGCCTATCGGTTGGATTAGGCCTTTCGAGGATAGCCTTGGTAAGGCATAAGTATAGGTAGTACCTATATCAGTGAAAACCCGAGGTGGGGTGTTCTTCTTGGACGGGGCATCTAGTAGATTAACCGCGTCAAAAATGCTGCGGGTTGCTGCTTGGGGCTTGGTAGTGGAGGAAGAAGCCCCTTGGTAACCCTTGGCAGCGACCTTAGTGAGGCCTTCCAGTCTTAAGTCATCTTCGATCCTCATACCCATTTCAGTAAGGGTGGTGAAATTGGGTATGACAGCATATCGGAGGTGAACCCGGTAGGAGGGGAGGAGGTTCTTGACAAAAGCCTCCACCAAAGTCTTCTCACTGGGCTTATCGACCAGTTTCACGCTCTTGGCCCTTCAGCGTTGAAGGTATTTGGTAAAACCTTCTTTCAGCTCTTGGGCCATGACCTCCAGAGATCGCATTGTGGTTTGGACTCGGTGTTGTCAGCATAGTTCCGAGCAAACTCGGTGGCCACATCATCCCAAGTAGGGTATTTCTTCGGGTCTAGCCTGTAGTACCAGGCCCGAGGGTGCTTTTCAAGAGACGCAGCAAAAAGGCTCTTGAACATGGTAGAGTCCACCCCTTTGATGGCCATGAACTCCTTGAAGGCCCGTACATGTAGTAACGGGTCTTCAGTCCCTTCAAACATGGGCAAACCGGTGAGGTTCAGGTTTGCGGGTAGCTTGTCACTTAACGGGTTATACTCACGACTATTCTCCCGATGGATATTGTTACTCCCAGTCAAGTGAACCTGTTCTTCCAATCGGCGGGCCGAGCTAACTAGTTTAGCCAGAGGTTCCGTAACCCCAGTATTTTGAGTCCTTTGCTCCACTGCAGCCAAACGAGTGATGATAGCAATTTGCCCGGTCCTCATTTCAGCTAGTTGGGCTTCGATGTCGGCCTGTTTTTCGATCATGGTGTCCACAGAGGTTTTCAGACTGCTTAAAGTAGCTACCATCCTGCGAGTGTGTCTGGTTGCCGGCGGCCTGTCTGTAAGAACACCGCGTAATCAGAAACCGAACCCAGATCTTGGAACCATAGAAAAAAGTATATCCCGAGCGACCCAAAAGAAAAGGACTGAGTGGAAAAGACTCGAGAAAGACACCTAGACGGATGACTCGTAGGTGGTATGACTTCCTTAGGATTTTGGCCTAGTGGGCCTAGTGGGCCTAGTCTCGTTCGAAGGATGGTCCATGTGAGATTATTCCCAGACTTTTGACTCGAGTGTATGGACGGACTTTCCTTTGTAGGGGTTTGCCCCACGCGGGTTGGTCGTGCCTTGATAAATAAGGCGGACTCGGGAAAGGGGGGAAACTCGTGATATAAGATCGACGGAGTTTCAACGCTATAAACCCTCTACGTACTATGCAAAGACCTGACACACGGATAGACGGTAGGTCCTATAATAGGGAAGGTCTATTTTAGGAAAGTTGGAGGTTTGAAGTTGGAATATGTAAAGGGTGAATTTCCGATAGTTCGAAAATGGAAAGCGGAATTTCAAAAACCAAGATTAGAATTTTGAAGAAAATTCAGAAAATCAAAACGGTGTCGGAAATTCGAGAGTTAAAACGGACAGCATGCCGACTAAAGAAAAGGATATTCTGAGTCAAATCGTTGATCCTAAATTTCGGCTGCATTCCGAGTTTTGAAAATTGGATATTTTGAAAAGGTGAGCCCCGAAATGGGCAGCATTTCGGGTTTTTCAAATTTGGGTGTTTTGGAAAGTCGGGTCCCGAAATGGACAATATTTCGGGTTTTTCGAAAGGTGTGTATTTTTGGAAAGATGCAATTTTGAAATGACGGGTTTTTTTTTAAAATTGACACGGAAACCAGGTAGCATGTAGTCAAACAAGCATAACGACGCTTATGTATGCTTTACACTAAGTCTCGGTCGGTCAAAATAGGATCTATACCAACAACGATGACTTTCTCGTGTTTAGGACGGACTCCCTAAACCGAGTTGGTCTTAGGACATGCCGCAAAACCCAGACGAGTTCCACCATCGATGTCTTTAGCGCACCCATGTAGGAATGCACCGTGGTATAGTGGGACGTCGGTCACAAGTAACCGGCCCGGGCAAATTTGGGTTATGCATGAATCATTAAACTAATGCGCGCACACTAATCTAAGAACGATTTCTCTTCGAGTCTCACCCTAGGAACCTCGATGACATGTGGTACATCAGGTATCCCCAGCGGAGTCGCCAAATTGTGGACATGACGTAGGTCCACCCCGACACGGCCACGCGTGGGTTTGGGTAGGCGAATGAATCTCGTGGTAAGATTGTTCTCGGGTTCGAAATTTAAGTCAAAATGGAGTCGCCACCGAATTTGTGGTTATTCGGAACCATACGAGCCCACTCTATGTTGTCATGGGCTACACACAAAGTAAGCCCACTTCGATTTCAGACTTTATGGGGCTCGTCCCTTTGCATTGTTATATCGATACCGTTTACACCGGCTTTCGTATATAAAATGACTCTCGTGCGCCAAGGGTTTCGGACATCCGGAAACCAAAGGTTCTGAGTAAGGGGTGAGGGTACGTGTTGGGAAGCCCACTAAGGACACCCAACCCCACCCGCACATGGCGGCCTCTACTAAGACATCGTTCGTGTTCGTGTACGCGCGCTAGTAAAATGACTAAATGATATGCAAACAGCATTTTCGGGCAAAGCATGTGAGTTATTGGTTTGCTACGTCATTTAATGCATCTTGATTATGGTCGAAATGATTTAGCATGCGAGGTTCATTTATAAAACGTTAAGCAAGTAAATAAATAAAGCTCGAAAGGAAATAAATAACGTACAAGTTACACGGGCGGAAATACAACCCGGAATTCACAATACAACGATACATAAAAATAATAAACAAAATAATAAAAGACAAAATAATGATGGAAACGGACCCGTATGTAAACTAGACCGCGAAATGTGTAGATGGACTAACCCCGGTTAAATACACATCATGTTGTGTACTAAACGAAGGACGGAAACATGGGACTGTGGCGTATTGCTAGCCCGATCCCACATCCCGTAGTCTTGTCCCGACTTATCACTACGAAGGAGATCGGTCAAAGTCGTTCTACGTGTCGTGAGATGCGTGGTTTTGAAAATAGGAAGATCACGTTATGCTCTTTACACGTGATGGCTTAAAGCCGTAAAAAGGACGGGGCTTGAAGTGTGTGTCAAAGCCCTTGGTTTTATGGGTTACAGGACCCACTCGACCGAGTCGTGACCTGACTCGGTCGAGTGCGTCCTTAGACGCAGCTACTACCCACTTTTTTGGGTGCTACTCGATCGAGTAGCATATGTACTCGGTCGAGTAGCATATGTACTCGGTCGAGTAGCCCCTGTACGAGTGATAACTCGTTTCGCTTTTTTTGGGTTAAAATCGACGGTTGGTCAAATTAAATACAAATATCGCACGATTTGAATTTAACTTGACCTCCGGTACTATAATCGTGTATATATACGATTATAATACCGTCGTCGAGATTTTTGTGAAAATGTCATTATCGTGTTAGAGATTTTGAATTAGTAACGAAATGTTTCCCTCTACGTCACGACATCGAAACTAACCCTTTCAGGTTATGTGATGTCGATTTTCGTGTCAACGGGTTCCGTACTAATTATAGAAAAGGGATTAAATGCGTTCAACTATGACCTTAGGCGATTATCATAGTCCAACGTATTCAAAACCGAATTTTTAGTATTAATATATATATATATATATACGCGGTATGATTAACGTTAATAAATATGAAAGGATGATAAATCAAAAATATAAAAAGGTAAAAAAAAAAAAGGGGGTTAGCGTTAATGCTACTATTACGATTATGATTATGATACAAAATACGACAAAATAAATGATAACGAGACGAGATGGTAGAGATCAAGATGGGGTTTAGAACACCCACAACATACATGCTAGGTAGGGACCTCGGGAATGGACTCGCAAATAGCGACGGGACGCCGGAGTATCGAGGATGTACGCGAGTTATGGTGTGTATGGGTGTGTGTGTGTTACGCCGGTTTTTTCGAGGGACGAAGGCTCGATTTTTTGGTGTGAATTGCTTAGGGTTACTAAGGACTCGTAGTATTGTGTAGTATGGGAGAAATATAGGGTAAATGTAGGTGCAAAAGTTGTGTAGAAATTGTGTGTAAGAGTTGTGTAAATGCATGGGGTTGATGGGGTATTTATAGGGAGACCTCGACATAGGGTCACTCGACCGAGTGGCCCTAGTGCACTCGGTCGAGTTCCCTCGTGAATGAACTTGGACAACTCTTTTGACGCTCCACTCGATCGAGTGGGTCAATCCACTCGACCGAGTGGATCAATTACGACATGCTAAATCGGGAATGATTGACCTTGATTACTCTTTGATTGATTTGGCTTGATTTGTTTGGATTAGATTTCGGGCGCCAGTTTCAAGAATGAATTTGGCTGTTTTGTGAGACGGTTTCGTCTTTGACCGGGTTTTGACCCGGTCGCCAAAAGACGTGATTTATTGTTGGTGTCGGTTTTGACCCAAATTAGTCTTATTTTGCTCGGAACGACCCACTGGGCCTGAATTTGAGGTCTGTTTTGTGAGATTTTTACTCCGCTAAAAGTCCATGTCGGATATTATTGATTCCGAGCCCAAGTCCGAGTATACCAAGTCACGTTTGCGTCCGATCATCATCGGGTGTTTTTCGGAGACTACCATAGACACGTGGCAGTTAAAATGCGGTTGTCTACAAATATACAATATTATTCTATCAAAATGATAGAAGGAAAATAACAATATAATGCAAAATGTGTAATTCTGAGTCGTATTATGACGTTAAACGACTCAACACGTTAAACGGTTCTACATGACTACCCAATAAGCCGACCCGATAAAGTGTTACTCCGTATTTAGTAATTTCTTTAAAAAGGGTTAATTCATTCTCATATCTATTACTCGTATTAAACAAATAAGGGAAGGGTAATTCATTTCATTAATGTAGTACTCGTACTGTATAGTCATAATTGGAAATGCAATATTGTCGTTAATTGAAGTATGTTAATACATTGGGTTCCTTAGTAATATTAAGTTCCTTAGTATACTATATTATTACATCAAAATGATAGGAGGAATTAGTGTTATACCCGTGACAAATCACGGGGTTGTATAATTGTAATTGTAGTTGTCACGGAATTGTACATTTTTTTATCTAACCATTTCGTTTTTTTCCTTTTAATCCGTAATTTAATACTCCCTCTGTTCCAATCAATTCCATGCATATGGTAATTGTGCACTATTCACATGTGAGAAGAATCATTTATATAACTTTTAATATATATGATAAAATATAGTCATGTGAGATCTTGTTTAAATTGTCTAACCGAATACATTATGATTATCAAATTTTTATAATTTTTAGAAATTTGTAACTAAAAATATGGACAAAACAAAACGTACATTGAAAAATGTGAAAAAGTAAACGTATGGAATTGATTGGAACGGAGGGAGTAATGCTAATTACTACACAACACCTAAAAAAATTAGGTGTTTCCAACTATTTCAGGCTCGTATTCCGACCTTAACTCGACCCGTGACCTGTATAACCCAACCGGTATTAACTCAATTATATACCTGATCCGTGACTTTAACAGTTAACTCGGCCCGTGACTTTACTCGACCCGATTTAACTCGATACAAACTTGATCCGACTAACCCGATTTCCATTTTCTTGACCTGCTACAGATAACGCAATATCAATTACTCTTAAAAAAATGAAACTTACCTCCCAAATAGAAGCCCTCGGCCCCAAACTTAAAAGAAACCCTAACCCCCATTCAAGCGTCAGTCACATATACAGATCCGCATAGATGAATTATGATGAACAAAAATCGATCAACATGCAGATAATCAATCACGGAGTAGTTCAGTGGATGCATACTATTTGTATAACTGCAGAATGTTCATATGTTTTATGAAATTGGAAGGCGCTAAACTTTAGTATCCAATTGAATTCGGGGAGGATGGTGAGTACACTTCATTTGGGTGAAATTTCGTAGATCTATTTGTGTCAAATGAATAACAATCCAATAAGCTTGATTTATGAATAATTGTTGGATATGTGAATATTTTTTTTTTGTAATCCAAATGAGTGTTGTTCAATATTAACACATTCGATTTTTTATTGAAGTTATTTATTTTCATCTAATTATGGTTCAATTTACTTGAATTCTTTCATGTCCATCTAATTTTGCTTGATTTTGCTCGAATTTGTTTCATGTTCATCTGAGTTTCCACGTTTTTTCTCAAATTTGTTCATGTTCATCTGATTTTCTTGATTATGCTCGAATTCATTCATGTGTGCAGTAATTTAAACTCGAATTCGTTTATGTTCAGCTGATAGTGCTTGATTTTTGCTCAAATTCGTCCATGTTCAAGGACTTAATTTTAATTGAGCAATGTTTTTTAAGGATTACTTGTAATATCCTTCTTGTTATGTATAAAGTATTTATTAGTATTCTCTTTAGAGTTATTGAACCAACTCTTTTTCTAATGTACTCCATAGACACTACAGATGACACTTCTAAAGTACATGATTTAAACTATGAAGATGACACTAAAGCTTGATACAGATTTGGGAGGACTTTGAGGAGATGAATTACGAATTGGAGCATCTGGTCCGATGTAAGTTGTCCAAATCTGAAAAATTAAATAGCAAAAGGTGAGAACCCAGATTTTGCTTGGAAGAAGAGGGTTTCTAAAGGCAATTCAATAGAAAGCGAAGAAAAAATCTACTCCGTATATTAATTCACAAATTCTTATTTGTGTCGATAACGAACTCCTAACGGGTCAAGTACTATACCAAAGACAAAAAAAATAAATATGAGTGGGACATAACAAACTATTTTTCTTATTCATGCATGTACTATGCATTTGGCCCATTTTATTATTACAACGGATAGGTCCCTCGCAACAGAAATCCACCCATATTAATTAATATGGAATGAAGTTTTTTTTTTTGCCAGCTAAGACAGAATTACGAACTCCTGATGCCCATTTGAGCTAGTGCATGGGCATCAGTGTTACAGTTTCTAGACACATAAGAGACAGAAAAGCAATGAAAAAGAGGAACAAGATGCTCAAAAATTTCCAAAATCCTTCGAACTGTAGATTAAGAAAATGTTAACATTGACATTACCTCTATTCTTTTCAGGGTCAGAGACTGATCTCATTTGCTTCACACGTTTTTTGGTTGGAGAAAACAACATATTGAGACAATAATTTCTGCTGGTGAGTTATACGGCTTAAGTATGATAGAATAGTTAAAGCTCTGCTTGAGTACCAAACAACTTAGTATTGTGAATGTTAATTAAAATTTTCACACCCTTGAATAGGTACATGGAAGCATGACCATCATCAACAGCATTAAGAGCAAAATTGAGTGAGCAGATTTGAGTACTCTGACTGCTGTAACATTTCCTTGATCCATTTTACCGCCCCTTTCTCCAACTTCTCCAACTGATCAACATCACACCAGACAATTTCATTTCAAATCAACGAACAAACAAAATATTTCTTAAACTTGGATACATACTGTAAATTAATGTTGAGTTTTATTGTATAATGAGAACTCACAGGTACAATTGTGTTGAAAAGATGAAGTGATTTGAGCTCCTCCAGATGCGTGAGAGTGGTTGATATCACCGCGTCCTTGCACGACTTGAATTTCTTTGGGAAATCCCTGCTTTTCCATTCCTCCTCCCCCGTTCTACCGTCCAAAACAGTATGGAGTATAGCAAAGTGGTAAGGCATCGGTTTTTGGTACCCGCATGCAAAGGTTCAAGCGGTTTAAATAGTGTAGTGAATGTAAATAGTGTATTGTGAATGTAAATGGTGAAGTCCTATGTAATTAATGAATGTAAGTTTCAATGTATTGAGAATGTAATATTGCATAGTCCTATGAAGATTAATTAGTTTAACAGCTTCCAGTAAATAATTAATGAATGCAACTTTAATTGCCTTGTTTTATGGTAGAAAGTTTTGACTACTCCTTTTTTTGAAGTGTGAACACGTTTGGTAAGCATGTCTCACAATGCTTCATTTAGCCCTCCAAATAAAATTAGAAGGGATATTTAAGGAGGCTTAATTAGATCAATGCTTGATAAGGGTTGTGCCATGTCACTATCCTTGGTCTCTTCTTTAATATAAAGAAGATTGGCACGGTTGGACATGAAAAATAATGATGATGGGGTGTTATCAACAATTGACCATTGAGCATGAGAATTAGTGTTATAGACTTGTGTTGATAACGTGTTGTGAAAAGAAGAAAAAAGAGAAAATAGAGAGATAAGAGATTGAGAGAAATCAGAGAGATGTTTATTCATCTCATCAAGGAGCATATATATAGTACATGGTATATCTAGAGTTACATCATGATGGACTATAAAACCCGATGAACATCCACATATTATGTTCCATAACAAGAGTTATATTTTTAAGAAAGTAGGATAAATCAAAAGATTTATATTAGATAATTTATAGAAATTTTCTTAAAATGTTGCACAATCTTACATGTACTTAGTTAATCATCTGAGCTACATTCTTTAAATGAAACTAATCCAACATTAATCGAATTTAGAAGTGGTAACTTATCATCCTAATCTCCTATTATATCAACTATTTATACATTTATTATGTAAGAAATAAACACGTGTCTTTATACTATCATGAAATTTAATTACTCATATCGTTATATTCACGGCAACGTATAATATATTTTAGAAATATCTATGTCAAATTGGTTCTCTTATTTTACATAGATACGTGTATATTATTTATAATTTTATTTATTAGTTATTTTATTTATAATAATATTCCATAGATAATATTGTTGAATGCAAAACTACGTGAAATAAAATGAATATTGGTACCAATATGTAATTGAAGATAGTAGTGTGCGAGATAATTTAATTAGTCTTTCTTATTGCAATGTACGTCTATAATTTTATTTTGACGTTTACGGCAGATATTACCTATCTAGCTAGAAACACATTCACGTATGTGGATAGTATTCATTTACTATTATGCATACTAACTTCATGTCATTATCAACGTCATTAAATATCGTCCTGTGCATTGCACTGACTTTCCAACTAGTAAAATAATAGGTGGGAGATTATTATTTTTTTCTTATTTCATAGAGTTTTTTTGTCAAAAGTCACCTAACATTTAGGTCTTTTGTAAAAAAGGCACCTAAAGTTTTTTTTTGTCCAAAAGCACCTTAAATACATTTCTTTGTTACAAGGCACCAAACACCAACTTCCGTCAAAAAACTGCCAATATTAACGGTTTCCATCCTAATCTTCTTCCATAAACCCTTAATAACACTCATCGCTTAACCGAACTCAATCAACATCTTCCTTCCCACTTCCTTTGCATTACCTTATTATTTATTTTTCCCTTTCTCTTTATTTTTCCACAATACTCAATTTTTCCTCTCAAAAAAACTTAACTTCAATTCAAAACCTCTTTTACTCTCCCATTAATTGAACCACATTTTTTTCCAGTTTTGCATATTCTCAATTAATGTCATCTTTAAGTATTCGTCTTATATAATACACATAAAGAATGAAATACAAATGATTACTAAGCCAAAAATGAATTGACAAATACAAAAAATGAATAACAGATGATTACTCAAACTCACAAATTTAAACACAAAAATTAGTATTCTTAACTTCTTACCAGAGAAACTTCATTCAATTCAGTATTAACTCAAAAAATTATCTAATAAACTCTAACACATACACGTACCCTAAAATTATACTCGAAATTAAGGGTAAATAACATAAAATGGAAATTGAATTCAAAAATTTAATTTGTTCTTAGAATGATGAAGAGCTATAATTAAAAACTTACCGATTGAGCGAAAACTTGATGGTTTTTACTTAAGTAATGAGGATTGATAATTGAGATGTATGCAAATAAAGAGTAGCTAGGAATGAAGGTTGAATTAAGGACAATGATTGATTGGGTTTGATTAAGGGAAGATGGTTGAATTAAAGAAAGAGGGTTGGTTGAGTTTGATTAAGAAATGAAGGTTGATTAAGGGTGGATGGAAAAAGATTAAAGGATGGAAACCGTCAATATTGACGGTTCTTTGACAGAAGTTGATGTTTGGTGTTTTTTTAACAAAGAAATGTAAATTTAAGGTGTTTTTGGGCAAAAAAATAATTTTAGGTGATTTTTACAAAAGGCGTAAATGTTAGGTGTTTTTTGACAAAAAAAAATCCTATTTCATATGCAAAAACCAATCTAAGAAACATAAAATATTGCGGGAGTAGACGAGTAATATAACTCATAAGTGATGGGTGCCTTTGTCAACCACAAATATATATTGGACGCTCCGTTTTCTTTACCAAACCTCAAACTCCCAAAACTCGTCCCGGTTCCTTCAGGCTATAGCAATCATTTCCGCAATATTATACCGGTAAATCACATGTTAATTGATCAATTTTTTCATATACTGTGTTTTTGCCCCTTCTTTTTGTTACTGAATTCCATTGTTGCAAGTTTTATATTTCTTTTGTTACATTTGATGGTTTGTATTTGTTTTTTTTAGGTACTATTCATTAGGGTGATTGAAATGGGCACTATAAAATATGCTCACGTGAGTGAAATCTCGTTTAAATGTCTAATTGAGTACATTTTAAATATCAAATTTTTATAATTTTTAGAAATACGTAACTAAAGATATATATACAAAAGAAAAAGTGCATTGACAATGGTGAAAAAGCAAATGCAAGCGATCAAATGGAACGGAGGGAGTATAACGAAAAGAGGGCTTGATTTTTTGTGTCTTTTGCCTTCATGTAATTGTATATATGTCATTTTGGTCGGGATATTGATTGTTCTAAAAATTGATCATGTTTAATTTGACATGGGTGTGTGTGGATTTCCCCAAAGTCGTCATCTTTTGATATATATGGGTGATCTTGGAGGATGATTTATGGGATTGTTTGGTGATTTTTTCTTGATTGATTAGTAGGAGTTAACGCAAAATTCTTATGTTTTTGATTAAAAAGGAGGAAATTTGTGGTTTGATTACTTAGATTTTATCTCCAAAGAAGCGCACTTTGTCGCAATCCAATAGTGGGGGACGGGGAGGGGGATTGAACGAGTGAACTAAGACATCTACGCTTGGTTTGATCACTTGAGAGTATGATCAGTTTGATGACCTCTCTTTTCTTGCTCTAATGAGCCACGAGGATAGTACAATACAATACAAAGGGAGGGAGTTGTAACGTGTGCCCTATCATCAGCCGTTGTTCAGTCATAATTACCAGACTAAGGATACCTTGCTGACTCACTACTCAATATCTAACTAAATTCAGTTGGTAAAACCGTACATATTGGAACTTTGAAGGTCTCTCTCTTTGTGTTGGCAAATTTCTTGGTGAGACAGCATTTCAATTAAGGTCTTGTGTGAGTATTCAAATGAACACATTTCTGCAAAGGCTGCAAAGGCTAAAGCCTCACTATTCTTTGGTTTTGATATTGCACTTCCGCTTTTTTACTGTGAAGTTATCGTCAGTCATGCAATTCTCGAAATAAACTTAGTCATCAGAAAACAACTTTGACTTCATGATCACCTATTCGCCTTGGCCTTCCTATTAAGGAAGCTCTTGATGCACATGGGATATTTTGTTATTATGATGAGTAGTCAAATCAAGCCTCAAAACAACTTAGATCGGACATTCTACTCCTTTTCTCAGTCAGTTGCCTTAGGCAAGCGATACTGGATTTAATTTGTGCTTGATTTAATAACTAATACTTCTCCATTAATAAAGAAGAATTCTAGAGAAGAGTGTTAATGTAGTTTTGTATGTACAGAATTTCTATCAAGAAAAAAATGACTATTGTCCTCAACAGTCCCTTGGTGTAATTGCATTGCATATCATCTGTTCTAAGGAAGGCCTGCAGGACTAAGAAATGGAGCATGGAACCTCTTGCAGTAGATTGATATGCATGTATAGAGGCCTAGAAAGAATGTGAAACATGTAGTATATAAAAAATGTCGTGTTAACTTCCAGATTTACTGTAGAGAACCTGTTAAAGTATGGCGGGGTCTGCTCCAAACGGCACAGGGAAGAAGTTGATTCGCATCGATGTTAGTTCAGACAGTATTTGCCCATGGTGCTTTGTTGGCAAAAGGAATCTAGATAAGGCTATTGCCTCATCAAAAGAACAGTTTGATTTCCAGGTTTACACCTATTTCCCAAATTATTTGTACCTTTTAGTTTTGTTTGTTTTATAGTCAGACTGGGTTTGACGGATCAGTTTCTTACAGATAAAATGGGACCCTTTTCTTCTTAATCCTTCTTCCCCAAAAGAAGGTGTGAATAAGAGAGATTTCTACAAGCAGAAGTTTGGCTCTCGCTCTGAACAGATACATGCACGAATGATAGAAGTATATCACTCTTTATTCTTTCATTTGTTATTGATTCTGTAATTGCAGTGTTATCCCCACATAGATGATCTGTACCGAATTCATATTACTTCTCTAATGGGAGGTATTCAGGGGTCTTGGTGTTGAGTACAACCTTGATGGCTTAACGTAAGTGAATTAGATGTTTAATTTTCAGTTTAATTAGTTGAAGGCAAATCAGACAATCAGGAGTAGTTTAATACGAGTAACAATTATTGGGTGAACTTTGCATAGGGGACGCACTTTGGATAGTCACAGACTTATTTACCATGCTGGACAACAATGGCCTGATAAGCAGCATGATCTTGTCGAGGAGATCTTCCTTGGCTATTTCACAAGGGCCAAGTATATAGGAGACAAGTTTGTGCTTTTTTTTTGCCATTCAAACTCTGTTAACAGCCCCCAACTAAAATTGACCTCCATGACGTGTATTTCTTATTCCACTGATCTTCTTTGAAAGATGAAAGATGAATTTTAAGCTCGAGAAAAGATTGTTTACAGAACAATGGTAGACAGAACTGAGATTTAATATTCGGTTTGGAAAATCATTGTTTATTTTTTAGTTGAATGGCATACATCCAGGGCCGGATCCAGGATTCGAAACTATGTTGGGCTAAATTTTATATAATGTAGATTCTTTTTTCAAGATTCAAAATAAATAAGATAGTGCAGGGGCGGAGAAAATTGCGAGTGTTGAGAATTTAGCTTTGTAAATAAGATAGTGCAGGGCTTAATACATATACTCCGTATTACTCACACACTAAATGAGTTATTTGTAAATCCATCATTATAAGTATCAAAGTGGGAATGTACTTAATTGAATCTAACACGTTTTCTCAATAATTAGTTTTCATCTTACATGTTTTATAATTTGATTATATCTCCTAATAGAGACATACTCCAATAAAATGAGTTGAAAAAAAATTAAGATAGTACGAGCATACGACTAAATAAATCTATCAATTACATGAATTAAATAATTGCTCTAAATGCACAATACGAAGTACTAAAAAAAATCTAATACCGAGAAGTTTCATGGGTGACGAAAAGTATATAAAATTAGTAAATTAGTCATAAAGTAGACAAGATTTGTGATATTAGTGTGATGATGTTTGGGGCGGAGAAGGAAAATGTGGGGAAATAAGAAAAAATTGAAACCAGTGGATTTCGAACCCATGTACCCTGGACCAAATGTCATAGCTGAAACCAACACAACATAAACACATCAATGCTTCTGAAAGGAGCTGTTTTGTATAAGAAGTTTCCCATAAATCATATCGGGCTTCAGTCCAACAAGCCACAGCCTGAGTCTGCCATTGCATACATCAGTTTTCCATATTTTCAGAAATAAAAAAATTTGTGTCAAGGAAATAGATTGTTGACTAGAACTTTTTGCTAGTTAGGCTGATGTTTTGAGACTTGAGACGTGTCATCAATCTGTGCATATATGTTTGCAATTAATGTGACATTCATCTTCAGGGAGTTCCTCGTGGAATCTGCTAAGAATGTTGGAATAGAAGGGGCGACTGAGTTCTTAGAGGACCCAAACAATGGTCTGAAAGAGGTATATCTCAGTCTTTTATGTCCATGAGCATAGCTTGACATTCGACACAGGACCAAACAATTTCTAACAAATATGTATGTAGATACTGGCGTTTGAAAGAAAAATATACACAAGGGAAGCCTTCTCATTGAAATTTATTCTAAATCCCTCTGCACCAAAACTCAGCATTGACCCTGCAAGAATATCAGCATAGAACATCACTCAGATGTTTTCTCTACCTGCTCTAATACTGTGTGAAAATTTCGTGCTTACTCCACAATTTTAGGACCAGGATTCCTGAGTATAAAACTTGTAGTCATGCGAACTTGCACCCCTTTATAGTTGGTACTTGGTAAAGTACTTTTTTTTTTTTCATTTTCAACGAAACTGGAGAGTAAGACTTGCTATACTTCGACTATAAAATAAGATGAAATTAAGCAAAATGACTCAATAAGCTTTGTGCCCTCCTAAAACTGTGAAGTAGCAGGGATGCAATTCTCATAAGGGCACCTCCAACAATGATACATCTCCTCATCATATAGTTGATGAATACTGTACTCATCATCCCAGTCCAATGATGATGATACTTCAGCAAAATGATGATGAGCTTAGCAATGAGCAAGAAACTGATGAAGAATGAACTGAGTATAAAGGAGAAACTATGTATATTTAATGCATTTTTTTAACTTTTTTTGCGCTGAAACGTGAACACCATTCTTTTGCACACCTATTTTCTTTTTAATTTCTACACCTCATTCCTTTTATTTTGATAAAAATCTTTATTTTTATTTTTTTTTATTTTGAAAAAAGTAATATATTTAGATTGGAAATTATTTTCTCTATAAATAGAGTATAATATTGAGTAAAAGTCCGAAATAACAGTCGGGTATGAAATTTGAAAACCAAATCGAATTATCAAATTAAATTATATATACTCGATTTTGTTAATTAAATTAGTTAATAAATTATTTTCATAATTAATAAAAAAGTTTGGATGGTGGAGTATTAAAAAGTAAGAGAGATAAATGATGAGAGGGAGTAAGATGATGAAGAGGAGATGAGTATGGATGAAGGAGTGTTTTTTGGATTGTGAGGTGGATGAGTGAGAAAGAAGTGAGATGGAAGGATGATAAATGGTTAACGATCATGGTCGGATATGGTCTAAAAAATATATAGATCAATACGGAATTTTTTTTTTATCGTTTTAATGCTTTTTAATAAACTATTTATTGTTTTGGCGTCCTTTTGAAACTATTTACTCTAAATGGTTCCACATCACCGATTATTGTTATCTTTTTTATTTGAGAAACCGGCCGCTAGTTCAACCAGGGGCTCCCTACTCTACTAAACCAAAAAAACAGAGCAAAATTCACCATCATCATCATCTCAACTCGCTCACCCAATTCACTACTGCCTCCCTCCAAAACAACCGATTCTCCCGCTCCATACCGGATTTGTCCGACATCTCATCTCTCCTCACTCTCCCACAACTCCAACAACTTCACCTCCTATATTTCCACCACTTTCTCTGGTTTCATCTCGCTTCGAACCCGGTCGATTTGAGATAATCCTCCTGTGGCCATGAGAGCTCTATCTCGCGTCAACCTCGTTTCACCCTACGATAGCAACTGCAACCTATTCAGCTCGATCGATTCCCTTTATCTTCGATTCATTTCGGGTTTAACCGATCTCCGACTCACTTACAACAAGCTAAACTGGTTGTTACCGAATTCCCTACTCAATCCATCATAGGGTGAATCATCAGGAGCTCTTCGGTTTGATTTCGGTTGTTTCCGGGTTGACCCAATTGAAACAACTATGGCTACATGATAACCAATTTGCTGAAATTATTATAGTTAGGGATTGGAATTCGTTGTTGGAAGAAGATGACGAAGGAGGTGGTCTGGTGGGAATTTGGGATTGAGGTGGTGTGATGATGATGGTGGTGAGATGAATGGGGAATTTGCTCTGTTTTTTTTTGGTTCGGTAAAGTAGGGAGCCGCTAGTTGAACTAGCGGCCGGTTCTCAAATAAAAAAAATAACAATAATCGATGACGTGGAACCATTCAGAGTAAATAGTTTCAAAAGGACGCTAAAACAATAAATAATTTATTAAAAAGCATTAAAACGATAAAAAATTCTCAATATGGAAAGGTTCTTTTGCCAATACCAAGGTGAGATTTTGAAGTGTGTACATATGATCGTTCCTTTACATTGCCCGCCTTCGTAAGCGGCCTCACTTGCTATGGAAAAGATATCTATAATATCACATATTATATGATAATATTGGAGGATAATGTAAATATAGGAGGAATATATTTGGTCAATAAGGTAGACGATTTTGTAGGTGTTAGTACCCTGATTGTGTGATATTGTGTTCCCTTTAGGTAGTGAATGTATATATATGTAATCCTGGTGTTTAGCTTTAATCAATTGAATATTTTCGAGTTTTCCAATTTCCATGCTCACGTTTCTTTATGGTATCAGAGCATAGGGTTGAATATCACAAAAATATAACAAAAATTAAAATCAGAATTATCAAAGAGTCATGCCAGGAGATGAAGACAAAGGCACAAAAACCAAAATCATCCCTACTAGCTCTCCTCTTTACCTTCACCCATCCGACAGTCCAAATCTTATGCTGACACAGATCATTTTTGATGGTGACAATTATGATCTATGGGCCCCCGCGGTGCGTAACGGTTTGGATGCGAAAAATAAGTTGGGTTTTGTTGAAGGAAAGGTCAAAAAGCCATCTGTCAAAAATGAAGAAGATGATGTCGAGTCAGTGGCTTGGAGACAGTGTAATGCCATGTTGAAGGCATGGTTACGGAATGTAATTTATTCTAAATTACATCCAAGTATAGCTTTTGAGCAGACCGTCTCAGAAGTATGGGAAGAATTACAAAGCAGGTATTCCACCGGCAATGCACCAAGGGTGCATCAATTAAAGGGAGATCTTGCAGATTGTAAGCAAGGGAGGCTGACTGTGGTGGAATACTATACGAAGTTGAAGACAATTTGGGACGAACTTGCAAACTATAGCAAGATTCCAAATTGCACTTGCGGAGCAGCGGTTGCAATGGCTAAGGAACGAGAGGAGGAGAAAGTTCATAAGTTCCTGATGGGTCTTGACAAAAATCTGTACGGACACGTTCGTACAAATTTATTAATGGAAGATCCCATCACAAATTTATCCCGGGCTTATGCACTGATACTCCGTGAAGAAAGACATTCTAATGTGACGAAAGACAAGGAAGAGAATAATGAAGCGGCCATGACAGCCAGGTTCGTGGGTGCAGGAAAGGGAAAAAGAGGTCACTTCGGCCAAGATCAGGAAGAGCAGGAGTCATCATCACCACCCCGGTGTACCCATTGTGGTAAATATTACCATACAGAAGAGAATTGCTATGACAAGCACGGATATGAAGCTGTAAAAAACAGAGAAAGAGGAAGAGGCCGCCGAGGAGGCAGTGGACGTGGACGCGGAAGGGGGCGTTCACAAGGCCGCAGACAGCAAGGAAATTATCAAGCAAATGCTGTGGGAAACGCAGCAACAGGAAAGGAAGGAGAAAGTTCAAAACAGAATGTACCATTCACTAATGAAGAGGTTGAGAAACTTCGATATTTGCTCAATACTAGTCCCAAAGGTAGTGACAAGTTAGCAGGTATGAACGTAAATCTTGATAGAACTTGGCTAATTGATAGCGGGGCATCACACTACATGACGGGAAGAAGGGATTGTCTTAAAAATGTTTGGGTTGAGGAACCATCTTTTGTTAGTTTACCTGATGGACGGCGAGTCGGGGCCAGCGAGCATGGTGAAGTCATTTTGAGTGAAAAATTTACCTTGAATGATGTGTTATTTGTCCCTTCGTTGACTTGCGATTTGATCTCAGTGAAACAGTTGATTAGCGAAAACAATTACGTAGTAACATTTTTTTCCGACTATTGTGTGATGCAGGATCAGGTTACGAGGACGGAGATTGGTAGAGGAGAGCATTGTGATGGGGTTTATTTTTTTCAATCAAATAAAACGGAGCAAGCCGGAAAGGTGTCAATGACAAAGGATGGTGAGTTATGGCATAAACGGCTAGGTCATCCGTCAAGTAGTAAATCATCTTTTTTTTCCGCATTAGTTGGTTGTAATTTGCATTGGACCAGTAGTCAAGTTTGTGATTCTTGTTGGAGGGCCAAACAAACACGTTCACCTTTTAGCCTTAATAATAAACGTTGTGATACTTCATTTGGTTTAATTCATTGCGATATTTGGGGAAAATACCGTGTTGCTAGTCTGTCACGTGCTCATTATTTTTTGACCATAGTAGACGACCACAGTAGGGGAGTGTGGGTCTACCTAATGAAAGAAAAAAGTGAGGCAGCGGAACTAATGAAAGTTTTCTGTCAAATGGTCAAAACGCAATTCGAAAAGTGTGTCAAAATAATCCAAAGTGACAACGGAACCGAATTTTTATCTGGAGCTATGAAACATTATTACAAAGACAACGGAATTTTATTCCAAACTAGCAATATAGATACACCCCAACAAAACGGAAGAGTTGAGCGTAAACACCGTCACATACTTGAAATGGCTAGAGCTTTGAGATTTACTGGAAACTTACCTTTGCAGTTTTGGGGGGAATGCGTGTTGACAGCTGCATACCTAATTAATCGTACACCGACGCCTTTATTGCATAATAAAACCCCATATGAGATATTATATCACAAAAAACCCGATCTGACCAATTTACGGGTATTGGGATGTTTATGCTATGCTCACAATAAAGACAAACCTCGTGATAAATTTGGGGAAAGAGGAAAGCGGTGTCTATTTTTAGGGTACCCTCATAGTAAAAAAGGTTGGAAAGTATACGACTTGAAAGAAAAACGTTTATTTGTTTCAAGAGATGTACATTTCTTTGAGCATGTTTTCCCTTTTTACACCCCTGTTGGTTCAAATGCTCCTCAAATGGTTGATAATAATATTTATATCGAGGAATCTGTTGAGCACTTGGATACACATGAACTTGAAGAACTACATATGGAAACACCTCCCGAAAATAATGTGAACCATGAAGCTGAAATTCCTGACAGCAGTACAAATCAGGAATCAGGAGGTGTTGCAGGGGTAGAGGCGAATGAAACAGTGCAGGAACCAGAGGGCAATACAGGGGCGAGATCGCCTGATAATGAGCAAACGGAGAATATTGGAAGGGGAGCAAGAGAGAAAAGAGAACCGTATTGGAAGAAGGACTATTTTTGCAAGTCC
Source organism: Agrostemma githago (assembly GCA_958450325.1). Lineage (NCBI taxonomy): Eukaryota > Viridiplantae > Streptophyta > Magnoliopsida > Caryophyllales > Caryophyllaceae > Agrostemma > Agrostemma githago. The sequence continues at coordinate 31,528,713 of OY288259.1, read as the reverse complement.
ACAAGGCTCGAAAAACCCATCACAAACGCTCACCAAATCCAATCAAACTCCTCGCAATCAGGTACTCGTTACCCTCTAGTAGATTATGTTATTACGGATTGTTTTACTAACGTTCACAGAGCATACCTGGCGAAACTTGACGAGATAAAAGAACCAGAGAGTTATCGTGAAGCAGCAGGTGACCCAAAATGGCGAGAAGCAATGCATAAAGAAATCACAGCCCTCGAGACTAACGGGACTTGGAAGGTGGTCAATTTGCCAATCGGAAAAAAACCCATTGGATGCAGGTGGGTTTACAAAGTCAAGTACAAATCCGATGGTACAATTGAACGATACAAAGCAAGATTGGTGGCTCAAGGTTTCACACAAATAGAGGGGATCGACTACCACGAGACTTACGCACCAGTCGCAAAAATGACCAGCGTTCGATGCCTTTTGGCTGTGGCAGTTGCAAAGAAGTGGCACATTGATCAACTAGATGTGAATAATGCCTTCTTACACGGTGATTTAGAAGAAGAAGTGTATATGCGGATTCCTCAAGGATTTGAACGAAAGGGGGAGAACAAAGTTTGTAGACTATTAAAATCGATATATGGCTTAAAACAAGCCTCTCGAAATTGGTTTGCCAAACTTGCGGATTCTTTAAAAAGGTATGGTTTCGTTCAATCCTTAGCCGACTATTCCTTATTCACTTATAACAATGGGAATATTTTTATTGGCGTATTGGTATATGTCGATGACATGATAATTGTTAGTAACGACAATGTCGCAAGTACCAAGTTTAAGATGTTCCTTGATACAAATTTTGGCATAAAGGACTTGGGAAAATTAAAATATTTCCTAGGGATTGAAGTGGCTCATGGGCACGGAGGATTATTCCTCAATCAACGTAAGTACGCATTGGGGATAATCAAAGAAACAGGAATGAACGGAGCAAAGCCGGCCTACACACCCATGGAAACTGACCATAAATGGGAGCTTGCGAATGGTTACTTACTTAAAGATGCGATGAAATACAGAAGACTGGTTGGACGTTTGGTTTATTTGACAATAACACGGCCGGATTTGGTATACGCTGTCCACATACTATCACGTTTTGTGAGTAATCCAAGAAGGGAGCATTGGGATGCCGCGTTAAGAGTTGTCAGGTACATAAAATCTAATCCGAGTAAAGGCATTGTTTTGAGCAATGATTCGGATTTGGAGTTGCGAGGCTACTGTGACTCAGATTATGGACGATGTTCATTAACACGAAGATCATTGGGGGGGTACTATGTTGCACTTGGTTCGTCCCCTGTTTCATGGAGAGCAAAAAGACAAGCAACGGTATCGAGGTCTGTGGCGGAGGCTGAATACCGTGCAATGGGAAGTGCTACTTGTGAATTAATTTGGGTAAAGTCATTTCTAGCCTCGTTGGGAGTGTTTCATACAAATCCGATGAAGTTGTATTGTGATAATCAAGCGGCAATTCACATTGCCAAGAACCCGGTATTTCATGATAGAACGAAGCATATTGAAATAGACTGTCACTTCATTAGGCAACATCTTGTTAGTAATAATATCAAGACAATGTATGTTCGGAGCAAAGAACAAGTAGCAGATTTATTTACCAAGGCACTCGGAAGTGAAGCGTTTAATCATCTACAGTCCAAGTTGGGTCTTGGTCTCCCAAGAAGTCCAACTTGAGGGGGGAGTATGGAAAAGATATCTATAATATCACATATTATATGATAATATTGGAGGATAATGTAAATATAGGAGGAATATATTTGGTCAATAAGGTAGACGATTTTGTAGGTGTTAGTACCCTGATTGTGTGATATTGTGTTCCCATTAGGTAGTGAATGTATATATATGTAATCCTGGTGTTTAGCTTTAATCAATTGAATATTTTCGAGTTTTCCAATTTCCATGCTCACGTTTCTTTACTTGCTTTACATCATCAAATACGAGTTGCTGATCTTTACCTCGTGAGTTTCTTAACCAATATTGTCTTGTGTTAATATTGAAGGTGAAAGAAGAGCTTGCGAAATACTCTTCAAACATCAGCGGTGTCCCCTACTATGTGGTGAGAACCAAAAGCACAGCTAAAAGGCTATAACTTAGAATTTTGTACATTTGTCAGCTGTGTGATCTCTCCTAGCATTAGCAGTAAGCATTTTGTTATTGTTGACAGATAAATGACGAGCAAAAGCTGAGTGGTGGACAGCCAACCGAGGTCTTCCTGAGAGCTTTCCGACTTGCAGGACAGTAAACCATAAATAATCATACCCCCATGTTGGTAGTCTGGTCTTGTTCTTTATTGATTCTTGGCGGAGTGTTCTTCGATATATTTCCTCACATGTGATGAAGGAAACATGTATTGTAATGACAACTTTGGATTGATGCATGTGTTTTACACAGATCTATAGTTATCGTGTTCAATAATAAATCAGCCATTTGCAATCATCACTCTATCCGATCATCTTGAACTGCGAGCGATAGCATTCACGGACTATCCCTGAGCTGGCATTAGTACATAAACATTGATGTAGACTTACTACATGATGCCGTGTCGAATATTGAGGATAAAGTTCTCAACTTTTTGGTCTTAAATCAAATGTCGAAGACACACCACCTAAGTAAAATACTGAAGGAACATAGATTTGCCCTAATAAATTGAGCAAATGTGGTGCAATGTATTGTACTCCGCGTGTCTTTTTAATTCCGTCTCTAAATAACGTTAACAAGGGAAAGTGTTTTTGTAGTATTATTATGTGATATATGTCTCATACAAAGTCAGTGAAACGATCTCAAAAGACTTAATCGTGAGTTGGGATATTAACATATTCAAATATGTTGCGACTGTGAAGGAATTTAAAAGCAGACAAATCACGAAAAGAACAATACAGAAAAATGTTCAACTGTGAGGGGCCCCTGCCCCCAAGAAAGGCAGGGTGGTGGAAGCCGAAGAAGTAGGTAGTTGGTTTTGTTGGGGATGCGATCTAAGTATAGAAAGACAACGTGCTGAAAGCTAAAAAAGTAGTTAGTTGGTTACGTTTGTGTGCAATATAATTATAAAATCAGAGACTGGTAACTAGGGGTGAGCAGAAAAATCTGATACTGTTTTATTATCCGTATACGTTACGGTATACGGTTGCAATTATACGGATTTCCGTATATCCAATACGAATATCCGTATATCCGCTACGGTTTTTCATAAAAATGTAGCGGATACGTATCAGCAAAATTGAAAACGGAATATCCGATTTCTGATCCAGTTTTCAAAATTACAAAAAAAAAAATCAACTATAATACTAAAACTAAATGACTTAATGGATTAAAAATCAAAAAAAGCCCAACACTCTCACTCTTTCATTCAGCTACAACGCCACTCTCACTCTCTCACATTCAGTCTCTCACTACTTCATATTTCCGGCCGTCGTTTCACGTTTCATGCTCATTAAGGTTGATTCTTTGTTTGATTGTTCACTACTTCGTTTGTCTGTCAATTGTTGTTGTTTTGGGTTGATTTGTGTGGAAAAGATTTGATCTTCAAGCTTCTTGTTTGAAGAAAGCAGGTTGTTTGCCTATGACTCTATTATCGGAGAATTATTAGTAATATTCGAATATTCGGGATGATTGTGATAATTAAATGATTTTTAGATATTTTTCTTGTTTATTTACGTATTATTTTTGAATAACAATGAACGCAACATTCGTTACGACCTTAAAATCAAAAAATCGGATTATGTGCACTTAAAGAAAAATTAAAAATAAAAGAAACCTCAAAACCGGATACCGGATATTCGGTTTTCGTATATCCGGAAAAATCGGATATCCGGTTTAATTCGGATCGGATAATGATAGTAAAATTTTAAAATTTTAAAACCGGATATTTGATCCGGTTTCGAAAACCGGATCGGATATCCGGTTTTGCTCACCCCTACTGGTAACGTATGTAGTACGTAAGATGACTGATTTAGTTTGGATGAGTCAGCGACGAGCAACAACGTGGCAAAGAAGCTGATTCGAATCACCGTCAGCTCATACAACGTGTGTCCATACGTGGTGTTATGTTGGCAAACTTAATCTAGATAAAGCTATTGTTGCTTCAAATCATCACTTTGATTTTGAGGTTGGTTCTCTCTTCTCTTAATTATTAGGCCTACTACTATAGACCCCGGTGCTACCCTATTCTTCTTCTACACAATATATTAGAATATATTCTCGATCTAGTCTTCATAGGTAGGTATCCGTCTAGTGAATAAGACAAGATAACTTTTCCCAATTCACTCTTACGTTTAGCATGGTATCAGAGTCACGAATTTTTGCCTACCAAAGGCTAAAACCCTAAAAAAAACCTGCAACTCTGGCGCCATGACACGGGAAGCAGTGCAAATTTTCGACGATCATTTAAGCGGTATATGTGAATGGTTAATTGATACCAGAGCATCGAATCATGTTACGGGTGATTTGGCATGTATACATGATGTAAAGAGTATTCCGACTCGTCTTATCGGACTACCTGATGGAAAATACAAGGAATCCAATTTTGCGGGAAACGTGTGTGTTAATGACACGATTACTCTGACTCGTGTTTTATATGTTTTGTGGACATGACAAGGTCCACGCTCGGCGCGGTCAGGCGCGAGTTTTTGTAGGCGGATGTACTCGTAATGATATAAACCTCAAATTGAAATTTAAATCGTACTGGAGTTGGCACCGACCTTTGTGGGAGTTCGGACCTGTTCGAGCTCACTCTATACATAGGCCATGCCGCACAAAAAGCAAGGTTTGTCTTATAGTACTAAAGCTTAGGGGCTCGTCCCTTTGCATATCGGATATCGAATATCGAACGTCGAATATCGTATATCGTATGACTCATGTGACCAATGGTTTCGGGTATCCGAAAATTGAAGATTCTGAGTAAGGGGGTGAAGGTACGTGTTGGGAAGCTCACAAAGGACACCCAACCCGCCCGCACATAGCAGCCTCTACAAAGATATCGATAGGTGTTTTACGCGGGTTAGAAAGGTGATTTAAAGTATGACAAACATTATTTTGATCTAGACATGTAAATTGTATTTCGTATTACGTCATTTAATGAATCTTCTACTTAGTTGAAGTTGCTTTAGCATGTGAAAGTTCACATGGAAAGTGATAAATGCCATGTAATGAAATGAATAACTTGGAACATAAAATTATAAGCTACACGGGCGGATTAAAACTCGGATTTCACAATTCAACATAAATGAAAGACAAGATCGGAATAGAACTAGTTAGTAAGAGTTAAACGTAAGTAATAAGTAAGTTAGCGAATAAATTAGAAGTCAGAACAATGGAATAGTAATCAAACAAACTCTGATCAGCTACTCATCATTTTGCACGCTGATAAAAGAGCAAGGGTAAGACGCAGGGCACCAGGCGCTCTGGAACACAGCCGCATGGCACCGTGCGCTAATGGAAAAACCCCCTACCGCGTCGGTTCTAAATGGCCTTTTGCATCGTTATTGAAGCGATGCATATCAAGGGGACGCTTTTACCTTGCGTCGGTTTCAAACCGACGCTAAATGTATTCCCTTTTGCGTCGGTTCGTATCTAGAAACGACGCATATAACTTATTTAATGTGTCGCTTTGTACCAAACAACCGCCGCAAAGAGTACTACAACCGACGCATTTGATAAGCATTTTGCATCGTGTTCTTAGTAGCGATGCAATTGATCATAATGTTTTGTCAATGCAAAAAATATTTAAAACCGACTCATTATGTGTGGTTTTGCTTCGTTTTTGTTACAAGCGACGCAATTAGTGACTATTTTGTATCGATTATAGAAAATGGACCAACGCAATTAGTATCATTTTGCATCCATGTTTTATTAGAGCTGACGCATATTTTGGACGCCATTTTTCGTTAGAAGCGACGCAATTACTGACATTCTTGTGTCGCGTTGTATCAAATTATGCAATATGTCATCTTTTGGTGATGAAATATTTGATACCTAATATGCGGTAGCAACTTCTCATAACATTAATAATTATCATTATAAAAAATAAATATCTGCAATTGAACTCCAATCAACCACTAATTCATTAAATGCAAAACATTATAAAATTCGTTACATAATAGTGTCAACAAGAATGCATTTAAAAATATACCAAAACTCTAATCAGATAAACGGACAAGCTATGTTACTAAGACAGACCAATCACGTCCTTACATATTCTTTAAACAATCGGCAGCCCAAACCTCTCCAGCCATATCCAAATCTTCTATCGACATGGTTGAATTTGCAATCACCTACATTTGACGAATAGTTTTTTTATAGTATGAGATTATCATAAATAAAATAGAAATGATCTACCTTTAAGAAAACCAATTAAAGTAAGAACTACCTCCTCAAAGTCTTTCTATGGACGTCTTGGGTAGTAAAACGTTATATCATACATCTATTTCATAACATAATAACCACACTCATAACTTTCGGGTGGTTGGGGACACTAAATTTAGGAAAAGAACTATATAAGTAATAACGCTTTTCAAATGATTAGTAAATAATTATAAAAAATATAAAAATTAAAATTTACTTACCTCAATCACTTTAATATTTAGTTTGTTTGGTTTACTGAAATTACGTCTTCCGCCACAAACACCATGTAATCTCCAACCACCATGAAGCACAACTTTTATGGACAATTTCTTAGAAGTACATTGTTGAGAGTCAAGGATATACATTGTATTCAATCACAAACAGACGACAATCAACATCCAATGATTACTGTGGGCAAAAGATGTCGGTTTTATTTTTTATATGAATAAATAGATGTTAACTCATATGCATACAAAATAAAAATAAATTTAATACTTACTTTTCATAGAATGCTCCCATGATTTATTTCTTTTTCTCTTGAGTCTTCAATACATACCTTATATAATCTTCACAATCTCGTTGCTTTTCGATGTAGTCCAAAAGTCTCACGGGGCACAAATATGCAACAGCATCAGTTGCTTTGGCAGCATTTGCACTTTCATATAAGAAACTACAATAATTTTTAGGACACAAATTGACATTAGTAAGCAAACTATTTAAAGATGTTAAAAATAATTATGACATTGGTTTATCCATGTTAAAAATAATTAATTATGACATTGGTTTATCCATACCTTCCCCAAGCTTGAAGCATAACCACATTTAGCCAATCGTATCTAAACATCTCCCTAATTTCAACAATGGTCAAATGACAGTCGACATATTTGGTGTCTTTGTAATCATAAACTGATGCATCAATCAAAATTGGGATGACTGCAATTTGCGGTAAAGAACGCAGCTTCACTTCTAAAGATTTGCAGTGATACCCACACTAAGAGGTTTCTTGTCATTTGATTTACCTATAGCCTTGTCTTTCCCCTTGTTTTCAAGGAACGTAGCCTATAAAATAAATAAATTTAACATGCAAAAAAAAAATCACGCTATTGATCAAGTCTTACTATTGAATATTACCTTCTTTGGAGCCCTTTCTTTTTCGCTCCTTCTCTTCATAGTTGGACTGTTAACAGATTTCGGAATATCAAAATTTTTAATAATAAAATTTAATAAAAAAAAATTATGATTTAATTAATTTGAAACAACTAGTTATTACCCGACCCATATAAAACTCGTATTTTTCAAACCCGAAATACACCCGAATCGAAACCCGACTGCCCGACCCGTTCGACAGGTCTAGGTGTCTATAACAAAACTTGTACGTATACTACTATAATCTTGTTCATAATTTGATTAGTTTATTAATTTATTACTCACAAATCATGCAATAATACTTATCCTGTCAAAACTCGACCTGATCCGCCCGACCATTTATTAGTGTTATGAACCCATTTATTTCGACCCGAACCCACTTCAATTACCCATTATTATAATTATTTATTAATATTATTTTTAATTATAATTATTATTTCAGCATCCTTCAGCTCAGCTTAGTTCAGTTCAATTCAACTCAAATTAGTTACGTTCAACTCACTTCAGTTAACCTGACCTAAATCATACTATTGACTAAGCACTTCAGACTCCTTCACCTTAATCAACCTCCTTCCCTCCTTCACTCATAATTTCCCAATGACTAATTTCCCTATGGTTTTCATTTCAGTTATCTTCATTTCAAAAGCAAAACCCCATTGACAAGCTTGTTGTTCTCTTTATTATCTTGGGTGTCATTGTTTTCCTCCTCTTCTCGTTCCATTGATTATTCAACCCACCCTTGTAGTCTCAAACACCCTTTGCCTCTAATCCTCTTGAAACTGATCTCTTACTTACACCTAATTCTAAAGGTATCATCTTTTTCTTCGTTTCTGTAACTTCATTTTCACATTTTGGATTTTTGGGGATAATATTATCTTAATATGAGTCCGTGTAAATTTTACTTAATTCTGTCTAATCTTAATTAGCTGTAATGCAATTATGTTCAGATTTGGAGACCCAACCATATCCTCCTAAGGAGCCAGAAGTCCACCCCACCACCACCACCACAGTTGTTGATCAAGGTATGTATATTATCATGCGTTTCTTTAAGCTTAATTGGATGAAATGACGGCTATATATATCCTCAGTTTCCATCTTTTGATCTTCATTTAGTGTGTTACTGTGTTTGTTCATTGTAGTTGAACTAGGGTTGATGAGTTTGATTATTGTCCTGAAGATATAGATTTGATGCTCATAGCTTAGTTTTAGACTTCACTAAATTTATGCTTATTAATTAATTATACATCTTTCTGCAATGATTTTTTATCAGTGGACTTCAGAGTCAATTTCAGCTTTATTAAAATTAAGCAATGGATTACTTGGAGACAATCAACTCTACTTCTAATATAGACAAACCATGAAGCAACACAAAAAGAGCATTAAGTTAACAACCAGAAGTGACGTTTTCTACTTTGAGTCGATTAACTTTGATCAAATTAAGTTCACAACCAGAAATTACGCTAATATCTCTCATTGTTGCTGATGTCTACTGTATAACAACACAAATTGGTCTCTACTTTATTATCAACCAGAAATACTGATTTGAACATACTGATCTCTACTGTATTCCAGATTTGAAGTAAAAATTATGCAGATTTTTTTGGAATACAAAATTATGCAAATTTGAACATAATCATCTCTACTGTATTCAGATAATAATTAACAGTTGGCATTGACACATAATTTCAATGTTGCAGATAGGATGATGACGATGCGATATTTCCAGAAGCATCTCTTAACAGCAGCGACACGTGAAATAGCAGAGATGACTTCAAATTGTTGGCAAATTTGTATCAGCGAAGCATGATCAATTTAACAAAATAATGAACACAATTTAATTTGATTTAATGATATAAACTTGGAATAAAGGTGTTAACAAAGCCAACATGCCAATAAATGTACAATCAAGGATAGACTACCTCAGTTGAAGATATCTGAAGTATGGTGATGCTGCAAGATCAGACAGACGTGTATTACGAGTACGGTGAGTTATTTGATGTAGAGTTGAGAGGATGTTAAACAATATAAGGCAAGAAGAAGAAGAAAATTGCTCAAGACCTAGTAGTCATGAAGTAGGTTATGGTAAACGTGGGTTTTCTTATAGGTAA